>JAVGVS010000063.1:0-572500 GCA_032718565.1 Distichodus sexfasciatus | reverse complement strand
CTGAAAACTTTATTAATGCATTATTAATAAGCGTCCGTGTGAAACACAAGCGGCGCATGCTCTAGCGAGTGAAATGAACTAAACAAAGCTTTGATTCTCGAAAATTTGCCTCGATCATATTTTGTAATCGAATTATTCGACTTATTCGAATAATCATTTCGGCTCTACTCATCTGTGAGCCAAGATGTCTCAAGTTCAAATCTTTTTGGCAGCTCTACCAGCACTGGGTTACTACCTGAGCACGGCTCTAAACCCCAAGTTGGCTGTGCCTGCAATTATGAAATGGAAGTCTGGATAAGAGTGTCTAGTAAATGCTGTAAAATGTAACATATTTTACATTCTACATGTAAAATATATTTTGATGCTACTTGGTCGCTGCGTTTACATTTTTGTCATTTACGCCATTTGGTTACATTTCCTAGTTATAGGAATGGTAGTGCTGGAGCTAAGATAGGGCTGAATTTGAACCAACAACCTCTTAGTCCAAAGGCATGTATGCCATCCTTATAACTGTGTTCAGTAGTACAGAATGAGCTGGAAACAAATACATCAAGAGTAGGCCAAGTATAACACTTTAAGGGAAGCTGTGAAAAGTTGATAGTGAAGGACGTATTATTTACAAGCATGGAACCGTGCTGAAATCCTTTGGAGACAATAAATCAAAGCTGCTTCCGCCACCCTACTGTGCAAAAAGTCTTTCGGGCAAAAAATATAAAGCTAACCAGTTAGGTACACAATTAGTAACCGCTAACCCAAGCCAAATGACCCATGATTATGCACCCTGTCTCCTACCAACTAATCTGTAGAGAGAGTTCTGATGTCAGCCCTTCAATAATTCAACGTTCACAACAGTTTTTTTTAGCCTCTCCCAGAAAATAAACCCTTCTTTCACGAAGCAGAAAAGCATTTTCTTGCCGAGTTCCAAACCTCAGTAAGCAGTGACTGATGGACGCTTGTCTCAGACTGTAAAATGTCACTGGTTACCTCTGAGCGGAGACTTTTCTCAGGGAGGTTGTTGTAGGAGGACTGACGTGTTTAGTCACTTCATTGGACTGGACCTTTAGTATAACTGGGTCTGCAAACTCTGCTGTGTGAATGTGCTACAATGTTCAGTGTTAATAACATCACTGCCACATTTACTAAAGAACGCCGGCTGGCTGGAAAATGATTTTATTTCATCACGTCCAGCACATGAACTCCATGAACTATACCACTAACTCAACTGTTCTACAAGAAACAGACATATGTAAGGATTAAGCGACAGCTTATCTACGTTTATGAATCAACTATAGTATATTGTATGTAAGGCAAACTGTTTCAAGTACCTCAAGTGTTGACTTGAAGAACCTTAAGTATGGAGTTTTGTAAACTGACTCAAAAGGGACTAAAATGTACAATGTACGTAAAGTTGACCAGAATTAATTAAATCCAAACAACAGCACCTATATGCCTTCTTCTGACTTAATGTATAAAAGAACTAAACATGGCATGATAATCAATTTTAATATCTGCTGATACGATACAAATCCGATACAGTCTCTGAGTCTTTTTTAAATAGAAAACAGAAAATAATGCAATAAATGTCTGAATACATGACTGATATTATTCTGTTATGAGATACTTGACTTAAACCCTTGTTTTCCTAATTAAAACAATGTAATAATTACACAATGTTTAATTATTTATTGTTAAAATAATATCTAAAAAATAAATTGTTTAAACGCAGTTCTGTAATTTTGTGACAGTCCCTAATAGTGCGGCACTAAAACCATCAGGAACACAGAGATTGCAAGCGAGAGCTGGAAATTAGGGAAATTAAAAAGTTGTTTAAGGAACAGTATAATTACATGATTTCTCTTTTGGGGATGTAGTGTGTTGCTCATTGTCATTTCAATATGTATGAATTAGTGCAAATGTCGAAAAATAAACCAGCGTTTACCTCGGTGCCACTTCCGACACGCGCGCGCGCATTTACAGATCGGCTCCATGGATCAGCCCAATACCACAAATTCCCGATCCGAGTCGTTATCGGACCGATATGCGAACCACGTATCGGATCAGTGCCATCTCTATAAAGAACACAACTGGATCCACACATCCACAAATAGAGTCTAAAGCTGCAGCTGTAGATCTCAGATTAAGACCCTGCATTTTGGGGTGTTTTCTGCCTTCTTTTTGGTGCTACCCTGACGCCCCAAACTGCCTTAGTGTTCTATCTGACTGCACCGAGAAACTGAAGTTGCTAGATAAGCTATTCCTCCGTCACAGTTCTTCATTCAGACCCGGGTACCCAGAGTCCACTCCTCTTTTGTAAGAGTAAATGCGTTTGTGTTGTGTTGTGTGTGGGCGAGTGTGTATGCGTGCTTACAGGTACAAATATAAAACAGTTATCTTGCTGCATAATGTTCCAGGAACAAAATCTCCAGAGGAGGGAAAGCAGCAGCATCACAGGATGTCAACAAATTACCAATGCCAGTGTTGTCTGAGCGCGTCGGCGGCGCTGGATCGGGTGGCTCTGGAGGACTTTAGCTGAAATCTCCAATTCTCATCACAAATTAATTCCTTACTCTCGCTGAACGTGTGCGCCTGGTCACGGCGATTCAGCTACATTAAGTGATGCTTAGTGGACGTTTTACTGCACAAGTACAAGTACCTTCATAAGATGACGGCTACAGATACACACTTGATTTGTAAACCCTGCAACATTAGGAGTGGATAATCAAAGCTCCTAAACTTTTTCTTTGGAAAAGTCCATTTCTATCTCACATTTTTATTAGAGTAGTTTTGTAGAAGTGACCAAAAAAAGATTACTGATGCAGCTGATCTAAGAACTGCATTTCTGATTTGGACATTTATACAAAAACATTCATGTCATTTGATGTCCTTAGAACGACAGAACTATAAATAGAGTCTTTGAGGCTCTTTCAGCCATAATCATTGTGCATGTTACGCATCAGGCTGGAACGTATCTTAGTGAATAGGCGTAAATATCATTCCTCTAGTTCTTTCAGAGGAGCATGCAAGGAGAGATGGGCGCTCTGTGCAACATTACAATCCAAAACCAAAATAGGTGGAGCTGTTGTAAATGGGGCTAATTACATCTTACAGCTGAATTTCTAAAGTTTACGAAGTAGGCGCGACACTGTTTGGGCGGGAATATATCCAACTCTTAAAAGCAGGCGTAAAGTTGTGGTAGCACGTTAAAGTCTGTTGTGAAAAGATTTCTGCTCAGAATCTTAAGCTCACCAAATAAATGTTCCCAAAATAAAGGTTTTATTTAGTTTTCCAGTTTTGTACGAACACATTTTCTGCCCAACATTTTCTCACAGAATATTACCATTTCATTTGCCTCTGTTATAGCATCGCAGAGCGTAAATGATTCCACACTTCTGCTTGCAAACCAATTTTGCATCGTGATTCTGTGCGAAATTCAACTGAATTGAACTTGTGAACCCTAGCTCAACTGATCAGGTGTGATATTGGTGGAGCTCAACTTTCAGTTCCCCTGACAGTGAGCAGTCAAATACTTTAAGTAAACACATTAATGTGTTATGTTGACAAGCGGGTCTCAGAGGAGGAAAGCATAATGCCAAACGCCACGTGTCTGTTCCAAACCCACAAAAGCACGCAATTTTTTCACACTAGTGTGACCGCACCTTTGGCGCCTTGCATCCACTCTGCAGTTTGACAATGTCAGTGCCTCATTGCTCCAACATCCTCAAATGTAGGTTGCAATTCTAAGGCAGTTCCACTCATTGACTGTGTGATTAGCTTGAGATTTAGGAAATTAGATAATTTATGAAAGCACCTTGGGGTGGGCGACATATCGAATATACTCGATGTATCTCGGCTTGTTCCACGTGCGATGTAGTAAATGACTGTATCGTGACCAGGTATAAATCCTGACGTTATTTTTAAACAGACAGAATGTACTTCGCTTTCGAGTTTTGCTTTTCTGCCCCGTCAAAGCAGACAGCTCGCTCCCCCGCCCATCCAGAAAACTCCTAGCGCATGCGCGTTTTGTACCGCTTTCGTGTTTCGCTTCTCTGTTCGCTCCCCCTCTGGCGTCACATCAATGCCAAAACTAGAGCGTGCAAAATGGCTTGCTGCAAAAATTTCGCCGGCGTAAATTTAAAAGTGAAAATGTGAAACTCGAGAGCACAAAATTAAGAATCGAGTGCGCGGTTGTGATAATATTGTGCGCAAACTGTATTTTTCCTCTAGATTAGTAGATTACCGACTAGTAGATTACCGACGAGCGGCTTTTTTGCTCGATTGAGATTTCTACGCGCGTGGTTTGAAAGGGGCGGATTTTGGCGGTTTGGCAGCAGGGTATAGGCAGTTTCTGCCTGCAAATCCTATTGGCTGATGGCTCCTGGTTTTGTGATTGACTGCACACTACAGAAAGTTCCTACAGAAAAACCGAAGATGACTGAGGAAGAGGGACAGTGGCAGGTAGATTAAACGTAAGTTATAGTTTATCGACCTTAAAATCATAATTTAATAGTTAGGTCTTACACGTTTAATAAGCACGCAATCAATGGCTCCCCTTGCCCACTTGTCTGTCCCCAATATAAAGTATAAAGTTTGCTATATGATACTTTGGTTTGAAATAAAAACATTTACTATGTTAAACTTTGGGTAAATTCATTATACTGGTGTCATTTTATGCAACATAGGACCGAATTTATCATTTATACAATGATTTTGAGGAAATTTCAAGGTATTGAGATATCGTGTATCGTGATATAGCTTAAAAATATTGCGATATTATTTTTATGCCATATCGCCCAGCCCTAAAAGCATCCATTACAGACGCCTCAGGTAGCAATTTACACATCTTTGTGTTCTGAGCACTCTCTCTAAACATTTCAAGGTTCAAACTGTAACAGATAACAGTTCAATACACCAAACATTCTCTTTTTAAATTAAAACAGGCAACTCACATCAAGTCAGGTCCTTATTTCCATCATGGTTTTTGCCAACAGACTTTCTGCAATTCTCAGACCAATAAGATCTGCAGACAGACAAAAATCATTTTCCAATAAAAAGCTAATCAAGTTGAATTGTTACTTGATTTCACCTTCCATTTTATGCAGTCAAATAATTATCCAACATGCAAGTGGATTGTTAAACACACAAATCAAATAACGGTACAGCTCTTAGCGGTATGGGAATCATTTAAATACATACAAAGCAGGGGGTTTTTGAGCACAACACAACAAGATCACACAAAATGTCCATCTATAAAGAATTAGCGAGTGTAGAATATTCTAGAGGAGGAATCTACCGATCAATTCCAAAGTCGTGGATGTGACACCAGGGCCCACAAAATACTCATAACGTCTCAGTGGAATAAAAAGCTTAGGTATATTCAGCTAATTTGTGTGTCTTGAAGTTTTTTGGAACAGTACAGCTATTATTTAGGAATGCAGCAACAGTCAGGAATCGTCCTGCAGTATGGTTAAGAGGTATAGCCCTTGTTAACAAATGGAATATATCATTTGACATTTTGGTTGTGAGCGATTCTCCTGACACCTCTTAGTTCCAATTTACCAACAAAAGCTTTTACAAGTTGGAAGAGATTATCTCACTTTCATCAACCTTTGAAAACTCTGTCATCACCTCTCAAGTTTTTCACACTCCAACCTCACTTCGCCTCTTGACACTTCCCCCCCAAAATGATTAGGAAGAGCTAGAAAATGTGTGACAAGCAAACAGCACTCGGAAACAAAACGAGATCTTTGGCACTTGCCTTAAGTCCAAATGGGTTAGGTGATTCTCACCCAAATTTGGGTTTTTAAATATTAATTAGAAATATACTTTGTAGCCTTTAAGGTCTGTAAAGGTAAATTTAATACCATTTACAGAAAATCAGGATATTTTCCACGACAAGCGTCCTTGGTTTAGTACCTAGTGCTGAGGTACTCGAGACCAGTTTTCAAAAGTCTCAGTCTTGTCTCTGACTTGGCCATATTTGCACTCGGTCTTGTCATGGACTCGGACAAAGACCACAACTCTGAGAATACTACTATAAAAACTCTGAGACCGACGCAGGCATTTTGCGTTGTTTATTAAATGGTGTTTTAATTGTCCAGAATCCCTTTAACTTACAGAAACCACACACATATCATCAGAATTACAAGACTTTGAACTTAGCAGACATTATATTCATTACTCTGTACGTGAAATTATTGTGCGTGAGTAAATCCGCGCACACAAACTGAAGTAATTGCGTTAAAAGGCATTAATAGCATTATTTGCCACGTAAACACACACGTTAGCGCTCGCGACTCTCATATGGAACATCATCATGCGCGAAAATGTAATTCTCTTCAAGAGAGGCCAAAAGCAGCTCACATCACGGGCCAATTACCCAAAACTTACGGCTTTTCCTTTTCATTAGTAGGGCTGGGCGATATGGCAAAAAAATAATATCGCGATATTTTTAAGCTATATCACGATACACAATATATATCTCAATACCTTGAAATATCCTCTAAATCACTGTATAAATGATAAATTCGGGCCTATATTACATAAAATGACACCAATATAATGAATTTAGCCAAAGTTTAACATAGTAAATGCTTTCATTTTAAACCAAAGTATAATATAGCAAACTTTATACTTTATATTGGGAACAGACAAGTGGAGCAAGGGAGCCATTGATTGTGTGCTTATTAAACGTGTTAAACCTAACTACTAAATTATAATTATAAGGTCGATAAACTATAACTATAACTCCTTCATCTTTGGTTTTTCTGTAGAAACTGTCTGTAGCATGCAGTCAATCGCAAAACCGGGAGCCATCGGCCAATAGGATTCGCAGGCAGAAACCGCCAATACCCCGCCCCCAAACTGGCAAAATGTGCCCCTTTCAAACCGCACGTAGAAATCTCACTTGAGCAAAAAAGCCGCTCGTCGGTAATCTACTTTGCGCGCGAGGACATTTAACACATCGAGAGGAAAAAAGACATTAGAGTGAGGAAAAATACAGTTTGCACGCTATATTATCACAACCGCGCACTCGATTCTTAATTTTGTGCTCTCGAGTTTCCCATTTGCGCTCGCGACTGAAATTTACGCCGGCGGAATTTGTGCGGCAAGTCATTTTGCGATAGTCATTTACCACATCGCACGTTGAACAAGCCGAGATACATCGAGTATATTCGATAAATCGCCCACCCCTATTCATCAGTGAGGTTAATTTTCAGGCTCGGCTTAGTTGTAGGCGTAGCTTCAATTAGCCACATTAATAATGGCTACTGGAAGTTAAATGTGTTTGTATGCACATTCTATAATAAATAAAGCTTACCGACTGTTTGTGGACATCACAGTACAAACTAAATGGCTTGCTGTTTGCTGTGTGAATGTGTGCTTTTGCGGTGGGTGTGTTGTGTGCGTGTACAACTTCCAAGACTGTATTTACAAAACGTATCTGCTAATTACTCTTGCTGTAAACTGTCCCATCCCAAACCTCTCTCTTTCCTTCCTTTTGTGCTCTTCCAGTAGTTTAGGATTGGCACTAACTTTTTTTCTCGAATGTTGTCAGCCTAGACTTTGCTACAGCATTTGTTTGTGTCTTGCTGACTGTCTGCAATGCAACGATGCAACAAGAAAATAACAGATTAGTAAATAAATTAATAGGAAAAAGTAATTTTTTACTATAATACTATAATATAAATGTAAATTACATTTTTTACCAAAACAAAAGTTCTCTCTGCCGCAACTAGCCTTAAATTGTAGCGGTAAGTGAAAAGGAAATTGGAGAGGATGAGTAACTAACATTTTCACTCAGTGTACATAATTAGTTATTAATGAAGTCCATTTCCACATAAAATATTAGGCTTATATTTTTTTCTAAAACACTCTACTAATGTTGCTGTGTATAATCCAGCTGGACGAGAGAATGCTTAACTTTTAACTGGACAAACACAGGTAGATGTGCTTACCTGGTAGCTGTCTTGAAGGTACTGGCAGATGAGTAGCTTCTTTCAAAATAAAATTTCATTCAAATTCTGCGTATAAACACTTCTTTCAAAATATGGAGGACGAGAACATCTGTCACAGCCAGATTACAGAATCCACAATTTTCGATATCCAATGTTTTTCATGCTTATATCTGCCGATACCGATAAATGAGGAAGGCAGAGTCAGGCGTGGACGCAGGCAGAGTTGAGCGCGTTAAGACAAGATATTTTGCTTCCCAACGTTCCACTGGGCACCCAGAATTTGACACAAAAATAATGCTGTAGTTCTGACATTTCTAACACAGTGCCAAGTCAAGCGAGTGTGAAAGCAGAGTTGAGCAAAGGCTGAGCACTTTGAGTGCAGTGCACAATATTTGAAAACAAGTCACTTCCCAGGCTACGTGGTATACCAAGTCAAATACTCCATGTGCACTAATTAGTGCACAGAGAGCCGTTAAGCTACAACCCCGGCTATTTCCTGAGATACATAAAAACGCATAGAAAAAGTAGAATAAGAGCACCTTTCCACAGTAGTATGCAGCTTGGGACACAGCCCAAATTCGAGCTCACATTCTCTAAGTGAGGCAAACATGCAATTCAGGCAGATCTGAGCATGAAAAGACAGGAGATTTTGTTTGCGAACGTTCCACTGTGTGCTCAGAATTTTGGCACAAAATAACGATATTTTACGACAGAAGGCGTAAAATCCAACCTCGGACTTAGGTACATTTATACATTTCCGACGTAGAATAAATAAGGTATAAAATATAAGCTGAAAATATCAGACAAACCTAAGCATCGGTCCGATGCCGAACGGCCGATTCCGATATGATTCCAATATCACTGTACATCCGTATAAAGAACAGTTCTTTCACATACGGTAATTACCGTCCAGTTTTCCTTACTAAGTTTAAGCCTATTCCTAGACCAGTTTTGAGTTTCAGAAATCTCTATTGGGATTGCAATTTAGTCCAGGGCTAGGCTTGATCCTTGTTCAAGAAAACAGTCCCATATGTTTAATATTTACAAATCTTAACAGCCCTGGGATTTTACTGATTTCATGCCAATAATCCGGTGAGAACGTCTAAAACAGAACAGCCTAGTCCCAAATTCTCTCTTCCCAAAAATAGTAATTTAAGTCAATTTTGCAAGTTGATTTGCTCAGTTAAACATTTACCAAGTGGTTAGTCACTTGAGCTGTTGACACTGAGACAA
Organism: Distichodus sexfasciatus; assembly: GCA_032718565.1. NCBI lineage: Eukaryota > Metazoa > Chordata > Actinopteri > Characiformes > Distichodontidae > Distichodus > Distichodus sexfasciatus. The sequence goes on along the minus strand of JAVGVS010000063.1, from coordinate 563,312 downwards.
GCCACTGCTTCAGTTTTACTTGATGATAATAGTGTTCTGCTGACATTTGACAGCTGAGGCACAGCTTCACAAATCCAGATGAGGTGATACATTTAAATGTCTGTAATGATGCGGCTTTAATTAAAGTTAACTTACCAAAGCTTGCTTTCTCATTTACTGCCCTCAAATTTAAATTTAAATGAGTTATACTTTCACACATGCATGTCAACCGCTAAACAATCCCAAAATGTAGACTAATGACATAAAGACTAGGATAACACAGTGACAAAAAGCTTCTATTTCGGGCTTAGAAAGATACCAATAGTCAATACATCTTTCTAACATTACTCTGAATTTTTTGTGCGTCTGCATCTTGAAAACCAACATTTCCATTGGTTACACATCAACAGGCACCGTCTTAGCACCATATCCGTATATGTGACTCTGGACGGCAAAACCAGTCGCTTGTCGCAATGGAGGTTTCCAAGAAAACGACCGTTTATGTTTCGTGGGGTAAAATTTTAGATTTTTTGTTTTTAGTGTTTTGAAATAGTGGAAGGTTTATACCGTACTGTTGGGAATAAATTTTGCTGAAAAACTTACCCTTTCCATCCTAAAAACGTGACTTTCTTGAGGTGAGGAATTCAATTCCAGCAGAATGTTAAAAGTTTCTGTTTTGACCGCTCTACTTCAATATTTACGGTAAATCCACTCATTGACTAGCGTGAAGATATTTCTCCGGAATCCATCTCCGTCTCCCGAGTTCAGTTAACCTAACGCAGGTAGGCTATCCGTGTGGCTGCGAATGCAGCGTAGGCTACCGTAAATACAAACGTAGCCGCGACCGCACCAAGCGTCTGTGAGTGCTACGTCGATAGTCAACTTCAAAGGCAGATTTCTTCGTTTCTCACTTGGCGTGACAGGAGAAACCCGACTCCTTTGAATGTTGATATCTCAGTCATATGTCATCTGAATCATTCAATATAGATTTATGCCTTTTCATGAAAACATAATAACTCAATTTTGAAAATTTGCGACAAGCGACTGGTTTTGCCGTGCAGAGTCGCATATTCTGTAGCGTGTGTGGACACAACAAACACGGCCATGTTCCGGCAACGAGGGCCTGCTATGAAAGGGGTTTTCCATCTGCACTCCCGGGAAAAGTCAACATGGATGTCGTTCATGTGGGAAAGGGCCTTAAAATGTTATCTGAAGTGAGGTACATGGTTGCTGCCCTTATAAACATCTCCCAATGAAGCAGTCTGGATATCCTCTTAACAACTGCCTTGCTAAACCTCTATATCTAGAAAAAGAATCATGGGAGTCTTCCTTTACTGCAAGTACACTCAACACTACAGCAACTCCCTCGCTGAACTTGACCTGTGGGTCATACACAACAGCACAAAGTACGTGTCTACTGCTGTGGAGGAGGGGAGCCGCTGTGCTTTTGCTAACTGAAAAAAAACAAGGAAAGGAAAAGAAAACTCGCCCTGACTAAAAGATAAACAGTTTGTTGTAGAAATAAGAAATATGAATATTTACTAAAAATATAGATAGAAAGATAACTGAGACAATTTCAAAAATACTTAGGCAACTACGTATGATTCTCTATCTATGGAAAACTTTGAACAGAATTACAGAACAGAAAACAGACTTTACCGCAATTATTAACCCCGAATGAGCAAAGGTTTGCTCAACCACCACATTTCAACCCTGGTTTGCTGTACCTATTCAACACAGCCGCAGCCCAACAAGGAGTTACCAATATTTTCAAACCATGACAAAACATTCTGTATCTGTCTTGCTAAGTCGTAGGGAGCTTTATCATATACCTTTGATATTCTTGTACCCTGAAAAACTTACCCTGAAAAACCATTTGTGGTGTTGTTTACCAAAAATGTAAATGAACAACAAGCATCAAGTCATTATTCTGAAATGAATGAAACAGGCTATTTTTGTAAATGTGCTAATAAATATTTAATGAAAGTTAATGATCCCAATTGCAATTGTTTATTAAATATGAAACACTGTCACACACCCTTCCTCATTACTGCTAGCTTTCTACTATCTTCTACAAGGTTTCATATCCAATCCCCAAAACAGCGTTTTTACATCTTCAAGCAACACCAGTAGACCACACGCAGTCATTAACATACTTTATGGCGAAATAAGTTCAGCTTTCCTAAGCCTTCTTAAAGAATAAGCAAACCAAACCGTTTCAACCAGGTCACAGTGGTGCTTTTAACTTCTAATGTTAAAGTGGATGGTCATGCACACATCATCTTACGTTTATTCTTCACTTTACAATCTTACTAATGGAAAGGAACCCCAGCAGATTTTAACAGCAATGCAAAATATTTTCTATGCCTCCCCTTTACTAGAAAACATCTAACCTTGTTTGTGCTTAAACAAGCTCTTCTTCGTGGTCACAAAGCAAATGACTGGACTGAATAGATGCAGTTAGTTTAGCAACACTGGCCTTTTAATCGCAGTGACATTATGGGAATGAGAATTTGGGAGAATATGGGAGTACAGTTTGGCCTATTAAAGTTCCCATATTATACCTTTTTTTCAGCAAGTTAAAATAGGTCTATGAGCTCCACTAAACATGTCTCTGAAGTACCTCTCGGATTAGGCATTTTTCACCAGCCTTTTTACCCCTCAGTTTCAGTCCCTTTCAGAACAGGCTGTTTCTCATTAGTATTCCTAAATGCAAATGAGCCGCTGCTGCCCACACTCCACTCCGGAACTGGGGCGTTTACCTCACGTGAAAATAATCGACATAACAGACCATCCATACAGCCACAGATGTTCAACACAACACTCCGCCGGTAGACTTCTTCATTGCGATTCCTATACTAGCGTTTGCAAGAAAACATGGCGGATCAGGAAGCGCTAGCAGTTCTACCTGGTGAGCGGAGGTTCTCAGAAAGGGTGGAGTTATTCAAATGTGACATAGAGTGAGGGGAGAAATCTAAACGGCTTGTTTAAGCACACAATTTCCGACTTTCGTAATCATTACTGACACAACTGACCATCTTCTGCCAACCCTACAGTGTGTTAGAGGCAGTACAGACCCAAATGGATGTCCAAAGAACAGTGATTTTTTCATAATAAATTGTCTGAAACTGTTACTGATCTGTTATAGGTAGATTTATATGATAATTACAGACTACAGCGGATGCACTAAACACAAATGTTGTTTTCAGTTCACAATCAACACAGTGATTTTGGGATTTAAATAAAAGCATTAATACAGAACACACTATCTGACGGAAATTAGTTATTTCTCTTTGCAGATCATTAGGTGGAGAAATGCATTATTTCAACACGACTAACCTGATATGACACTAAACAGCAGCAGGAGGTCTGTGAGATAAAAGAGGACAGTCAATAAAAGATAAAGATGGATAAGGAGTTCCAATGAGCCAACTTTCTATGCAGGCAGCATTGCCGTTGACTCACGCCTCGTTGATTTTTTTTTTTTTCATCATAAATTGAGAAATCTGTTTCTAACTTGTTGGTTAGCTTACATCTACTATAAAGGAAAGGAGTTTTTGCTAAGTAAAATCAACTCCATGCAATAACAGGGTGCTGGTTAATGGAAAGGAAGACGAACAATCTCTCACTCTGTATAAGCTTTTCTTACTGTAACTCAGCGTAAAACCTGCATGCAAAAGCTCATTAACAGTGCTGCATATGATGCCGCTAATGCATTTTGCACAAGTGTGGCCTGACATTTAGATAGATGCAGACTCTAAAAAACATGGCTGGTAGAAACTGTGAGTGGTTGTGAGTGGTTTAGGAGTCCATCTGCTACTGCGCCTGCTGATTTAAAATGCTTATTTCCCAGCAATGTTTTTCCCCCCTTTTCTTTTCTTGCTCGAGCAGACACTATTTTTACACTAACATAGATAGATCTCTATTTACTGTAAAATCAAAAATATAACTTAACTAACATGGCTGTAACTAACGGTATGAACTTGTTAGACAACATACTATACACACTGGCCGGACATTCTTAATTCCGTTACCAAATCCACTAAGGAATAAATAAGTTCCACAAATAAACTCCGGTGTAATTTTAACGTTACACAAGGTTAAAGTCGGTTACAACCAAATAATCTCCTAATGTGTCTCTCAAAGATCACTAACATCACTACCATGCCTTGGTTTAACAATTACGTTATACCAAGAAATGGTTTATATAAACACATTCTTTCTAAACCTTTCTAGCACCTGACGCTTAAGCATGCAATTCATAGCCTAATAGTACAGTATATGACAAAAAGTCAATAACGTTCACTCCCAATCACTAGTCTGCATGACAGCTTGTGTGTAAATTTGCAGTTATTATTTTGTGATGTGTAATGATTTAATATTATGCTGATGTTAATAAAGTATTTATTTGCATTTCTGCTGTCAATAAATGCTGGATACCATCGGCCTTACACTCAAGTTAGTATTTTCCGTTCACCATTTTCTAACAATACTGATGACCGCAGATCTGTATTGTCTGATCTTGCAAGAGCTTTCTAGTCATACCATCATCCATGTACATGGACAGCATTTCTGTCTGTGATTGTTCACTGGATGGATTTAGCTACACTTTGCACCCATATGTGGTTGTGAGTAAACAAGAAATTTTCACGTCTGAGCATTAATTTGTTTGTTCAGATACTTTAAGTGGGAACCTTAGCCAACACACAGTACGATGACAGGTGACCGTTACTAAAGCATTTCTAAGAATCAAGGTTTTTTATGTCAATTGTGTATTGCAATACTGTCCATGAAAGATAATTAAAATGAAATTATTCTCTGTCTGAATGATCTGAAAATGTGGGCTGGCTGAGCAAAAGATATGCTAAACCACACAGTTCTGAAGTTTCCTGTTCTGGTGAATCATCCTGCTCTTTGCAAACTCGTAAAAATTGCTGGATGTCCGTGACAAGAAAAGACCTTTCTACAGTGCCACCACGGAAACCATGAGCCAAAAGGAACGGACAGTCACAAACAAAGTCTCCAGAAAAGCCTCAGACTGGTTATGATGTCAAAAGTACCGTTAGGGACGGCTGTCCCCATGTGAGCACACCAATAGTGAAGGTTCCAGATCTTCAGTTCACGTCGACGTTCTCTAGGTGATTTCAAAGCGTTTAAAGTAGCGCAAGCAAATATCGGGCAGCATTTCAAAGATGTCAAGTACTTTTTTGTTGCCTACATTATACATTAATTATTAATCAGGTCAACAAAAGTTTACCAGACCCCACACCCTCTTAAACAAACACCCAACCTGATTTGAAGACAATGAGTCGATGTTGCATAATATAAAAAATACAGGTCACTTTTAACTGCTTTACCTGATGACCTCTCCATAATATAGGCCTCCTTCAGGAAAAGACTATCTCAAACTACGAGCAGCTATCTGACCTTCTTATCTCTGGCTTGCAAACTTGTGGCTTTATAGGAGATACACAGTCACCCGTAAAACACAACAGTGCAAAAATCTTGCAGGCAGGGTCAGAATTTAAAATTTAGACCTAATACATTCTACTGCCAAATAAATATATTAAGCCCGCTAGAACATTGTCCGTCTGCTGTAAAGAGACAGAGAGAGGAGGGTGAAGAGAAAAAAAGCTCGGCTCTACATTTCAACCGTACCATCCCCCACATCTTGCATCAATCCACCGTCAAGCACCAGTTACATAACTGTGCCACTCTCTTAGCAAACAGAGAACGGCAAAGACTCGAGACAAGGCGTTTTTTTAATGCCGTGAGACCAAATGTCGCACCAACGCTTCACCAACCGCAAAAACGCCATCGTCTTCAACACGACAGGTTTTGGTTTGTATTTAAGGTTATAAGCAAAATGACAACAGGGGTATACGAACATGACTGAGCCACTACAGTCACAGTCAAGCATCATGCTGGCAGTAGGTGTCTTTCTGATTGTATTTTTTTGGAAAATAAAAGACACCTAGGCCTCTGACATAACAAGCTCACTTCCCCCTCCCCCACACCAGGCCAAAACACACACACACACACACATACATACATACAGGAAAGAAACGATCAAATAGTGAAACAAATACTCCAAACAGTCCTTACAGAGTTGCAAAAGCACCTTGTGGCCAAAAATCTGAATAGTGTGTCAGTGTTTGTGTGACACTAACATCCACTATACTAATGTCAGCCACAGCAGCTCCCCTCCCCTCCCCCCCCTCCGCACACTGGACTTACCATACACACAATTTTCACAATATTATACACCACATCTCTACAACATCCTCACTAACTCTCACATCCGAAAACAGCCTATAATTTAGAAAACAAATGTGACGGGTAACAGGACAGTAAATTGGAGTGTTTAGTGTTTCAGCTCCTCATTCTACAGCACTGTGTCAGATGACCTACCGGCAGGTATGGGCTGAGTTTTAACAACTCAACTATATCTTGAGCAACTTTGTAACACAGGACTATTTATGCAGTGGGGTGACACAAGCCAAGCCAGAGCTCATGTGTGATGTATGTACAGTAAATTCACAATGTCCATAATAATGCCTAAAAAAAGGAAATTAAACATTGACAAATAACAGACTTTGCATATCTTGTCTTCCTAAGATGTGTATAAGAGACAGATATATATATATGTGTGTGTGTGTGTGTGTGTAGTTTAATTTATGCATTACTAAACTCCATAATTACTACTAAAATATATATCCGTCATAGGATTATAATATCAATACTGATATATACGATCACACACACACCCAATAACAGGTTATAAGACACAATACACACACTAGCAAGCTCGCGCGCACACACATTCACAAACACGCAGTGTGTACACACACGCACACACACACACATACAAACACGCTGCCCATCCCCCACCAGGGCATATCAGCTAGCTAACAAAAAATACTCTTGTCAAATAATAAATGGTCGTATATGATCATAAACGCGTCCGGGGGGTCATTAAAGACGTCGGCAACGTCCAACGACCCGATATGACGAGTAAAAGCGAATAAAAACACTTACTAAAAATATCCGGATCAACACACGCGCGGCTCCTCCGCTGTACTGCCTGTGTGGAATTTCCTCCTGCTCGCCTCTTTTTTAAAATAGAGCCGCAACAGCGCGTTATAAGCCCGCTTTCAGACGTCAAACGGCGAGTTAAATTCCCAAATAAGCGTCCGGCCCTGTTTACGTCGGCGTGGATGTGATTGAAAGCTTTTAAAAACGAGATTTAAGCGCGAATGAGGTACATTGTGGGGCTGTTTGCTAGTGGAGAAAGCCAAACGGTTCAGGACCAGCCAACGGCTTCAGACACTCAAACACTGGAGAGGTGACTTTCCAGGCGCAAATGGGGGGAGGCCTGGGCGGCTGCAGCGCCGCTCCAACCAGAGCCGGAACGTGCAAACACAATGGCGCGCGTGTTGTCGTTAATTACGCGGGGTTTTTTATCGTGCGTTTCAACATTTACACTGTAATAATGTTTATAAGTTTAAAAATAATAATAATAAATAAGTAAATTGTGTACTCGTAAGTGCACATAGTATATCATTGTTTACAAAATATTACAGTATAAACATTTAGAAACCCTTTTTTTCTCCGCTATTTACTTGTAGCATACGCATAACTTACCAGTGTAATTTTCCTTGTTAATATACACAAATTTCAGGTGTTATTTACATTATAGGGTGCCTTGGTAATTACCATCTTGGTAATGATGAGGAGAATACTGGGGATGTATTTATGCTAATGTATTATATTGTTGCCCTTGTGTGTTTACATGACTGTCTACACATTTATGCACACAACTATTATATAAATCAGACCTCATTTGGGGGCTGGAACCTTTTAGCCGAAGGCTACCTATGGTTAAGAGCTGGTATTTGTGAAACTGGGAGTGTCTTTGCGTCCTTATTTGACATTTACACGTATATGCCAAAGGCAAATGTGCGAAAAGAAGTGTGATTATACTGATAGCCACAAATTCGGATAAAATTAGCATTCCTTAGATGTTCCACAAACATATAATGAGAGAGCAGGGTCAGTCATAACTAATTTACATGTAACAAATATGTTCGCACAAGACAAACTTTATTTACATTTATTTGAATAGTTAGTATATGGACTATATTAGTAGATGTCCAAGATGTTAAACACTTGCCAACACATTTACTTATTTTTCAGAACAATGTCGGAATTGTATTGCTGGTCATTGCTAAAACCAGTCTCTTACCTAGTTGCTGATACATGGACTACACTCAACTCAAAATCTATTATTTGACAGAACAGTTTACTGACTGTGAGTTGAGATCTTATTTTAGTTTCACTGGGCAATCAGAATTCCGTGAGACCCAAAAGGGACAACATTTAGGTGAATAATACTGATATACTGCACACAGTCTAAGATTCTTATTGTAATACATATTGCTGAAAGAATGTTGTATACCAATGTTGGCTCGCTGTCTGATTAATAGCTACATTAATTGATGTAGATATTAGTGCTTTAATGCAAATACAATCATATCTGGATCATATTTTAGTCTTTTAGCAAATACAACATTCTTTTTTGATTCAAGGCTCTATTTATATATACAAGTACAATATGTAGTGGATGTAGCCTGAATGATCCTAAGACTGTTCAAATCAAAAGATGGGATTTAGAAAGTAGACATAAACAAATTATGTTAAAGAAATTTTACAATAAACCAAAAAATAATAAGTAAAAATATAGAAAATGTTCTTAACAGATTTATACAAACAGTAACTGTACATATCTTTATACATGTGCTAAGTTTCTAGTTAGGTGATGTCACCGGTATTTTATGTGAATATTAGGTACTTTATGATTGTAGATTAATCTCAATTGAAAACTGAAACTAACTGAACTGTCTTCAGTGGGGATTAAGTGTGAACTGAAGTGCATTTGCAGTTTTCTTTATTGATTTTCTAACGGTAGTATTAGTGGTTTTACACCTATACATACAATTTTTGGTAATATAGATAGCAGACAAATGCAATGCTCAATGCTATTGTTAAGTCCAGTTCCCCTTAATGTTAATCATCTTATTGTGTTACCCCTATGTTTCTGAGTATTTAAACCTGCCTCTCCCCTGTGTGTTTGTCTTGTGTCTGGTGTCCTCCGTGGAGGTGGTTATGTGTTTGCTTTGGTTTATTTTTTGTTTTTCTTTATTTGGAATTAAATAAAGGTTTGAACCTCATGCCTACATTATCATTCCTCACCCCCACAACACTGACATCTATGGGAGTCTGTCATCTATACACTTAGGATGCCTAAAAAATCATAATATTTTGCATAGAACAAAAAGGATCTTATATATAGCGTAAATGAAATAGGACTGTTTTCCTGTAAATTAAACGCTTTGATTTTAGTGATGCCTACATGGACTTGTAGTTTTGTCATGTGTAATAGTCACTGTATGTGTAATCCAAACCAGTTCTACAGTCAAATCTCTCTACTTCTTGAATTACTCTTCAAACAACATAAGGTTATAGCACTTCCTCACCACAGCCTCTTATGACTAAGTTTTACACACTTACTTAGAATATTCCGTTTTGACTCAAGCATTATATATGGAGCTACACTGTCAGCCATGACACTACACCATGTGCCAGTTCATAACATTTGTTTGTAAATGCTACTATAATCTTCCTCATCAACAAGCTGGCACATAAAATGTTATTGAAGGACGAGGTTAGGTGAGTGGGGTAGGTGGTTTAGATCCTTTGCCTTAATTATTAAGAATTTCACTGTATATGCACTCACCTATGAGTACAAGAATTCTGGTTGTGGCCAGATTTACCATTGTTCCTCTAAATAGAAAAACAAGAGTCACTGTAATATCTTCATCAGCAAATCTTTAAATACATTTACTTTTCTTTCTTAACTTCATGTCATTGCAGGATATTTAAGACTAAAATATCACTCAAAATGATAAACCACATGTGCATTAGTCAACTAAAGTTGCAAAAAGGAGTTTGGGTGTGATTACATTTTTTGAAAATAAATTTATGAGTTGTTTGGTTTCTGTTATTTATCCGGGATCTTGAGCATTCATAACCAAGATGGAAACCAAGCTCTAATATGACTAAGAAGCAAGTGATTGAAATGACACAAAGCTGCATCTGAAATCCTGAACCCTCAGAATGAAGCAGCCATCTGGCATTTCACACCAGGGACACAGATAGATACCACATTCAAAAGAGCAGAAAGGGAGGCAGGCAGGATGAAGAGCAATTGTTTGGCGCTTGGCACAAAAGACGCTCCTCAGTGAGGTTGAGAAAACAAAGAGTGTGAATGATGGGAGGCAGGGCAGCGTGTGAGCTTCAGTCTGAAGGGAATTACCAGCATAGTACAAGCCGGGATACAGCAGGGGTTGGGAAATCTTATGCATTAAGGTCTGCGAGTGTGTACGTTTTAATAAGTGGTACATCAATGATTAATTATGGTCCTCAGATGCAACCCAGGTGAGAAAATGGCTCCACCAATAAGGTCCCTTAATTGTTTTAAATAAGCTGTAATGGACATTGACCCTGCGGTAAGGTTGGCTCTAATAAAACCCACATTCACACCAATCCTCCATGGATTAGACTCCTCAATATACAAAATCAAGGTTAAGGCATTACAATACTGTATTGTGTGTGTGTGTGTGTGTGTGTGTGTGTGTGTGTGTGTGTGTGGTTGTGTGGATTCCAGAAGGGAAAAAACATTCCATCACAACGACACAGCCATTCCGTAGACGTATAAGGCATAAACTTAAAGGAAGGTTTATGTTAATATTTTATCTGCTCTTTATAGTTTTTTATATCCAGGGCAAAATATTTTATTATTATATCTATTAATACTATTGTTTCTCATTTTCCTGTTGGTGTCTGGAAATAAAGCAATATTAAAAACCAGTAGAATGTGAAACATGATGAACATTTGGATGTATATACTTGTTTTTGTTTTTTTTTTACGTGTAGTTTCAAATCACCAAACCATTTCTAATTCATAACATTTATCCATTAGAATACATTGTAGGGAAAGTGATAATATACAGACTATAGACTATATAAAAGGAAGTTTAAAAGGGTCTTCTGTTTCACTGCTAATGAATTTTTTTTTTCAGTTGAATATATTTAATTTACATATATGTATATCCGAAGGCATATACTTAGCCATCCAATATAGACATGCTGATTATAATAGTTATAATAGTCTACATTATTGCTGAAAATATGAACATTTGACCTGCAACAATAGAGATTTTTAACAGACACCAGCCTATTATCACAGCTAAAACTTCTGAAGTAGAAGAGTATTTCACTGACAGTTTATTTCTGCACCATTTTTACATGTTTAGATGGACTAGCCATCAGCTTCAGAAAGTTCTACTAATGACATTGTAATCACGTCCGCCAGAACACTTGCACTCCCAGATGAATATATTTAGATCCTGTCACAGCCAGAGCTGCTCTGCACGTTGCTCATAACAGACTATGAGAAGTCGACGACGTGTAACGTTTTTCAGATTTCACTAAGCACCATCAGCATGACCATGTGTGGAGGGGGAGGAAGGGCTGCCGTCGCAAAAATCTTTGCTAGCCCACTGCTGTTTTTTCCACCGTCTGACTCAGGGCCTGTGTGGTTTTGGCAGGCGGCTAGAGGCATTTCCTGTTGAACAGATTTACGTAATTCACCATTTTTCAAACTCTTTTTCTCCCCAACCAGTTTTCGTCCAAGCCACCACACCCCTTAAAGCGTGCGTGCAGTCTCTCAGCTTTCATATCTCAGTTTGCGGCATAAAACGTCACAACTAGACAGAAACACGTTGTTCCGAAGGTCTGCTTTTGACTCGAGTGCCATAGCTCTTTCACAGGGGAAGAGGGAGAGAAAATCGTAAAGCGCGGTCGAGCTGCAGCTCCAGCTTGCGTCTGGGGCAATGAGACGCTGCAGGATCCCACCCCTCCCCCACACCAGCTTGTAAACCCATTTTTGCCTGGCTGGCCATCGCTGCAATAGATAGATTCCACCCCACCCCCTATCCTTTGCTCAGTCATTCAGACTTGGAAAGTCAATAACAAGCTGACATCATCATTGGTTTGTATATTACTCTGCTGCTCTCATAGCCACTATCTACTAATAAAAGTAGCAGCATTAGTTAAGGTACGTCTGTAATAGAGGAAGACAGCGGAGTCAATGTCACGTTGAGGCTATAGTAGAGCATCCTGCGGGGATCAGCACCAGCCACAATGCCGTTTGGTGTCAGCCCCCCGGTTCCTGACCTTCACATGGTCACATGTGGTATCAGTTTGACAGCTCTCATAATCCCACGGCCGAACTACAGCCTCTGGGTGTTAGATGGACCAGCGAGTAAAGGAACTGTAAATTGCAGATGGAATCCAGGATTCTCAAGTATCTTCCCTCTTTAACACAGGATCTAAAATCAAGCCTTTTGTAATCGTGCTTTTTGATTTAAATGACGTTTTTGTCATTAGATTGTGAAGAGTAGTTTGATTGGATAAGATACAATGACATTAATGTTGCGTAAGCTATTGTTCATGAAATGTTATAATTGGCCAATGAGAAGCTACAACTAAGATAAAGCAGCTATGAGTTGCATTGAAATTAGGGCAAATATTTGCCATTAATTTAACTGAATTAATAATATGCTGTTTATTGTTATTTTAAAGGGGGAAAAGGAATCTAGCTATTATTCTTGTTACAGTTTTTTCAAGGCTTCTGTTTAGTATATGATGCCTCACAAATATTTTATATTTGATGTGTTTTGCTGTCTATTACGTTTTTGTAGTCTTATTTTAAATTACCATCATTTCGCTCCTAGTGAATAATCTCTGTGCATGTCAAAATGTTATAAAGCTGATCAAACCATTCTTTTGAGTTTCCAGCGCATAAAAGTACCTTGGTAATATGTCAAGATGGAAAATCATCCAATTGCCCAGTGATATCTTTTCAAAACAGTGCTTTGCGAGCACATACTGAAGCAGCTCTAAGTGAAAGTCCTCGCCATTGTATTCCCAGGTCAAAGGTCAGTGCTCATGGGCAGTCATGTTTGAAATTAGAGACACTCGACACGGACATGGAAAGCAGTTAAGAATAGTTAAGTCAAGTGCACCACAACTTTCAACAATGAGCTGATTACCAAGTAGTTGCTAGTAAGAAACACTATTACAGAAGATGAGAAACACTGTGCCAATATTTAATATATCAGTAAGAATCAGCCTTATTGGCTTTTATAATCACAACTGCATGAGTCCTTTGGTAGTACACCTTGACACATTCCTTCAGGTCAATGGTCATTTGGTTACATTTAGGCCATTTAGCAGATACTCTTATCCTGAGGGACAGTCTCCCTGGAGCAGCTTGGGGGTAAGGATATTGCTCAGTGTCCCAATTGATGGTAGTTCAGCAGTTGGGTGGGCCGAATTTTAACCTATATCCTCTTGGTCCGTAGGCAAGTATCCCACCACTAGAGTCTTTAGTAACTTCCTGCTGAATACAGAACTGGGTAGCACACCATGTAGGTTAGCATTTGTCTATTTTCTATTTTTTACAAGAGAGTTCAAAAAGGTTTAAGACTTGTAAAGCTAGAAATATGTATATTTGCTAAGCAGTGTGTGAGAAAGATTTATAGACTGGTCATCTTTCAGTAACCTTACTTTAGTTTGTCTTTTCCTAGGCTATTTAGGAACATCATATAGGAACAATGATTGGAAATCTCAAAATGACAACGAAACAAGCGAAAACCAACCAGAAGTGTGGCGAAAGTCTATATTTCCTCTATCGAAAGCATTGTTTGACCTTTACATGATAATTTCATCAGAACATAATGTGTAAAGGACAGTGAAATAACACACAGTTAGCGGGTTTTTTTTTTTTTTTTGGCTTTTACCTCCAGTCTTCCTTGATGTCGTATTTTTTGAAGAACACCAACCACCTACTTTAAGAAACTTTTAGACACGACGGAACCTCTTCCAAAGCGCTATCAACAAACGGGGCTTTGTGCTGCGTTCTCTACAAAGCCGAAAGCCGCCACTGCACATGAATGTGATTTAACATGGCTTATTTCTCCTGGCCCAAGGTAGACACACATGGTCAACAGAATTCCAATCAATTAGGCACAGTGGGGCTCTACATTCCAGGCTTTGGGATTGCTTTCTTAGTCCAGTGGCAGGCAGAGGAATCTTATCCTTTTAGCCCTGCCTTAGCAGGAGAGACTAATATATCAAGAGGCCCCATAGCAGGCTCTCTGGAACACCTGTTTAAGGGTATATTTAATCCTTTGCTCCTCCACTGGCAAGGAAAAAGCAAAAAGGCTTTTTTTCCTTTACCCTCTTTCTTTCTTGTGAAACCTGAATTGCCGTGATGTTGCTGCCGTTTCTCTTCCCCTTTGATCTAATTGCTAATCGCTCTTCAAAGCCCACTGCAGAGGTGTGTGAGATGGAGGATTCATACTAAAGAATAGTGGTGGGTTATGGAGGAAGGAGGGAAAAAACAACAGATTAGCATCATGCTGACCGTAAAAAGGATCATGAAAAATGCATGAGGAGAGAAGACGTAATTGTATTTCATTAGATTTTTTTGGCGCAAACAAAGAGTGCAACTGCATTTACTTTGCTTAAATAGATGCAAAAACTCTACCTCATCATTGCTTGCGGGAATTAAAGGTGGAGTTCATTTTGGCCAGTAGTAAATTAAAAATATTCAATAATATAGTAGTCTAGTGGCTGGTAGGATACTTTTGTAATATAAATGCAATACGTCTTTGTAATAAGAAGTTGCTTTAAATCCACCGTCACCCCATTGCCAGAACTACCACCATTGGGAACAACACAAAGGTACTGTCTTGAATTTATGGGTTTTTATGGGCCACTCTTTACCTGACTGTGATGATGACGTACAGTATGAAAAAACTCAGCAACAGATGGGCTGCAGCTTTCAGGATTGTACACATTAAAACATATTAAAACATTATGTAATATAATTTTCCAGGGAACAATAAATACTATATTCTAGTTAAGTCAGTTTCATAAAATGATTACGGTCACAATTTTTATGGGTCCTGGGTTGAGGTTTATTCATGCTAAAGGCAAATTGGTTCGTAGCTCCAGTCAAAAGCAAACAGACAATTTTTGTCTAATGAAAAGTACATAATCCTACAGCATGAATGTTTTAGGGTTATGTTGATATTTGAGAAATAACATATTGGCAATTGTGAGTTTTACATGTTTTATTAAAATGACAACTATTGGCTACTTAACCAGTTACAAATTGTATAGGTCAACTCTACACCATGTGGTTGCACTTGTTTCAGAAATTAAACAAGAAACATGAATATTTTGATGTTATATTGCATTGTTATCACAGCAACATTATTGGTACAAGGTTTTTATGTTCTGAGAGTAACAAAAGAGTTATCGAAATGTAGTTAATCACTGGAATATTCTGCAGCACAGTCTTAGGCTGATCAAACAATGATTTTCACCAAAATTCCACTCAATTTGTCACCTTAAAAACTGTATTGCCGCAAAACACAACTGAGAACTGGGAATTTGGACTTTTACACCAACACATGGATATTTGTTGAGATGCTTAAAAAAGCATCCCATGGGCAAATGGCACATTACACAACCTAAAATTACACTTCCTTTTTCTGACTGTAGAAATACAGAGTGCTGAGAAATGCATGTGGTCAGCCGTTTGTGGGGCATCTTTAGTACCTCGTAGTTTTGAAGGAACAATGTGCAGCCACATAAAGTTCTTACCTATCAACACCAGTCAAGTCCAACAGCCACCTGGGCATAAACAATAGGTCCTGTAGTGATGAGGAAAGCGGTTACGGAGGCTACGTAAACGGCATGCTCGCGGAGTAGAGAAGTAGTGGGATTGAAAGTGGCTGTGTTGCTAATATGGTATTTGAATGAGAGTAGGGGGAGAACGACACTGCCTCTTATTTCCCCTGATCCCATCAACCCAGAGCGGGGCAGAGGGTCAGGCACCATCCCTGCCCATCAACATAGACATGGAGAAGGAAGATTGAAAGGGAGTGCACTTCTGGCAGGCTGCCAAGGCAGACCGGTAATGTGGCAAGCCTGCTGAGACAGAGAGAGAGAGAGAGAGAGAGAGAGAGAGAGACTTACGTGCACTGCCTAATGCAAGCCATTTACGGTTGTGCTACCACCACTGCCATTTGTACACACAGTACACTTATTTCTGTCATTTATTTAGTTCAACTGTAGAAACAGAAATGTACTGTGATGTCATTTTGGTTGTTATGACAATGTTCTCAAGCACATGGACTTAACAGAACACAATCGATGATGTAATGGTGCAGACTGTCAAATTAAATTTGAGGTTAAGTGTGTCTGTATTTGAGTGCCTCTCAGGAATTATAGTCTTGTGTTGCTGTAGCTGTCCTTCCAAATCAAGCAGTTATTTGTGGGCCCAAAGTGTGCTCTTCTTTCATTAGTTTGTGCACAAAAGAATGAAATATCAACCTTAGTGCAATGGTTTAAATGACTGAACCCTTGGTGACCATTAAATTAGGTTAGATTAGAACCTAAAAAACATGGTTGGACCCCAGAGCAACACCCTAATGTTTGAGGGATAGTGTCCCTGTAATTAGGGGAGCCACTCTGTATAAAAGTGTCTAATGAACACAGTAAAGTGAAAGTGAGTGATTATTTGTCATTGTGAACACACCACAGCACAGCACAGCACACAGTGCACCACAATGAAATATGACCTCTGCATTTGACCCATCCGTGATGGAGCAGCGGGCAGCTAACAAGGGCAGCGCCCAGGGAGCAGTGCTTGGGGACGGTACCTTGCTCATGAGTACCTCAGTGGTAACTTTACCGGTCCTGGATTCAAACCTGCGACCTTCTGATCACGGGGCGAACACCCTACCGTTACGCCACCAACTGTACAAATTGTAGACATTAAAAGGTTTTTAATGATCAATTACCAAAAAAGTCTTAAAATTAGAATGAGAAGAATATATTTTCTGTCCTAATTATGCATAATCTGTAAATACATCTATACCTAGTTTATACTTGGTATAAATTCTTATTTCTTTTCGATTATTTGCTACAACTATCTTATGGAAAAAGTTAACTGAGACCTAAATGGTACTGGCATTATGCTGACAGTGAAAGTGGAAGTCTCAGAGGGTTCACTACAAAATGCAATATATAAGAACATGTGCTTAAACAAATTTTAAGTACTGCTCAAGTTCCACTAAATGAACCAAACCTCATTAGACCACTTTGCAAATGGACTATATTCATACTGCTAAACCAACGATGGGTTTTCAGGGTCAGTATGTTCAACGTAAAGTCAATCATCAAACCTGAATTACACTGGCAGAAAGGTAAGAAGGCCCTGAGACACACAGGAGGTGAAAATTGCTTCATTACATGCCTGGTAGAGCATCGTCAAGGAGGGCGCCCAGTAACTGATGATGTCTGTGGATCACTTGATTGACTTAGTAGTCTGCGAAAGATCTGCAACTAAGTACTAAACATTGCATTTATGTAAGACTCTGTTAACTTATCTAATAGTCATTGCTCCCTGAAATGAAGTAATTATGATTGTTTTGTGCCAGATCTAAATTTCCCCAAGTGTTTCCAAATGTTTTGGAGACAAAACAACAGATATCGTGACAATCGAATTCCCCCACCACATGTGTTATCGCATGACATGAAAAGTGGGCCCATAAATATTTACTTACTATGCACTTTTCATTAAGCAACAGCACATGCAATATCTGTTGCAACACAAACCGCAGGGCCGTGGCCTTAAAACGAGGACTTTAGATTACAACATCCACATGCTATTGTGCCAAACAGGCTAAGAATGGAGGGGGAGGGGGAGGGAGAGAGGAGAATAATTAATTTCATGGATGAATGATCTAAATAACTCACTGTTTGTGTACTATTGAGGCTGGAAAAATAACCTCAGATGAAGAGTGCTTATGCAAGTTTGGAACAAATCAAAACTGAAGTATGACTAAACATGGTTGCTTGAAACACAGACGGTGTATTGCACTCACAATTCATTTATTAATAGGAGGGACTGTTGTTTTGTGTAAACTGTGGGCCCTTACGTAAAGGTTTCCTCTCATGCCTTTCGCTCCTTGATAGCAGCTTAATAAACCATGACTCAATCTTGCTGCAATCTACAGTCTTCTCACGAGGCAGCTCTGCTTTGACCCAGTTTGGATAGTGATGATAGTATGTAAGCTTCATTAGGGTTAGATGGTAACTAATAACAACAACAATAATAATATACAAACGCCAATATACAAACTGTGCAATTCATACAGTGTACTTTCATATGTTCTTGTTAAAATATTGATGTATTGTCATCTATGGCTTGGATAATTAGGCCCTGTACACACGTAGCCGGGTATTCATAAAAACTGATATTTTCTTATGCAGCTGCACATATCATCCACACGTAAACAGAAGTTTCAGGCTATTCTTGAAAACTCCAGCCAAAGCGGAGATTTCTGAAAACTCCAGCTTCATTGACTATGTGAGGACGGCGAAAACGGAGTTTTAGGGTCATAGCGTCATAACTGTGTGACAGGAAATACGTTGGCGCCAGGTGTACAACGTTTGTTTACGTTGAAGACTGAAGATAGACACTGTCAGAGCAGTCCTTATTCAAGCTATTTGTGCTTGTTTCCATCTGCTAACATTTAAATGAAACTCGACTTCCCTACCTGTCCATGCGAAGCACCCTCTGTTCGCCATTGTTTACGAAGCAACCAGATGCAAAAGTCATGTAACCGGAGGTAATTCAACCGTTTTTTCCAGGATTCTGATTGGCTGACATGGGTTCTACGCAGCTCTTAAGGGCGCATTTATCCTGATTCGTGCGTACAGAAATATTTTTGGGCTCAAGTGTACTAAGTTATTTTTGAAAACAGAGGAGAAAAAATATCAGTTTTTATAAATACCCAGCTTGTGTGTATGCGGCCTTAAAGGGCTTTGGCATTTATGTTCAAAGTAATAATAATAATAATAATAGGGCCACACAGTGGCACAGTGGTTAGCGCTGCCGCTTCAAGGGAGAAGGTCCTGGGTTCGAGCCCTGAGTCTGCCGTGGCACTTTTCTGTGTGGAGTTTGCATGCTCTCCTCAGGCTCACGTGGGTTTCCTCCGGGTGCTCCGGTTTCCTCCCATAATCCAAAAGCATGCACTGTAGATTAAATGGCGACTCTAAATTGGCCCTGTAAGGTGTGAATGTGCTGTGATTGTGTGAGTGTGTGTGCCTTGTGCAGTGTTGGCACCCGCCCAGGGTTGTTCGCCGCCTTGTGCCCATAAGCTAACCGGGATAGGCTCCGGTCACCCTGCGACCCCGATTGGGATTCAGCGGTTCGGAAAATGAGTGAGTGAGTGAATGAATGAATGAATGAATAATAATAATAATAATAATAATAATGATAATAATCTGTTATTTTTTCAGAAGTTGGTTAAACAAGTTCATGGGCTTATATAAAGGAAAGGTTGCCAGTTGAAAGTGCAGAAGTGAGCATTCCTGCTCTGTAGTCAATGTTATGGGCAAATGACATCGTGCAATTATAAAATTACTCATGTACTGTGTCAGTGTGTCCTCTGTCTACATTGTTTTCAGATCGCAAAACAAACTGTATTATCCACTTTCTGACATGTCTCGTAAGTTTCATTTCTCTCTCTGACATGGATTGGAAAAAGGTCTACAATAATCTCAAATTGTACTTTAGAAACATTCAGCTTTCTGTCCTACTGTTGTACTCCATTATGGCAGCTACATCATGATATGATTTTTTTTTTGGTATTCATTAAGGATAAATAATGTGTACCGACTTCAGCCCAGAGTCAACAGAACTCAATCTGTTTGGGATATACCACTGGAGAAATACTAGAGATGTTGCGCTGCTCCATTCCCGCTCGTACCCCACCATTCCGCTTTCCCAGTTTACTCTGTTTATCGTGGGTCTCCAACAGTACTTGGGACAGATAAACATAAAATATAGCAGCCACGTCATCATTGTTCCCCTACCTGTCTACCCTCCCGCTGATCTGAAGCAGGCTGCCTGCCACGCCGAGCTCCCAGGGTGCACCGCTCCTGTTGATTTACGTCACCCTGAAAGGAAAGTGGGTGTCCCCTTTGCGTGCAGAGGAGATGAGAGGAGAAACTCTTGCTGGGCTGTAAGGAGAGGACATCAAATATGTACTGACGGTTCTTTGCGTATCGGTGCTGTGCAGCGGCAAAAAAAGATATAGACAAAGGCGAATTAGTCAAGCATGAAAGTTCAGCTAAAAAAAAGACTAAAGATAGCTGGGCCGGAGTATCTCGTTGATTGAGCGAAGCCAAATCAGACAGCCAGCTGCCTCCTGCATGCTGTCAGCGTGCTTGATATCTCCCTACTATGCCGTCGCTCGTAGCGAAACGCGATGTGACCTCAAAAGCAACATGGTTTTTGTTCCATCCACTGCCACCGCATGAATAATAGATAGAGACTGCTGTACAGCGCACAAAAGGATAAAAATACAGCCCTGGTTTCATGTGTCATACAGGCATAAACAGAAGGGAAGGTGCACGCTAGCATGCCGGCACCGCCATTTAACAGGAGAGACACTCAATATCACGCAGAGAGGTGGACCTTTGAGACTGTTATAAAGATAAGAAAAAAGGAAATGTAGAGCTGGCTTAAGTAAGGGCTGATTTTAGAAACAGCACTGACTTACAATGCCTCAACCTCACTAAATCCAGCTCCTGTTTCATGCTTCTAGTCAAATGCCCAAATGAGGAATATGCTTAAACCTGGACTGTGTAGCTGTTTCGTTGTAATCGTCCTTTTATGGTTACAATTGTACGATGTAAAACCGGTACCTTTTTTTAACTTTGTGGTGTAGTGCACTTTCAAAGCTGTGATCAAGGATACTGTGATTTTCCTGTATCAATAGTGACTAAACTAAGAATACCACATTTGGGGCAGTTGGTGGCGTAGCGGTAGGGTGTTTGCCCCATGATCAGAAGATCGCAGGTTTGAATCCAGGGCCAGTAAAGTTACCACTGAGGTACTCATGAGCAAGGTACCGTCCCCAAGCACTGCTCCCCGGGCGCTTGTTAGCTGCCCACTGCTCCTTCATGGATGGGTTAAATGCAGAGGTCACATTTCGTTGTGCTGTGCTGTGGTGTGTTCACAATGACAAATAATCACTCACTTTCATTTGGTTACATTTAAGTCATTTATTAGATGCCCCTATCCAGTGTGGCGCATATTTTCTAATTACAGGGACAATCTTGCTGTAGCATTTTGGGGTTAAAAGTTTCGCTCACAGGGTTCTTCTCTTATTCAATGTACATGTTGCTTTGTAGTCCATGCAGAGACCCTGTTCCTCATGCTTGTAAACCTAAGGTTAAATCGTCAGCTGCTAGTCAACTAATTTCAACTAATAAGTGAAAGTACAGATACCACTAGTCAAATGTTACTCCAATACAACTGAAGGTCGTACAGTACAAATTTTTACTTAAGTTAAAGTACCGAAGTACTTGTTTTAAAAAACACTTACGTATTAAAAGTCCATCTTCATTCACTGCATTTGTTGCATTATTGCCACAACACCTAATGCCTCTGACCAGCTTGTAGAAGCTGTAGAATAGGGAACTGGTGGAATGTTACAGAATGAAACACAATCTGAACTGACAAAGAAAACCAGTCATCAGTTTATTATTTTAATTCCTTGTAAGACTATCCACCCCCACAAAATGGCATGGTTCTGACACAGCTCTGACAGTGTGTGGACATATACAGTATATCAGGAGGACAGCGCAATAGCTGTAAATGCAGCCTGCTCTGAAAATCAAATATACATTCCAACCTGCTTCAAACCCAGCTCTACAACTCCAGCTTCGTTTTAAGCAAGACAAATAACATCAGAACTGTCTGAACTTGGTTTTATAGTTACAGTCTACAGGCGTGACGTAACCCTGCTGATTACTGATAGACTGTCACCTGCCAAACAACCACTCACGTTTTAGAAAAGGGGGAATAACATCCACTTTATCCACAGACTTGAAAGTAACGGGTAACAAAAACCTTGATATTTAGTGAAGTGAAAAGTACAGTATTTGTCGTTCAAATGTAGTGAAGTTGAAGTCATACGTTTCCAGAAAAAGACTACACAAGGGAAGTACAGATACTCAAAAACTATACTTAAGTACTGAAGTAAATGTACTTTGTTACTGTCCACCTCTGACCCTGCTAGAGTTTAAGTCAATATCTACAAGCACACATACCTTACAGCTTCTACGTAAGGGCCTAAAAAATACACTCATTTCATGAGATTTTTTTATTAGTTAATGAAATAAGTAAACATGCAAAGTGAAGCTAGTCTCTTAGGTGCTACTTGAAGAGAAGTCAGCAAGGGACCGTTAAATTCTAACAATGAGATCAAGTACTGGTATTGGGTAGAGGTGCAGTCTGTTTATGCTTCACAGTCTGCCTGTGGTTACGTCTGTTCTCTTTCCAAATAGAGACCAGTCAGCTTCAATACAAGAGATTCAGTGCCACTGCTGGTATAAAAAGTTACTAGATGTGTCGCCATGCTCAAATTAAGTCACTACAGGAGTCTACAAGAGTCTAAAATCTGGGGTCTGAAAATCTAAATCTACAAGTCACTAAACTGGCAACAAAGATAGTCAGTTTACAAAGAGGGGTTAGCCTAGCTACTGTCTTTGCTATAGCAATTGCTTGTTATTATCTATTCCCCATAGTGTCATTCCACAATCTTTGATGTCATCAAGCTATGAAATGTCACCCAGCTATGAAAGTGGTCATTATGATCAAGCCAGATCCTTTTTAGATGGAATATGACATGATGCCAAACCTGGTACCTTAACAGCTATGGAAAACACCTATAACCCATCGCCCTAAAAACAGTGAGATGATTGTGGACTTGTGCCCTGCCTCACCTCCCTCCATCACCCTGCTCGAGTCACTGGTCACCACTGTAGAGTATTTACGCTTACTGGGCACCACGATCACCCAACACCTCAAGTGGGAAATGGACATCTGCTGCGTCATCAAAAAAGCACAGCAGAGGATGTTCTTCCTGAGGCAGTTGAAGAAGTTGAATCTTCCAAAGACGATGGTGGTTGGTGTTAAAACATTAGGAGCACAAAGGTTTTTTGTTTGTTTGCTTGTTGTTTGTTTGCACTGGAAATAACCTGGAGCCACGTCGTCTCGTCTCTCTATGTATCTGTACAGTATATAGCAGAGATGACAATAAAGTTGACTTTGACTTTGACTTATAGCACTTCTACGCTGCCATCATAGAGTTCATCCTCACTTCCTCCATCACCACCTGGTAGGTAGTTACCACAGCTAAGGACAAGAGCAGACTGCAGTGTGTCATTTGCACCGCCGAGAAGACGACTGGCTGCAACCTTCCACCTCTACAGGACCTGTACGAGTCCAGGACCTTGAAAAGGGCAAGAAGGATTGTGGCCAATCTCTCTCACCCTGCACAAGAACTCTTTCAGACTCTCCCCTCTGGCAGAAGGTTGCGCTCCATCAAAACCAAAAACCTCACACCTAAGACCATCTTTTTCCCCACTGCAACTGACTCTAATCTCCCACCCTGTCTTGCCCACCTATATTATGTCATATTATGCCTCTCATACTGCAGATATTGCACTACTGCACATCCTTATCTCGGGTTGTACAGCTGATTATTTATCCATATCCCTTCCACAAGTCCTGTACTTCTGGCTCCTTCATGTCATGACTCATTCTGTGTTCTGTACAGGTAAACTTTGTAAATAACTACTCCATATCCAGGCACTCTGTTTAAAAATGGAATATCCATATTATTATTTAGATTAGCATCATGTACATAAAACCACATTTTAAAAACCTTTGTGCTCCTAATGTTTTAACACCAACCACCAAAACCAATTCCTTGTATGTGACTACGTACTTGGCAATAAACTTCATTCTTATTCTGATTCTACAATAAATATCATGGTTCCACAGGATTTGTCATGTACTTGGCTTACAAGTGCATTAATGTGTACTTGTTAATAAGTAACTATAATATATTTTATCATATGGCAAAAAGTCAAGAGATAACATAAAAAAGCAGTCCATAAGGAACAGTTGGTAAAACAGTCAGAAATGTGGGGGAGTGATTTGTGTTGGCGCCCTGCTGTTTCCCCAGTGTACAGTACTGGCATCTTATGAATGCTGGGAAGAAATCAAATGGGGGGAAAAAAGAATTACGTTGTAAAAGGGGCGTTGGTGTCTTGCTTCGCCCATAGCATGTTCTACTTCAGAGTCTGCATTCAATTAGCCGGGAAGTAAGGCAGGGTTAATGAGAAATAATTAAAGCCATATTTTGGAGATCTCACTGTGATGTCTCCATATTTTTGCTGCCCAAGGTAACAACATAACCTTATAATTTGCCCTCTCGAGAACAGCGGTAGAGAACTCAGATGCCAAGATCTAAGGATCACCTGGATTTTTTCCACCGGAGTAAAAAGCAGAGAGAAGATGAAAGCAGCATTGTCTTCAGGGTGGTATGACAGGGTGGCTTGCAATGCCTCTGCTGACTTGAACATTTTGTGCTCTTATGCAATGCAAACCTTCGTAACAAAATCACAATGGTTTGGATATATTTTAGGAAAGGTGTGAGATATGGATGGCCTAGGACAGTGCTTACCGTTAACTTATGCAGAGAAATCAATTCATGCCAAAAATATTTTTAAAAAATTGACTCACCATCAGCTTTGGATGTTTGGATTAGAAATAACATAAGTGAAGGCAATAAGAACTTAACTGGACTACATTTTCATCAGTTACAATCCTCAGTGTAATATGTGACCCTCCACGGCAAAACCAGTCGCTTGTCGCAACAGAGGTTTCCGAGAAAAACGACCGTTTATGTTGCGCGGGGTAAAATTTTGGATTTTTTGTTTTTAGTGTTTTGAAACAGTGGAAGGTCTATACTGTACTGTTGTGAATAAATTTTGCTGAAAAACTTACTCTTTCCATCCTAAAAACGTGACTTTCTTGAGGTGAGGAATTCAATTCCAGCAGAATGTTAAAAGTTTCTGTTTTGACCGCTCTACTTCAATATTTACGGTAAATCCACTCGTTGACTAGCGTGAAGATATTTCTCCGGAATCCATCTTCATCTCCCGAGTTCAATTAACCTAACGCAGGTAGGCTATCCGTGTGGCTGTGAATGCAGCGTAGGCTACCGTAAATACAAACGTACCGGGACTGCACTTAGCGTCTGTGAGTGCTACGTCGATAGTCAACTTCAAAGGCAGATTTCTCCGTTTCTCACTTGGCGTGACAGGAGAAACCCAACTCCTTTGAATGTTGATATCTCAATCATATGTCGTCCAATTCATTCGATATAGGTATCGTTTTGAAGCTTGATTTATGTCCTTTCATGAAAACATAATAACTCAATTTTGAAAATTTGCGACAAGCGACTGGTTTTGCCGTGGAGGGTCACACATATCTAGTATATCTAAGATCCCTCATAACATCACAGAAACAATAAAAAACAATTAATTGCACTACATGTTATTTATAATATAAACTTAAGTTCTACAAATTTTAAATTTTATTACAGGAGCTACATGTAAGATTGTGGTCAAAACTGGTACTGCAGTCAAATTCAAAACACTGTAGCGCGTTGTTTTCGCCAAGATTTGGCCAATCTTTTGTCTAATGTTATGTTTGGTATTGCCATAATTAGCTTGCTAATGTTTGCACTGTTACCACACTGTTTCAGCGCTACACGATGCTGATGTTAGCCATCACAAAGCAACGTTTCTGTTTCTCAAATAACTGAGTCGGTTTAATGACCCACCTGCACATGGGCTACAATTTATGATCACACATGAATAACGTTATCCAACTGAAAATATGCTGAAAATAGTGGTGTATAGTCTAGTGGTGATACAAGTTAGCCAACCTTGGCTAAATCTTATCTGTCCAGGAGAAAATTCACACATACAGACGCAATGTAAAGTAACCAATCAACCTGAACTGCATACTGCCCCCCCATGAACACGGAAAGAGCATGCAAACTCCACACAGAAAGGCCCTGCAGCCAACCTGGGGATCCAACCCAGGACCTTATTGCTGTGAGGCAACACCACTAACCACTGCTCCACTGTGCTGCCCATGAGATTAATTTGAAAACAGGTTAGGGTTTGATCAAATTAAATATCAGGTGACCGATCTGACCCTCAGTTTTCTTCCTTGCTAAAAATAGAGCAATGCTTCAAAAAGCTCTCCTAAGGGTCTTTCACAGTTACAACCAAACCCAATGCAGGACAGTCCAACAGAAGGTTGCAATGCTGGAATCAGAGTCAAGACAGAAAACACTGGCAGACATGTTGAGTGCACCTGGGGGCAGAGAGAGTGAGAGAGAAAGACAGAGACGGAGAGAGGGACAGATTAGGCAGGCGAAATGTCTACCTGCTGAGTGGAGGGGGAGCAGAAGCCTGGGGAGAAGGAAAATTGGGTCTGTGATGGTTCCAGCCTCCCATTTCCGCCTCGAGGTCGCCACATTTCCACCTAATTACACTTGGGTGCTGCATGAAGCCCTCCACACATTCTTACAGTGTCCACACAAGGGTATTTTTGTCCGCTGCCTCTTGGCTGCCGGAAAAGGACGGATGCGAAGAGGATTTCTGTTTACAATTGGTTCAGGCGAGATAAATATGGAAGCAGCTTTACTCCCACAACAGCACCGGATTCTTTGCAACCGCTTCCATGTTTACACACAATGGGTTAGATCTTTGTTGCAGCATTGTGTGATTGCTGGAAACAGTGTAACGCTCCCCTGATTGGACATGTACACAGGAGGAGGGTGATAGCTTTGACTTATGCTAATGGTCGAGCTGCACAAGATTTCTCTTTTTCAGAAATCAAAGACCGTTTTTCTATTTGAACACTGTGTTGGGGGATTTGGGTCCGACAAGAGGAAGGGTGGATCAAATTATGATGTGCCAAATTTCCTGTGGCCTGATGCAAGCTTAAACAGGAAAAAAAAACTACTGCATGCATCAGGAGCTTGTATTAAAGAGACGTCTAATGTCTCCTACCAGATAAAATCTGAAAAAAAGTAGAATATTTTGGGTATGTTCCACAATCAAGCAATATTCACACTGCACACTTGTTCATGCTAATCTTAATAAGTTTATAATGGGATGTGACCAAGCTACTAAATTTCCATAGATCCTGGCAGCCATGCAAAACTACTCAAATACTATTAAAATATGTTTGCAAAATTGCAATTAATTAATCTCAAGTTATGGTTCATTATCCAATTTACAAATGATACAATGTATACCTACAGGAAACACTACACCAGAAGTACAAGACTTGCAGATAAATGATTAATGATGCTAAAATAATAACAGAGACTAGAGTGCATGTTGGCATGTTTTCGATGATTTCAGATTTCACAGATGCTTTATTTCACTGGGTAAAACAGTCTGTAATGGTGATTAACAACGGTTTATGATATTCCCTATTATTTCTGAGAATCCACATGCCACCCAGCTTCTGCAACGTTGCAAAACCAAAATAGCAGTGTGGTATAAAAGCGTCCTGACAGAGATAGAGCGCTGAAGAGGGGGAGGCACGGATTTGGAGGAGGTGTAGCCGGTCTAATGGACTGCACTCATTTTTTCATCCCTGTGACAGCCAATATAATTAGGCTACTTGTAAGGCGCTGTGCCATTAGTTCAATGTCGGTACAAATTTAGCTTTCAGCCATGGCTGTACACAGCCTATAGATTTACTCTTAAAGAAATGAATGATTTTAAAATAAGAGAATCTTTGATGTAGTTGTGGGCCATACTAATAATGTTGGGTTGTTTGCTAAATTGTATGTGTTCTGTATTTAAGGGTATCTTCAATATTTTAGATACATAAAAAAAAGGTACTCTGTTAAATTGGAAATGTAGATGTTTTGTCACTGATGTTATGAGCAAAAGATTTAAACACACATTTCATTTGATGTTCTGAACTGCTTAATCCCTATCGGGGGTCACAGGGACTGGAGCCTATCCCGGTACTACGGGCGCGAGGCGGGAACCAACCCTGGGCAGACGCCAACACACCACAGGACACATACGCAATCACACTCTGAGTCACACCTTACTGGGCCAATTTAGATTTGCCTATAGTGCATGCTTTTGGACTGTTGGAGGAAACCAGATCACCCTGTGAAAACCCATGCATACACACAACTCCATCTGGGAATCGAACACTGCTGTGAGGCAGCAGTGCTAACCACTGCGCCACTGTGCAGCCCTTAATTACGCATAAGAAAGTTGATTATCTTAAATATAACTAATCTTAGTAATGCTTTCTATCACAGCTTCCACTTATTTAAGTGGAAGCCCAATCAACAGGTTTTGACAAAATTCATACATGAAATGGTTCTCTGTTGACATAATTCCACAGACCCTTGACAATCCTGAACGTCCTAGACTCTGTGACGTCAATAATTACTTCTTGGTTTTTCTCAATCTGATTTTTGCAGTGTAACGTGGGATACTGAGTCATGTGCTCCTGTTATTCTGCTATTTCTGGCACATCTACACTTCTGCCTGTGGGGCTCTAAGCGGCCTTCTGGCAGTTGGTAGTATAACAGTTAGTTAGTTGGCCCACGTGATCAGAAGGTCCCCAAGCACTGCTCCCTGGGCGTAGCCAGAGATGCTCCTTCACAAATGGGTCATATACAGAGGTCACATATCGTTGTGGTGCACTGTGTTCTGTAGTGTTTGAGACCCTTAAAAATGTACTGAACAATCAGTTCAGATTTAGCAGGTGGATTGCCTACATGTCTGAATAACTGATTCTGATTACTAAACCATGTGATGGTTTGCTTTGCTGTTATTGTTGTAGCTTTGATCTCAATGTTGCGAGACAACTGGAACAGAGCCCAAATGTCACTGCCATAATGACCTCTAGAATTTGTTAGCGCTTTTACTGACGTGAAGATATATACAGTTTTTGGCCAAGGAACAACCAAGCAGTCAATTGTCTAGGTACTGATGATTCCTAGAAATAGGCTGAAATATATTACTATAACTGAAATTAACTTCTAAAAGCAGTTGACCATATTTGAATGCTGGAAAAAAAAAGCATACAGGCTATTATGGCTATTACACCACATCTAACTATGTGCAGGGGCGGCACGGTGGCACAGTGGTTAGCGCTGCCGCCTCACAGCAAGAAAGTCCTAGGTTCGGGCCCCGGGTCGGCCGTGGGGCCTTTCTGTGTGGAGTTTGCATGCTCTCCCCGTGTTTGTGTGGGTTTTCTCTGGGTTCCTCCCACAATCCAAAAGCATGCACTGTAGGTTAATTGGCAACTCTAAATCGGCCCTGTAAGGTGTGTGTGATTGTGTCAGTGTGTGTGTGCCTTGTGGCATGTTGGTGCTCGCCCAGGGTTGTTCCCCGCCTTGCACCCATAAGTTCATAGGATAGGCTCCAGTCCACCCGCGACCCCAGTTGGGTTTAAGCGGTTCGCATAATGAATAAATGAATGAATGAATAAAGATGTGCATTTTTGTGCAATGCACATAAACTTTGTATAAACAATTTCATTGATTTTTATCTTAGGAAAAAGACTGAACATGCCCTCATTTGTGTCCGTCCTAATCCGTTAATGACTCTATGGGCATCTGCAATTTCTATCAAATGTACCGAACATATAGAGAGTAAGAGAAGGACCTCCAGATGGCGTGTTGTGGGTTATTACTACAGGCAGGTAAATTCATCATTTTTTGAAGACGGTTCTTGGCTGAGAGAAAAAGAAAAGAGATATTTAGCTCTCAAGGGGCATGCTGGGGAAACCTAATGTGGACTTTTCTTGTCACTAACTTCTTGACATTTCCCTGAAATACACACACACAACCCTGATGCTCAAGAGCAACACAACTGGGTAACAGCCACAGCTTCAATTACTGAATTAGAGTGAGAAGACGGAAGGTTTGTAGCCTGAGACAGCTGCTGCTGCTTTGTTGTTTAGAAAGTCATCCAGGCTTAATATGGCTGCTTTTCAGTGGAGGAAGAAGGGACCAAACTAAAAGAACTTAACAATAGCGTAAGTTTCCAGAATATAGAAAATTATACGTACACCTTTGCTCTTCTCCACCTCCTCAAAAATGAATCATGATATTCAATATTGCCTTGAGGTGGGAACAACTTGTCAATGGACTATCCTTCAGACTCGTCTCATTGCCAATAACGGCTAGTCTCACATGGACCGTGAGACAAATCACATGGTCACTGCATCCCCTATAGACGAGGTTCTGCCATTTAGGTTAGTTAAGTCATACTCTCAAAAGGCAATATTTTTAAGTCCTTCCGTCCTTGTTCTGTTCTACCAAAAAGGAACAAAACAGAGTCCTGCCTTGTGAACAGTCTTAATCACGCTCACGTATTTGTGAAAGAGCTTTTTTAGATGAATATCACTGGTCTAATGTTTGCTTACACACCAAGAAGCCAGAGCTACCAATATTGACCCCTTGAGCAAAACACTTAATTCCATTAATTCCACGCTGCTCCAGGGAGACCCTGTCCCTTTAGGTAGGAAATTTCTATTTAACATTTACATTTACAGCACTTAGCAGACACTCTTATCCAGAGCGACTTACATTTCCTAATTACAGGGACAGTCTCCCTTGAGCTGCTTGGGACTGAGGGTCTTGCTCAGGGGCCCAATGGTGGTTCCTGGAAAACAAGTCAAATGATCACCAACACTATGTTAAACTACTGCCCCACAGGAAATGAAAGTCACTCTGGAGAAGCATCTGACAAATTCTGCCCATGGAAGGCGGTGTTTGTCCAGAGGCTGCAGCACGACCACGTACTGTAATATCTCCATTAGTGCCAAATGGAAATGGAACAGACAGAGATATTTCTTGTGCTTTTCTCTACTTTCATGTGCGGTCTGTGACTTTCTCTAGCAGCAGACAGTTAAAGCCATTCCATCTCCATCATTCTCAGACCTCTGCACTATCCAGGGCACTGATTCAGTGGCCACGACTCCAATTCTGTCCACAGGCAAGGCCACACAACAACACCTTCTTCTGACCACACAGCTAACAGTGTGACTCATACCTGTTTACTATGCTCCCATGTTCCCTCGCAAGCACCCAAGGTTAACATGCAAATTCATACAGAGCTTTTAACAAGCTAAAAGGCCTAAATGAACCAGTCACGCCGGGACACAGACGCAAAGCAGTGGGCAGCCAGGTCTCTTTGCACCAGCCATATAATCGGCTCTGGGTGCTTCTGGGCCGGCTCCGGGGGCGTCGTCTCTCACCGCGGCACGTGCAGCCTTTGTTTATAAAGAGGAGAATTATGGGGATTCTGGTAAGCGGCGTATGTGCATTTCCAGATAGCGGCCGCTTCCAGGAAGACACAAGCTCATTAGAGGCCAATGATGAGACTCGGCTGCTTCTGCGCCGGCCCGAGGTGTACTCCAATTTCTGCTGCCATTTTCCTCCTAATCTGTCCTGACATATTTGACAATTCCAAACTGCTGCAGTAAGTAGGAGCGCTGGCAGATGCAAAGGAGTAGGACAGCAAATGTGGCCATTCCAAATTGGTGTGATTAGTCAGAGGAAAGCCCCACACAACATTGGTATGATAAGGCTGCTCAAGAGTGAAGAGCAAGTAGCTTTCAAACTTACTTCAAACGTGCAAAATAATAGATAAAGCACTAAAAATGCTGTTGGTGCTGGCCTTGGTCATACACGCACATCAGATTACATTTTTATGTGTAAAATAAGATCAGTAGACTATTACAAGAAAATAAATGCAAATCTCCATCACTAAGTTCCCATTAATAATGCTAATTTCCTCTAGGGGATTGGTCTCCAAAGTTGGGAGGTGCAGCAAACGGATAACATTGAAATTGAACTAATAGTGGCAGTCTAACAGCTGACAGCCTGAGTTCCAGTGTTAGTTTTTTAGCTGGATAAGCTTTAAAGCCAGAGAGACAACTGTAAGAAAGTATGTTGAAAGTAGGACTGGGAATGGTAACACCTTGACGCAAATAATTACACAATAATCATTTGAGCAAGTTTTCCCCAATTTTTCACCAGCACCTCCAAAGCAGATATTCGTCTGATAACAGAGGAAAAAAGTGGCTGTTTTTCAGAGTGTCTGCCTAGTTTTAGAACAGAGTTTAAAACCAACTCTATCCGACCTCCAGCACTACTACCCTTCAGTCCCTCAGAAAGGCCTGTAACCCGAAGCTGCTCCGGAGAGACTGTCCCTGTATTTAAGAAATGGAAATCACCCCGTGTAAGAGGACCTGTTAAATGTGTAAATGGAAATGGCAATGGGTCACGTTAGCTTCAGCTAAAAGTTGAAATTGCCATTAACTAGAGAGAATTAACACAAATTAAATCGATGTCTACGAACAAGCGTGACATTGTACCACAGTAGACGTTATGCTACACCACCCGCCACCCCCAGCCCTGATCCTGTCTGACCGACACAATGAGGAAATAAACGTGCAGTGATGCAATGCAGATTCTATTTCAGACCGATATCAGATTTAGCTGAGCAATTTTTTTTCTTTCCCCCTCAGACATCTGTGGATGTGTTCAGCAAAGGTCTTGCCTTTCACTTTCTGCCGTATGATTTCTTCCCAGCCTAATGGAAATCTTAATGGCCTCGTTGGAGAAAAAAGGCAATGACCTCCTTTGAAATATGTACCTACTCCCCCCCCCCAATGAAATGGTGGATCTAATTCATTGATCCATACTTGTGCCAAAGGGAGACTCTGCAAACCATCAGCCTCTGCTTTTTGTGCTCTGCCGAGTTTGGTTTTGAATGTTAGCCTTCGGCTTTGGCTGCCAAAAAAAAGGAGAAAAAAAAACAAATGTAGGGCACAGGCGTGGAAAAAAAAAAAACACCCACATAGCCGCAAGAACAGGCCCAGTCAAGCAGGACATGCTCAAAACATCAGAATTTCCAGTTCACACTCCAGAGCTCTTGGGCTCGTATTAGCGCTCAGGCGGTGCTTAGTGTTGATCCAACGTGTCAGTCTGCCTTCAAGAGTGTGTGTCCATCTGCATTAGTTCTCCCGCAAGCTTGACATTAACCAAACACTTTGAATTTAGAAGACTTGTCAATGATGAAGCAACTCTTACAGCATGAACAGCATGTCGGTGACTGTAAAGCAGATGTAAATACTGAGGTTTGTGTATATGTGTGTGTGTGTGTGTGTGTAGGAGGGGGGGACTTCCTGAGGTTTTTCTTCAGAGTTTTGGTGTTTAGAGAAACGTCTGCATTCCTGTGGAGCTCATTTCCCAAGCAGTAAAATCCAGCCGACTCGGATGGTTTCAAGACCATGATGTGTGGATCCCCAGGCCCTAATGCATACACCTCTATATGAAACAAAACTGTACAATTACCTGGTCATTCCTCAACTAAATGATGAAAAATAAGGTTATTACAGCAGCTATTGCCATTGCCAGTACTTTTCTTTCCTAGTTTCTTTAGACGTGCCATTATCCACAAATTTAATTATGAGGCATTCTCTGCTGGAAATAAACAGCACTGACCAGCGCAGATAAAAAAGAAAACGTACCTGTGTAATGGTTTTCTGGCTACTGCTCACTTAAAAACACAGCTGAAAGTGTTTTTTCAAACTCGTTTAGTACCAAACCCATCCTCAAGGCTCTTGAAGCTTATAATGGAGGTCACAAATAAAATGGATTGTGGGTTGAACATGGTGAATGATGGGCTTTTACAATGTGGATTTTTATTTCATTACTTATTTTGCATTACTGATATTACAGTTTTGGTGGACAAATAATGCAGCTGAACTTTTAAGTCTCTGCCCTCTGTTCTGTTTGTCATAAGAAGTTTAGGATAAAGTGTGATTATAAGGACATGATTTGCTTAGCATATTTCGCACTGGGTATATATGGAGGTATGAAATAATATAATTAAATGTATTAAAGAAATTTTGGATGTGAGGTAATAATTTACATATATTGTTAAGATGACAGAAACCAGTACAGTTAAACTTTTAATATACCTCTCTGTTAGAGCACCAATTATTTTGATTTTGTTGATCATCTTTAATGCCAGTTTTGGGTCAAGGCAAACATCAAATAAGTGTCGCATTCATCTCTTTGATGAGGCAAGCATGCGTTGCCCAATAATAAGCAGATTACAGTGTCAAAACCCCTGCTGTAACAGTGGCTAATTGCAGAGCTTTGTTTTTAAATTGTTGTTACCAATTTGACTACCACATTTATGGTTTGTACTGTACACTACTACTATTTTTCCCATCTCATTTCTCTTGCAAAAAAACAGTCTCTCCCCTTTGCTGGAACATAGTTAGCTGGTGCCAGAACTAAACAGATCTAAGTGTCATCTGTCTCACCGTGACAAGCAATCACATGAGGAAAAACATGACAGAAAATAAGGTGGTTCAAGAACTGAACCTTGAGGGACTCCAAAAACCACAGCAGTCAAAGTGGCTCATAATTGGCTAAAAGTAGTCCAAGAATTCCATACCTGATCAGCTACAAGCAGATATTATAAACTTTAGTTAATATCACAGTTGGAGTCTCTAGTTGTCACAGAAGTGCACTAAGCCTTTCTGTGTATAGGCTTTACCATGTTATAAACTACTAGTACTAGGATCAGATGAGTAATGAAAGCTTATACGAGCAAGGTATCACGTACATGCATAATTCTAGTTTGATCATTGTAGTTTTATATTATTTGGTGTTCTAGAATAATACTACAAAATGTTCAGATCTTTTCTAATACACTACATAGCGTAAACTGATGTCAATTTAACGTTAATCTCTTATCTATACATTTAAACAGTTTCCACTGGGGAGCAAGTCTACTCTCTCTACTGTAACGTTTTGGACAATAAATGAAAGCATTCGATACAACACATACATAAATTCGATAGATCCAGTATGTTGATTCTTTTTGTTATTTTTAGTGCTACTTGACTTTTGTTCACGTGTGTTATAGTCCTAAATCTCAGGTGCATACTCAGGT
Source organism: Distichodus sexfasciatus (assembly GCA_032718565.1). Lineage (NCBI taxonomy): Eukaryota > Metazoa > Chordata > Actinopteri > Characiformes > Distichodontidae > Distichodus > Distichodus sexfasciatus. The sequence continues at coordinate 528,221 of JAVGVS010000063.1, read as the reverse complement.
CTCCTGACAGACTATAATGCATATAGAAATCAAGAACAAATGTAATAAAAAAATGTGCAAATGCAAAAATTACCCAGAAATGTACCCAATTCAGGACTCATCTGATTGTATAAATACAGTACACATGACCCATCTCAGTGATTAAACATTCTTTAAGATCCAAACGGTCATTATTTGCGATGTCGGCCGTGGATATTTGCACTGCTCTCATCTGTCATTGTGTCTATATTGTGTAGAATACTCAGCTAGCTAGATGACTAACTCTATGGCTTTGAAATATTCTGGAACAAAACTGGCTTGGCATAATGATGGGAAAACCAATTTATGTTCTTGAATCCATATTAACACAGCATCTAGGGATAGAAAGCTTTGAATCAAATCTCACAGCACCGGTGTTTATGAGAGGTTTCCGAGGAGCTTTTTCATTGCTATAAATACACAGGCGTGTCAGGGAGTAGCTCTGCTCCGGCATCTCAGAGATAAATGTAGAGGGGCTCAGTGTCTCTCTGGCTGCCATTCTCCTTTTGATCTTCCCTGATAATTATCTTTACCTTCATCTTGGCCACTTCCGAGGCACCTAATCAACTAATCCATTTGACTTGCCATTTATTTTGCCAGCAAGTGACAACAGCCTGACGCTTGAGCTTTTCGCAGGTTTAAAAGTGAGCTTGGAGGGTCAGGTAAAGGAGAAACTAAACTGTGCCAAATTCTTAATGCGTTCATTTATATTTAAAAAGCACTGCTATTCGACTAAGGATTCCCTGCTACAGAGTATATGTTTATACATACATATCTCCTTTAGCGTAAATCTTCTTTACAGTACCTTGAAAGACAAATGCTCACCTACATATAAAATAATGCATATACGTTTAAATACATATATTTACAAATAAATTTAATTATAGGCAATTCAAGACTGTATGTATATGTATGTATGTGTATATATATATATATATATATATATATATATATATATATATATATATGTATATACAGTATTATATATATATATATATATATATATATATATATATATATATATATACAGTATATATATGAATATATATATATATATATATATATATATATATATATATATATATATATATAGTACATGTTTTACAGAACATTACTGTATATATATATATATATATACATATATATATATATATATATATATATATATATATATATATATATATATATATATATATATATATATACACAGTAATAACTTTCGCTTTATTTTTGATAAAGGTAACTTTCGAGATATATGAACTTGGTATTGTCGAAACAAAACTGCTCTTCTCCTTCACGCGAGGATGGGTTAAGTGCAGACGTCACATTTCATAGTGGTGCACTATGTGCTGAGCTGTGCTGTGCTCACAATGACAATTAATCTTTCTCACTTTCACATCTACACACCTCTGTACATACTCTATCTTTATAGTTGTATATACTGATCATTCAGATCGCTACTGTAGATTTCAAAACATTATTCATGTGCCTGTTCTGCATGTAGCCTATTAGTCCCAACAGTCCATTCCGGATTTTCTTTGCTCACATTTTCAGACCCACGATTACAAGATCAAGTTCACCTGAGTTTTAGGCATGTCTTTCGGCCCTAACTTTATGCCCACCTGCCTAATTTGAATAGGTCTGTTATTGTCACCCTTTTACTACAACCAGCATTTCACATTGTCAGCTATTTGAGCTTCAATGCTCTTCTATTACATTAGCCAACTTACAGGCCTGGCTTTGTTCTCACACATGCATCAATGAGCCGCGACCAACTATGACACTGCCACTGGTAGCCTACAGTCCAGGAACATCCCAGATGCAGTTTAGGAGATGCTTTGACCTTGTCGTCTTGCCACCACAATCTGGCCCTTGTCACAGTCACTCATATCATTACACTTTTTTTATGCTCCCAACACATCAACTTCAAGGGCAAAATGTTCACTTGCTGGCGCTTATGTCCTACTCACTGCAGGTGTAACCATAACAAGGTCATCAATAATAGTTACTTCCTTGTCATTCATAATGTTACATCCGTACACACCGTATGCACACCCACGTTAAAAAAATGTCTTTAAGTTTACATATTTGCTCATCTTTATTTAAACTTACTTGCATAGTCTTATTTCAGTCTTAGAGGACAATCAGGTTTTTGCATTTATGATGCACTTGTGTAACTGTGTATGTGTTAAATAAAAGAAACTTAAATATTGAGAAAGAAGGGCAATAATGATGGGCGTATTGAATTTGCTTCTTGGTTGGTGAACTTCATCGGTACATTCCAGTGCGTTCTCTCTCACAACGCACACTTCATCTATCGCCAATCTCTTATGCCTCAAATGTCCATTTATAAAACGTAAGTGTGGTTCCTAGTTGCTGGATATATAGTCCTTGAAAAAACGCTTTGTCTGTTCTCCTCTTCTCATCTGATTTGAATGCAGCCCCTGACATTTCCAAACCATCAAAGGCAATCTGTCTGTGATCTGAGCCTTGCCTCAACAAGTCTGAGCTCCGGAGGTTGGGAGTAGCTGACTGAATGCTGAGGTAAATACAGTATTTTTATAGGCATAAAGGGAGGAGGAAAGGAGGAGGAGGCAAACAGAGCGTAACTGGCCTAGACCAGCCTATGGAGTAACAAATTAACAATATTGACACTTCTACATGATAGATGGACATTGTTTGTGATTATAAGAGCTCGATTCTTTTTTTTTGCTAAGCTGCTGTCAACTTCCTTTCACACTATGGGTCATGTATTTTTAAACCAAGCAAGTAGAGGAAATGTCACACAAGATAGCATTTTAGCAGTGCTCTCATGTGTGAGAGCCCTTAGGAAGAGAGAGAGAGAGAGAGAGAAAGCAAAAACCCCCCAAATGTAAAACTGAGAAAAAAAATCTGTGTTGGCACACACTGTCTACCGGAACACACACACACACACATATAGACTATTTCTCACACACATCTCACTCGGGAAATGACGGGTAAGATGGTGAATTTGTCACGTCATCCGAAAAATACAATCCTATGTGTGCAAGGACCACAAAGTTGCCGTAACACCACTTTCAAACTACACGAAAAGTGAAGAGCTCGAATTAAAATATGTGAAATGACCACAATTACAACCATAAAAAAGATGAATGGATTTGGAATGCAAAATGAAAGCTTTGTATTAGATACTTGATAACTGGTATTGTTTCGTTTTTATACTTTAAGCTTTTAAGCTGATTGTTAGCATAAGCAGTTGACAATTTAGACCCAAACAGAACAGGGTTTTTCAATCAAATTTATATCTCTCCCTATCTGTTGCAGGCTATGGAACAATCCAAGCGTTTTTCTTTTTTTTTTTCTCTTTTTTATTTGGATGTTCCAGTGCTCGCAATGGAAACTTTGCAGTCATAACCTGGCTCAGTTCCGGGAATGACCTCGTTGGCTTTTGCTCGACCAGGAACAAGGACTCACACAGAAAAGCAGATTCTCCAGTTTCTCCACTAAGCAATATTTGACCTTCATTTTCAATTCTTATACAGACCCCATTTCTCTTTATATTTATATTCTCTTTATGACCCTACTGCACCATACACTTTTACTGCCATAACTAGGGCAATCTTGGGAGTCTGAATCTATAGCAACGGAGAAAAGAATTCTACCTCAGGGGAATTGAAGAAGCCACCACCATTGGCATAGAGAGGTGCAGTGTCTTCAAGAATCTTGAAAAAGAGGAATCCAGCTGCCTTCTGTTCAAGTGTCAAATATTACCAAGTCCTAGATGACTAAGAACCTACACGCAAATAATGAACTCCGCGCATAGCGTCTTGATGAACGTTCGTTTTTGTCAGGACTTCCATTTCCGTACTTCCGTTTCGGGTGTGACGAAGCCACTGGGGTTTGTTGTCATGCAACAAGATGAGTGTAGTATGGAAAAACAAGCGATATAACGGTAGAGATTGTTTCACATATATGAAAACTGTAGGCGGTTCACATGACCACTCGTATTGCCATAATGATTACGGCATCTAGTCGTATAACAGAGAACTTCGTTTTCACAGATTCGCGAAAAACCATTCCCTTCGCCCCATTTCACCCCCAGCCCACTGCCAAGTGTTCTCTTTTTCACAAACTTAAATCTGGTCACCCTCCATTTATGGTAAGACATGGAAGTCTTGTAGACGTCCAGTAAATATTGGCGAAGTCACTTTTTCACGTGTAGTGAAGGGGATTTGTTAGAGCGAGCGGAAATGCGACCTCCTGACTAAAATAGACGTTTGTCAAGGCGCTGTGCGTGGGGTCCATTGAGGCGAGCTTTCGAAACTAAAAATGGCCCAGAGCCTACAAGCGACTAGCATTAAAACGCATACAGTTAATCCAAGTGCACATTCACAGATGTCTCTGGTAGATATGCTGCCATTCCAAGCCAAAAGAACAGAGCTGAGCGTTACATGATCAGCTCTCCGTCTGTCCCTCCGGGGGCCTGCACCTGAGCTCTGGCCTGTGTGTATGCTCTAGTGATAAGAAAGAGTGCAGCCATCACACATTTCCATGACCCTACACCACCTTTGCCAAATATGCGTGCTGCTGCCTGCCCACTTCTTACACAACCTTCTGAACTTCCCCAAGATAAATAATAGCTTTGCACACGGATTCCTCGTCGCGCGCATCTTAGTTCTATCTGATTACAATCCAAAATTGTTGGATGCAATCAGACTACGATTAACATTGCACAAATGACATTTTTAATAATGGGTTATGAACCCCAAACAGGCATCGAATTCAAAACCTTATGTAAGGCAGCTATGTAACATTCCACTATTAATAGCAGTTGGTAAGACTCTTGGTTAGGAAGTTGGCCCTGTGATCAGACGGTTGCTGATTCAAGTCCCGGACCGGTCAAAATTACCACTGAGGTACAAAATTGCTGCTTCTTATCACAAGAACTGCTCCCGAGCTGTCCACTTCTCCTTCGCGGATGGATCAAATGCCAGAGGTCACACTTCATTGTGGTGCAATGTGTGCTTTTACCTGCTGTTAATTAAGTTCAGAATGACAAATAATCCTCTTAAAGCTGATCTTGCTTTATTTTCTCTGCAACTAAACTCGCCATGACAGCCATTGTTAGAACTGTGTGGTTCACACCACTGATTTCCAGTTTAAAGAGTGTAGTAAATCAGAATGAAAATGGCTGTATAAGGAGGAGGAGAAAAACAGTTCTTCAGAAACAGCCCACATGTACACCAGAACAGTTGTTATAAATTGTGTGGGTGAGTGTGTGTTATTGTTCATACTTATCTGCCCGTAACAGTATAGAGTGTCAGAATTTATCAGAGCTGGTGAAACATTGCACAGGAAAACAAAATGAAATGAACTTCCTTTACACATTGTATTTGTGTAGCAGGTTGTGCAATGTATAATTGATACTACTACATTTGGATTGCCTGTAATTTGGTTTTTTAGAGGAGTGGCAAGTCATTTGCAATGGGGAGATAGACTGACTAGGTTTCTCAAACCAGAGCCATTGTGGCACAGCAAAATAATTGTTCATTTTTTGTAATCATATTATTTTGTAATATTAATATTAGGATATTTGTATACAATTCAATTCAAATTCGTTTATATAGCACTCTTAACAACAGTCATTGTCACAAAGCACTTTACATATAACCGGCCTAAACCCCCAACAAGCAAGCCTGAGGTGACAGTGGCAAGGAAAAACTACCTCTAGTAAGAAGAAACCCTGAGAGAAACCAAGACTCGGAGGGGGACCCCATCCTCCTCTGGGTGACCAGGCGCATGAACATTTAATGTACAACAAGCAATAGATCAAGATGAGTTGTTAGTTATTTAAAGAAGCAAAGATACAAAAAAATAAATAGTCCAAAGGATATTTCGAATCCCGGGTTGTTGATGGAGCCACTTGCAGGACCCTCTCCAGCAACGATAAGCTGAAATTAGTTCAGTATTATTGCTGCTAAGTCGTGAGCGTCCAACAGGATCCAATCCCGGTTGGTTTCATGGTAGTGTCTCCATAGGTCCTCAATTGTGAGTTCAGTTGGTACAATATTTGGGTACCAATTTAAAATAAGACGACCCTCTTAAAGGGTTCTAAATGATTTATAATCAGGTTATTAATTAGGTTGTAGGCAGATCTTAAAGCAATAATGAATAAACAGTGCTAAACAAGTTATAACAATTGTCACACATTAATGCAGGCTCGCTATATGGCAAGGCTCCTTTGGAAAGTGGTAAATGTTAGTAGTCAAAGTCAAAAGTCAAAGTCAACTTTATTGTCATCTCTGCTATATACTGTACAGATACATAGAGGCGAGGCAAGCGTGGCTCAGGTTATTTCCAGTGCAAACAAACAAAAGAACAGCAAGACTTCAGAGAATAAATAGGCAGTGGCACGACTAGGCACGTGGAATAAACAATAAATAAGTAAAAATACTAAAATATACATTAAACAATATACATTTTAAACCAGACCATTTAGTAACTCATCAACAAAGGTTGACATGGTTTACACTTTACAATAATGTTCCCTTTTTGCATATACATGTTAGTAACTCAAAAATAGTTAGTCATAAAATGCCATGAAGCATCAAGGTGGATGGGCCGGAATCAACAACTCGAACACGGTTGGTTTTATGCAGGGTTAATGATCTAATATCTAGCAACTCATCAAAATTCACCTAATAAGGAAGAGCACTATCCACCGACTGTAATTCTCTTGGTGTTTTAATGGTAACAGCATGTTAACAAATAGCTATTGACAGTTTAACTTTCTGCCTGAGACAAGGTGCGAGATAAGCTAAGCAACAGCAAGATCTTGCCAAATAGTGAGCCTGTATCAATGTATGAAAAATGCCACCTGGCATTATTGTAGTATAAAATATGTCAACATTTACTGGTGAGTTACTAACAATTACAACTGTCAAAAAGGGCCTTGCCAAATAGTGAGTCTGCATCACTATGTGACAACTGTCATAATTTGTTTATAACTGTTTATTAAAGATTTAAAAATGGTCTACAACCTAATTAACAACTTTATTATAAATCAGGTGTAACCCTTTATAAAGCTAGTCTTATTGTAAAGTGGGATAATATATTTGCATCATTTCGTAGCTACTGTATTCAGCACTGGAATTCACTTCACCAAACAACGGAAGTTCTTTTTAGTCATAAAAAAATCTCGACGTAAACTATTACGTGAACCCCCAGCCAGACTTAGCGCTCCATTCTAAACTGCCCCACAACACTTCGACATGGCGCGCTTGCTGTGCTGCCACCGTTTGTGCAGTAGGCTCCGCTTTGACGTCGGTATAAAAGTGCAGAAAGGGAATGGCTTGTCCTCCAGGCTTCTTCCCTCCCCACCCCAAGCAAGTCTCCAGCAGCCTCCAGGGAGCTCGCAGCGGTAATACATCATCTATATTTTAAAAGTGCGGGTGGAGAGGAGGCGGGGGGAAAGCTCTATCTTAAAGACACAGCCTGCTCCTCATGACCCCAAATTCCTCTCATACTTACGAGAATCTGCAGAGAGCAGAAGAAGAGCAACTCTCCGGAAAGCGGCGGGAAGAAAGACGGCGCAGTATTTGGCGCTGCCTCCGCTGGCTGGCGGATGTGGGGAGGAAAAATGCAAGAGCTTGTGGTAAATTGGTACAACTGAACATTATATAAATAAGTTCTACTAGGCCGGTTTAGGTTAGCATTGTGAAATGTGGATTTTGTCCGTTGTTCTTTTGTCCTCCATTGCAGTCCTGTAATGTACACACTCCATTCAGTGGAATTACATGAACACAAATTTGAATACTTGCCACTGACTTGCAAATATGGACACTGCGTTGGAAAGGACATCCACACACACACGCACATACACACACACAAACCTCCACCCACAGATAATTATGCCTTGCTGTCTTTGTTGAGTGCCACCTTGACTAACTTCGTAACCAGGAGCAAGTGTTTGACTGCTTTTAATAGGGCTTGTTTTATTAGGACTGGTTTCTCACATATGAAAATATACTCATAAAGGTACAAAAGTCTCAGGTTTTTCTCTCTTTTAAAGGGCAATCGCATTCTCACACCGAACTAAACATTCACACTTGAACTGCTACCGACCCTTCACATACAAAAGTGTCCTCACAAAGGCAAAAAATCTTAGGTTTTACCATCATTTAAGTTGTCACATCAACTGGACTGACCTATACTAGATATCAGTTGTCTACATGATGTTGTATTTGATATAGTGTATTTATTCACTTAGTCTTAGTCACAAAGATAATATTACCTGGTACAGTTTATTAACTCCTCTAGCATCAAAAATAGTTCTGAAACAAAATGTGTTGGACAAAAATCCATTTTGATTGAGTGTTAAACCCTACTCTAAAAAAAAAATGCAAGGGGTCAACACAGTGATGATAACTGCTGTGCTTTCTGGTGAACAAACTACCACAACACTCATAATATGGCTGAAAATTTCCATCCTCCGGTCTTCACTTTCTTTTTAATTAATACGGCCCTATTGAATGACATACACTATATTTTTTAAAAATACTTCCTGAAAACAGGGTCCAAAGTTGCTAACTTCCCATTTGTAACATTTTTAAAACCCGTGTAGTTTTAATTTAATATTATTGCTTTATTACATTGCAAATTATGTTTTTGAGCATAAAAGCCATTTACTAAAACCATAGTTTGAGCAAACATTGCAAACTCAAATGTTAACGTGTAGTTTGCAGTGTTGTGCAAGTTACTTGCAAAGTGTAATACACTATACATTACTTGTTACTGGTATTCAAATGTAATCCACTTTACTACAATAATACTGTCTCCTTTCCTTCTTTTCAGTTACTTTCACCAAAAAATAACTCTGAAGATATAACAGCATTCTAATATGAAAAAATATTGCAGATCAATTCGAGGTTCAAGTGGCATGACGGAACCGTGAAACTTAATTTCTGCTGCTTTGGCTGATCACTCTAAATCGCCGTTTCTTTCTCTTCTCAGTCAGTGTTTGCATGAGTGCTGGTGTTTTAAATTGCTGGTATATTTCTCCCACGTCTGATGGTCTTGGGGTTCGGGTAAAGAATCGCGCCAGCTAAAACATTCTTTTGTCCTTGTCTAACGACTCATGTCTTGAAAACGTCCACCTCACTTGGCTCTGTCTTCTGCCATCTCACTGGAGAAGCTTATGTGATGCACTGTACGAGGGCTCCAGCAACACGAACAGGAAATACAACTCTCGCGCATTTTTTAATCACGGAATGTATTAATATGGTCTCACTTGGTCTTGCTGTTTTAAACAAAATACATTTATGGTTAAAGGTGCTTTGTAAGCGCACCGTTACTGAACATGTGCAGTAAATATTACTTTGAAAGCGGCAGGTAATTGTCTTACATTCTGACGTTACACCAAAAATGTCGTTACTGTAACTACGTTACTTTTTGTAATCACGTTACTCCCAACACTGGTAGTTTGAATGACAGCTCCGGACAAGTTGAGGTTGGAAGTTAGTTCCCGGTAACTTCATCACTGATGGCAAAAGCGTAGTTGTAGTAGAGTAGTCGTGAGAAAACTCTAAATGTTGAATCATGCAGAACAAACATATATATATATATATATATATACATATATATATATAATATATATATATATATATATACAATTAAAGTCAGGCTGAACATTCATTCATTCATCATCCAAACCGCTTAATCCCAACTGGGGTCACGGGCGGAGGGTGGGCACCAACCCTAGGCAGGCGCCAACACACCACAGGGCACGCACACTCACACATTCACACCTTACGGGGCCAATTTAGAGTCGGCAATTAACCTATAGTGAATACCTTTGAACTGTGGGAGGAAACCGGAGCACCCGGGAAAAACTCACATGAACATGGGGAGAGCATGCCAACTCCACACAGAAAGGCCCCGCGGCCGACCCGGGGCTCGAACCCAGGACCTTCTTGCTGTGAGGCGGCAGCGCTAACCACTGCGCCTGCGTGCCCCTCAGGCTGAACACATTTGTAAATATTGCAGATGAACTAAGGTGCTTCAAACCAACATGATTCAAATGACTGTGGTACACAGAAGTTGCTGGTTTTGAGAAGCCATCACAGCTTAGACGTTAGTCAGTTTGATGATGCATCACACCATTTTATTTCAAAACCAACATCCCTGTTACTATGGGAAACGTACCCCTGTAGAAGAGCTGTAGTCAAATGTTGTAAATGTAAGTATAAATAAGCAAATTGGTGATTTAATGGTCAAACCTGAGTCACAACCTCCTAAAAATCTACCCAATAAATCATCATTAGTTGCAGCTACTAAATCCACCAAAATCCAACCTGTGGTGGGTTCCAATATGAAACAATCCTGTGTGCTCAGAATTTACAGCCCTGGTGTATTCTTTCAAACACCTCCACAACTGTTATGCAGTCACTCATTTACTGTTTGCTAGTTGCTCAGCACAACCCCTTCAATCTGTAACGGCCAAGTTTACTGTAACACAACGCCAGGAGAGTCCTCACTTTTGCCTTCTGCCATTCGTCCTAGCCTTCCATGCAACTGTGTGACAGTGGAAACATGGCACAGACTTGCTAAATCGCCATTTCACTGCCTGTCCCAGCACGTCATTATTAAAGAAATATAAACGATATGGCGACATGGTGTATCTGTGTGTGTGTGTGTATTTAGCCACGGGTGGAAGGTAATACCCTGTGAAAACACTCGCTCTCCAAGAAAGTAAAGAGCACAGAGGGCAGCCAAACACATGCTCACATTCTGCACATACATTTCTTGCCACTTGTGCCATGCTTGTGCGAACAAGACGGGCGTGTCTGGCTGTTGATATGCTCTCTGTCACCCTCCCCAAAGCTCCGAGCGTGGCACATTCCTCTCGACTGGTTTTCTAAAAGCAGTTCACAGAGTACGCCTTCACTTTCATAAGCCCGGGCCGGTTACGTAAAGCCCCGGCACTTTTCATTCACTTCACGGAGTTTCATGCGTTAGAGTCGTGCACGTTTTTTTTTTTTTTTCGCAGCGTTACATGAGCGTTTCTCTCTCTCTCGCTCTGTTTCGCGGTAAAGTAGAGTCAGGCTGGGGTGACCTCAGTTCAGCTAATGGCAGGTGGCCAGGAAAGCATCTCATGCGCGCCATAAAAGCACTGATTGAAAAAGAAGTAGGCGGGCTGTCGGTTTGCAGTGGGGGAAGGGCTGCCATGTGGTGCTGGTGCCTACTTGTGTGTGTGTGTGTGTGCTCTAGCATAGCAAAACTGTGCGAGAGAGAGAGAGAGAGAGAGAGCGAGACTACAGACACAGCGGAAATACGTTTCGAGTTTTTATTCCCCCCTCTCTCGCTCTCAGAATTGCAGTCTTTCTGCTTCTCTCTCTATCTTCCCCTGCTGGAGAATAAGCGACAACTGTGTGCGTGTGTGTGTCACAGACATGCAAACACACATAAATCCAACACCACGATAACAAACCTCCCCTATCCGCCTGCACTCGCGTAGGGTCGGGTTACGCCTGGTGTTTTCACATCCGTATCTAAAGTAATCCACCACACCGGCCACCATTTTGTGCCTCCTCCCTAGTCATTTCCTTCTGGCAGCGCTGCTCACTGTTTTACTACGGACGATATGAATCTTCTTTGGCACGCCTCAACGGGTGTATTGTCTTGACGGAGGAAGGGGGGGTGGGGTGGGGTGGGGGAACTATCAGCATATTTCCGTGTGTGTGAGTGTTAGTGGGTGAGTGTGTGTACGCAGAGGGAGTACAAAAGATAATTTTGGAGCCAAACAGCCGGAGCAGTCTACAGTGGTCAGCAAATGAAAAAAACAGCCCTGTAATATCTGACCAGACGGGTGGGAAACAGGGAGAGTAGCAGTGCCAGTTAATCAGCGAAGGAGCTGGCAGAATAAATAAAGTCATTCTGGAAGGGGAATCGGATGAGGGTGTGTGAGCTGTGCTTAATATTTTCTTTTCAGTGAAAAAAAGTATCTTCGAGAAGCCGCAGAAAACTGCATACAGCGAGGAGGCGGAATACGGACGCGCGTAACGCCGCCGCCGCCGCAGCTGCTACGTGTGGGTAAAAAGCTGATCGTGACGAATTTATCAGAGAGGATCCCTGATGGTGTGTCGAGAGGCTGCGTGTAAGATAAGCACAGCTTATGTCTGGGCCTTTCTGCAGAGCTAGCAGTGCGGTTTGGGGTTTCTTATTACATTCGGCCTCAGCAAAGCGGCAGAACTCATTAGAGTGAGTGCTCTGGCAGAGCTGTATGAACTGTTGTCACCCAGCTGGAAATCTTGGTGTTGTGTGAACACATTCAAGGTCAGGGATGTATGTGTGTATGCGTGTGTGTGTGTGTGTGTGTGTGTGTGTGTGTGTGTGTGTGTAAGAGATTGTGTGGAAGATAGTGTGTGTGATGTGGGTGACTCATCTTTAAGGGAATCATCACAAACAAGCCATCCAAACCTAAACACACACACACACACAAGACTTGACCTTGAATCTTCTCCCACAAGGCTGATCTACGCAAATGGACGCAGGCTGACCAGGGTGGGACAGTCGGTCTCCTCGGGGATCTCACCTCCCTTCACATCTTGCTGACAGACTTGGTCTGAGAGAGCTGGTAGTGAATCGATTAGCAATGAGCGCCTCTTATCACTTCACTGCCATTTGGGAAATGAGACCACCAGTAAGTGCAACACAGCCTTTCTGGACCTGGCCTCCCTTTGTTCTTTCTTTTGCATAGTGCACATAACAAATGGACGTTAAATAAAATAACCCAAGTACAGTCAGATCTGTAGGGCAAGAGCATGAAGGCTGGGACACTGTTAGACTGTTTAATGCATCTTTGGGGCGATTGAATGAATGAATGTTACATTTGTATTGCTCTTTTCTAGACAGTGAGATATACACCGTGTTTAACGACCTTTTTAGAACATAAAATATGATGTAATTTGTCTCAGATTCGATTAGATTATGATTATCAGGTCAACGATTCGACTCGATACAATATCTCGATGCATCACAATGAATCACTATGCATCTCATCAATTTTTCTACATTACTTTGCATTCTATGCAGATTGGGCATGGATTGCAGATCGAGCAGCCATAGTTACTACCGGGATGTTCTGTTAAACTAGAATTGTTGTGCTGTAGCCAGAAAATCACCAAGCAATGTCATTATGATATAATCCAGTTGTCAACTGCTTCTGTCCCAGGGACCACCACTCAGACCAAGCACTGAGCGTGAGGATTTTTTTCTATTACTTTTTAAATATTTGTAATAAATTCATTATTCATAAGATGCCCAAATCGCCTGAAAATGTTTCGAAAAAAGTAAAAAATTTAACGATTTTTAAAAAGTGATTTCTGTAGTGAAACTGTATTGCGTGTCACAGACCACCTGCACGACCGCCGCGGATCACAAGGGGGCTGTATATCCGATATAATCAATTATGGTCTGCCACTGCATCGATACAGAATCGTCCACATCTGCAATGTGATGCATTGATTATGTGATTGATTTCAACACCCCTAAATCCGATACTGTTACAATTGAAATGAATCAGAATAGTTACTTTGTCGTAAAGAATGGATTACATGAAGGCGTTATCTCTTTCTCATGTTTCTTTACTCTCAAATCAATTTACGGCAGTTTCACGTGTTTCCCAAAAGCCACTGAAACAAACATGCATCTACAAGCCTACCTTAGATGTCTGCTAACTCTATTTTAAGGTAGCGTAGCTGGCACAACTGCTGTTCTGTCTATGAAATTGAAAGAAAATTTCGACAGTGTAAAGAAGAACAGAAAGAGGACGTAACATCAGAGCGCAGTGCAAGCTGTGTTGACCAGCCACCAACTAGCTTTCAGCATCAGCTCCACCTCCAACGTAAAGAAGGCTCTTAAAAGCAAGTTCTTCGTTTTTGGTCTGGCTAAAGTCAGCTGCAGCTTATTGTTAGCTTGGCTATTCAAATTCTTTATAATGGAATGTAGCTACCACCTTGACTAAATTGCTAGTAGCTTTCGCTATGTGCTAACTGTGGCTATCTGACACGCATATGTGACCCGATCTGCCGTAATGAGTCGGAAGTCGGCGTTCTATTTATTTAGATACGGGCCGATTATGTTGAAAAACTTCAAAAATATAGTTTTTTCCTTTTCGGAGATCAGATTCATTTTGAAGACCTTTTCTTTCATATAAGACCAAAAAAAGAAGAATCGATATTTTTGATGTTTTTCAACATAATCGGCCCGTATCTAAATAAATACAACGCCGACTTCCGACTCATTACGGCAGATCAGGTCACATATATGCTATATGCTATATATGCTACATGCTCATAGACATTCTTTGTGTTAGCTTCGAGTAGCCTGCACTTTCAATACCACAAACACTATTGACTGCTACTATATATATATATATATATATATATACTGTATATAACAGTATTCTTCTGAAAACTGCGAACATTAATGTTTTTCACACTGTTTTGGAAGTATGCAGCTCGCTTCTGTTGAAATGTGTAGCCTAACGATGCCACTTGGGGAGTAAAACAGCTTCAGGATAATGCTTTATGGCACTGAATGATGAATGGGACATGTTAGATAGTTGGTGGTGGGCGTCTGATGTGTGATTTATGACACAATTATTTCGAATCTGCAAGTTTAATAAAACCATCAGCACCTCTGGGATCTTGTAATCTTTAGAATACAACCTACACCGCTGGACAAGAAAATGAGGCAAACAGAGTTAATCACAGTTACTGCTTACTTTATATTTAAACAAGTGCAACAGTGTAAGCAGGAAGCAACTGTGTAGCACAATACTGTATACATCTAGCGCACATTTTAGTATGGAATGGCCGATGAGCGCGGGAATTGTCTAGTTGTAGGGTCATTAACCTCTATTTAATTAGCGTCCAATTAAGTTCCACACTAACGCACATCAAGGCCACACTTAATGCCAGATAATTTAGTAGCACTGACTGGTTGTGGGAAGCATCTAGACATGAATGGAACAGCACTGACGCAGCACACTGTGAGAGGCTGTGAAACACCCTCTTTACACATAGCCAGGTATTTGGGAAAGCAATGATATATTCCTTCATTTTTGCTTTCCATTTACATGAAAACACAGCTTCAATTCACTGACAACGATTATTTCTGAAACCTCTGGACAAAGTGAAGGTTTAGGAAAACTCTGTTTTCACGTCTCCATGTAGACAGAGGAAAACTGAGTTTTAAGCTTTCAAACATCTCAGTATGTAACAGAAAATGCATTAGCGTCAGGTGCGCGACAGGAACAGGAAGTCGCGTCATTTGTTGTTTGGTTTTTTTCAGGATTCCGATTAGCTAAGATGGCTTTATGCTTCTCGTTACACTGCCTAAAGGTTTGGCACGCTCATAATAGCTTTTGACAGCGTATTTATGCAGATTTGTGTAAATGAATACTCTTTGAACAAGGATATTACTGAAAACGGAGAGGGGGAAATAGCCATTTCTGTAAATACCCAGCTATGTGTAAGCGTGGCTTAAGACAGCTCGCCCAGACGGCTGAGTTTTCTTAAGACAAACAAGGCAAAAGGTGTCCCCTTCTAAACTGTACCCTGGCACACGATAAATACACACGATATAGTGAAACACTGTTACTCGTTTCACCTGGATTGGTTAAATGAGAAAAGTAATCATAAAACGTAATAAATTGTATTTCCCTCTTTTTTTGCCCAGCAGTGTATATGCAGCAGCCTCTAATCAATTCCTATTTTATAGTTCAGCCGAATACCTATTCCTTTTTGGCTTTCCTTGAGGAAGTGTCAAATGGGTTTCAGCAAAAAAGAACAATAAAATTGTGAATACAGTAAATGCAGTAATAACATTCATATTCAACATGGCGGATGTGGAGAAGACATCACAAAAGCATTTGGCTGTTTTAAATGCGTGGAACTCTGACTGAGCTTTTTTTTCCCTGTTGTTGAAGCCAGACACTGTATGGAAATAATCAGCAGAGCCACATCATCAGGTAATGAAGAAACTTGTGGCTAATTAAGTGCAGCAGGCCGCCTCTGCGTGTTAAGAGCATTGCTCATGTGTGCTTCAGTGCTTGCTGTTGCCTCTGACTCATATTGCTTCTGCTGCATTAATGGGACATCAGAATGCATGCAGGCAGCCTACGGAAAGTGCAGGCGGACTGTCAATGGCTGAATCAAGTGGTGGCGGAATCGGACCGTCCCTTTTTCATAAACAGAGAGGCAAGTCTGAGGCCAGACGTGGAGCTGGAAAAAGATGAGCCTTTTCTAAAACGTTTTCAGATCAGCTTGGTTTTTAAATCCTTAGCTGCTATGATCAGACACAATGAGAGAGAGAGAGAGAGAGAGAGAGGGAGAGAGAGAGAGAAAGAGAGAGAGAGAGAGAGAAAGAGAGAGAGAGAGAGAGAGAGAGATCCAGGATCCAGGATCCAGGAGAAGCGGGAGAAGCAGGATAAGCTTCCTAAGTCTATTTCAAGTTGTAAATGACATAAATCTGGACAGGACTGGAGTTGAAGGGCGTTACAGTGGAATATAAATTGTACGAAAAAATACAAGGCATGAAATTTTGCTCTGATGGCTTTGCTCTTGAACTTTCCTGTGGTGGGTCTCATATTCCAGACCAATTCACCTTGGTATTTAGCTTATTGCACATTTAGGAAAAAACCCAGGGTAATAAATATGGTTCACTCTTCATTAGGTCAGAACAATACTGTAAAAATATGACACTGCAATATATTTTTTCTAAAATATAGTTTCCAATATGAAAGATACATATGACTTGACTTTGTAAAAATACAAGTCTTTCTAGAACGATTAAGGTGGTTTTGTAGAGGAGTGTATCTGCCCGGGAAATTAAAATATAAATTTGAAAAAGCGGAAATTACTTCTTACTCAGTCCTCCTCTCTTGAACTTTGTCCATGAATCTGTCAGTATGTGCAGGAACAATAAAATGAGCAAGGTTCTCAACGGTCTCAACTCAAGGCTTTTAGTCACACTTAAACAGAAACTAAAAAACAAGCGTTGACACGAACATCTCTACCTAGACAACAGACGCAAGACAAAAACACAAGGAAGAGTCCGTTTTAAATACACACGAAAACAGATATAACACATCTAAAAAGAGAGCAGAAAGCCCAAGATAAGTCAGCCGCTGGTGGTCACACATGGGACGTGGCAGAACGACGTTTGTGACTTCTCTTGATGAATGGTCACAGAAAATGAGAACCGAGCGAGTTTTTCTTTCGTATGAAGCAGCAAAAAAGTTGTAGCATAATGTGTTTGATTTAATTTGCTTTACTTGACATGGCATGCCCTGCAATGCAACTATTGCACATAGTAACATTGATGATGATGATGATGATGATGATGATGATGAAACGATATATCGTGCAGCTCTGACCGAGCATTTAAAAGCAGTTTTCACCCAGTAGTTCACTTGAAAAATCCCTCACACATTTTCTTTCTCATAACAGGCTTTAAAGCAACTCAGCGCCTACTGATTTTAAAAGTAGAACCACACATCGTTGCAGCATCATTGTCGTGAAGCACGTATACTCAACATTTATATCACGGAACATGCCGAGTAAGAAAAATTCAATTTACAAACCTCATTTTTTATGACAAATCTACAAAAGAAGTCTATCTAAAATAACATGAATTACTTCAATTTAAGGGTACTTGGAGATGTTCAAGAAAGGAAGCTTCATACTAAAAAGTCTTAAGTGTAAATAGTTTGACCATTCTGTGATGACTGCGCAATATTTCACCTTAACGTGCATCACAGTAAACATATACCACAGCGTCAATTTTTCCACTATAATTCAGCCCTAATAAAAAGCCGAATAAAATGCTGAACGCACTCTTAAACAAAAAAGACACGGAGAACTGTATCCACAGAGCAAAAACGAGACATTTGCCCACGAATACTTAGGGTCAGATGTGCAAGGGTGGAGATTTAAGAAGGGCACCTCTACACCGCCCCTACCACCGTGCCCCACTTTTGCTTTTTTCGGCAACACATTTGTGCAGAAGAGCCTGGGTGATGTTCCCGCATTGTCTAACTGCCTGGATACAGCTTGGCCAATAAAAACCAGTGCCAACGTTTCCTTAGCAACAGTGGCAGAGCTCACTCCGAACCAAAGCAACTTCTTCTGATGAAAATGGTAACTGCATGTAAGAAATAAAAAAAAGCCATCCAGGAAATAATTCGCCGCGCATAAACAGAGCGATTACGGCCTAATCTAAACTCGAGCGGGATTAAAACAGCCGACTCCGTGGATCGCATCTGGCCTTGGAGGGGGGGGGGAGCTGTCTTGGTGAAAATATGTGGTCGAGTCCAGTCTATTGATGTAAATGATATGCAGGCCCCCTTTTTTCATCAAAGTAGTTCCTGTTGAAACATGGCTGGTTTATAATGAAAGATGAAAGTGTGTTGGGAGGGAGGTGGGACTGCACAGATCTGAGATCAGACAGGGTCATTCCACTGTGCCTGAATTAATCAGAGAGAGAGAGAGAGAGAGGGAGAGAGGGAGAGGGAGGGTGGGAAGGAGAGAAGGAGAGAGAGAGATGTGATGATAGATGAGAGATGGAGAGACGGAGTGGGGGAAGGAAACATCAAGCAACTGCGCCCATGTGTGCGTGTCAAAACACTCCGACAGCTTGTGAAAATGATTCCGTAAAAGAAAACGAAAAAAAAAAAAATCAAGGCAGACTATATTTATTCCAGCACTCACAGATCTGTGCAGTGGAGAAGAAACCCTCACAGCAGACATGCCCCGATCCATACGGAACACGTTGAGGCAGCGAGACTCCATTAGCAAAGTGAGGAGCTCAAGCATTTCAATGGAAAAAAGAAAAGGACGAACACTCTGCTCGTGCTGTCATTCTAAGAAAAAAGATATGAAAAATGCATTGTCTAGGTTGTGCACAGTGTGCTTGGGAGTCGACAGGCTCTCTGATATTTGTCGAAACGCTTAATAGAAAATATATGATTAGAATTCCATGCACAAGGGGTGAAGGGGTTTGCAAATGTTTTGATGTGTCGCGTCTTAATGCGGGGGCTTGTGCTTTTCTGGAAAAAAAAAGAGAAAGAAGCAGAATTGAATAATTTAGGGCGGCTGCTTTCGGTCAACGCCAAAGCTTTCAGAGCTGCAGCATATGAGCAAGAATATGGCAAGCAGGCATTTGCACACCAATGTGACTCTACTTAGCTCCTCTCCCCTCTCCTGTCTGGGAATTCCCGAAAGAGCCATTGCCTTCGGAGTTTGTGTGTGTGTGTGTGCGTGCGCGCTCTCACATATGCACGTGGTCCATACAATGCGGCTCCCTCACTCCAGTAAGCATGTCCCGCCGTTTTCAATGTAAGCGGATATCGTGACAGTCTTCCCCCTCCCTCCCTCGTTCCCTCCCTCCATCCTTTCTCTCTGTACTCCATGGCCTCCCCTCCCCCTCTCCTCCCTATGCGGGGAGCTGTTACAGGAACCAGCATGCACAAGAGAGGGAGAGAGAGAGAGAATGAGGGAGGGACGAGAAAGAGACAGAGCAAAAAAAAGAAAAACGAAAAAAAAAAAGAGGGAGGGGGAGGGAGAAAGAGAGAGAGCCAGCGCCCTTTCACCTACATTCAGCAGGAGCTGAGCGTGTCTGCTGTGGCTGTGGCTGTGGCTGTACTGCGCAGTGCAGGGTTTTGCCTTTTGGATGTAGCGCTCTGCTCCTCCATCTGTTTGCTCCACTCGTTCGATCACACAGCTACCCAGCGTTCGCTTCACAGCACACGCGGAACGAGAGAGACGGCAACAGTTCTGTACCGCGAAATGGCACTAAAAACACACACCATTTCCCGCCAATATCTCCTTCCCTCGTGTTGTAACATCAACTGTGGTGGTGTTAAAGACCCTTTTCAGACGTGGTTGGTTTGGAACAAGGGGAATGTTGTTGCAAGGCTGCGTGTAAGCTCTCAGATCATTTTCAAACTGCGAAATATGCAAGGGGACCTCATTCTTGAACAAATGTCACAAACAAACAAATTGTGCCCTAACCGGTCATACATACATTTATGAAAGTGAAAGTCAGTGATTATTTCTCATTGTGAACACACCATAGCGCACCACAACTAAACGTCACCTCTGCGTTTGACCCATAAGTGAAAGAGCAGTGGGCAGCTAACAAGGGCAGCACCCAGAGAGCAGTGCTTGGGGACGGTACCTTGCTCATGAGTACCTCAGTGGTAAATTAAACGGTCCTGGATTTGAACCTGCGACCTTCTGATCACGGGGCGAACACCCTACTGTTACACCACAAACTGCCAGAACAACACAGAAAATGGCTAGGCAACAACAACAACAACATTTGTCAGGATTATGTTAATCATACTTGTACAACAGAAAAACAAACATTTAGAATTATAGTTGAAGATGATTATAGAGTATGCATTTTTGTGCACTAACAAGGCAACTATAAAATCTGGCTGGACTTCAATAAAACATTGTTAATCCAGTATTGGTGCTCCAGTTTAACAAAAAACTCGTTCTGATGTCTCCTTGCAACATCACATTCCAGAGTATAAAAACCTATCATGCAGAGTGATTTTTTTCTGGTTCTTGGCACATCAGCTCAAAATCTCAGCTACAAATGAACAAGAGCAGTTGGTAGCATAACGGTTAGGGCATCTCCGCTGTGAACAGAAGGTCGTCAGTTCAAATCCTAGGGCCAGTAAAGGTGCCACTGAGGTACTCATGAGCAAGTGACTGTCCCCAAACACTGCTCCCTGGGCGCTGCCCATGTCAGCTGCCCACTGCTCCTTCACGGATAGGTCAAATGCAGAGGTCACATTTGGTTGTGGTGCACTGTGTCCTGTGCTGTGCTGTGTTCACAATGACAAATTATCACTCGCTTTTTAAAAGCTTCACAGTTCGTTCGGAATCAGCCTGAGATCTACCTCCTGTAGATGGCTTCGAATTGGTTGTTTTGATGCAAATTTGAGCTTGATTGTTGTACTCCCACCTGCTCAAACATACTGGACTTCACTGCAAAGAAACTAGGCGTGAAAGTGTAACAGACACAATGCAGTCAATACCTGCACAATAATCTCTGTTGCAGATTTGGCATGCACCATAGATTTTTGCACAAGCATTCTCACGTCAGTAGAATAATTATTCACGTAAAGCTCCTCTAATCATTTTATAATAACTCACTCGATGTGTCTGCATGCACATTAAAATGGATAGAATTCTTCATTATCTTTTTACGACCTCAAGCTATTCCTCTGTGCCTAACTGCGCTCTACCACCGCCCAAACTGGCACCTCCTCACTCCTCACCTGTGATTTATCGTCCTACAGACCAAAAACTGTTGCATCTAAGCGTCTAGTGTGGCCACCTGGATAATTGGGTGCTGCGCTACAACCGCTGGAGCAAAATAACCAGTTGCCATGGCAGCACACAGAGCAGGAGAAACTGATGTGGGAGCCGCAAGTCTCTATCACTGGTCCCTGTCGGTCTAACAGTTTAACACAGCAGCAGCAGTTTCTCCTCTTCCTGTGACTCAGTATCAACTGTTACCTGCAGTTATTGGTTTGTACAGGAAATACAGGACAACAAGCATGGCAGGTTTACAGTCCCGGCTCCTGAAATAGGCGAAACACCCCTCGCGGAGGGGGAGGGGACGGTAGTGCGGCACAGTGGCGCAGTGTCTGTTGATGTTCGCAGGCAGTGGAGCGGGTCATTATAGAATCACACAGAGGATGATAGATGGGAACACGGCCACGCCGCCTGGTTCTCCACACTCTAACAAGCCTGAAGTGAGTCAGCATTTATATCTCCCCAGGGACCCATTCCATTGTCTAGACCCACTAGCAGTGAGCAAAGGAGACTTAGGCCAGATCACGGACAAAGATATAGGGTTTTATTTACATCGTGCTCGCTTGAGGTGGCCTACGCTTTCTTCAGGGTGCTTCAGAGAAACAACTGTGGAATTATGGATGCATATCTGACTTACCTCCAGATGCTGTTATGCTATTACTAAAGCAACACAAATGTAGATTTTTAGCCTTCAAGCTACATTTTCAAGACCATTCTGATGGAACATCAGCTGACCATAGGTTCAATTACACCTTCATTATCGCTTGAGAGCGTCCGCATCGCCTAAACTGACACTATGCAACTGCAGGGTTCGTGTAGGAACCTCGCCACAAAAAGAACTACAAAATTTGACTGCTTTACAGCATACGTCACGTCCCCCCTAACCCTTCAAAAGACAAAGCAGGTAAATGAAAAGTTACGAACTAACGAAAGCTAGAGGTAACCTAGCTGGCATGGCTGAAGCGGCAAGGAAAACTAAGGCCATGTCCACACGTACACGGTTATTTCTGAAAACTGAGATTTTCCTTTATTTATTTATTTATTTATTTATTTTAATCGCGTCCACACGAGCACGTTTTCAAAAATATCTCCGTCCACATGCAATCGCAAAAAAAGATGTCAAAAGCATGCCTTGCATTGTAGATGAAAACCTAATACCTAATAGACACGGCGCATACTGTGACGTCATATGAGTGGCGCAGTGTGATGCGAAACAGTCCGTTTTTCAAAATCTTTGTTTTTCTTGTCCACACCTAAATGCAGAAACAGAGGTTTCAAAAATCACCACTTTGGCTGGAGCTTTCAAAAAACTCTGTTTTCACTGACCCAAAATGCCGTTTATGTGTGGACGAAAGGCCAAAATGCATAGAAAAACCTCCGTTTTCAGAAATACCCGTGTACGTGTGGACATGGCCTAAGAGGGTAAAGGTGCTGTCAGTGGAGGAAAAGAAAAGACAGCAGGAGAGCAAGAATTAAAAGGCCAGAGTAGGGTGAATATTGGCCCGGCTTTAACTCGCTGGCGTGAGCTGAAAGAGGAGGAAGCGCACCAATGGTGACCTGGCGCTGTTACTGTTGGACCAGTAGGTATAAATTCTTTGCTTACCATCTACATCTAATGCGTTTGAGCTTGCTGTGTGTCAGGCCATGTTATTGAAGTCATAGCCCTCCGTTTACGTCCATAAATCAAGTTATCTAGGTAGTAGTCTACAGCAATTTATCGAGCCGGCAGCTAACATGCTAGCTAGTCGTCGATAGTTAGCATGCTAGTTATCGCTATTCTCATTTTGAGTACAGGCGTAAATGTTTGGCCGTAAATGTGTAGTTTTCCATAATGGGCAATCAGTTATAGGGCAGACCGAGATGAAAACGAGAACGATCTTTTCAATTGTCGTTTTTTGCCGAGTTAGCTTTTGTTTCTGATATTTCAAAAATAAAACAATATTCATGTTTGAATAAAATGCTGTAACGCTACTTTACCTGGCCTGAAGACATTGATTGCACATTTGTTGTCCTGCTTCAGGAAATTTGCCGGTCTCTTTGACTTATCAACACATACAAATGTATTACTGCGACACAGATTTTACGACAGTTCTTACGGTTATGTACGAGCAATACCGTTTCTCGTCTGTAGGGGAACCCTGCAAGCAAATCTTACATTGTGTTGCATTAAAACAGCCATAACTTCAGGACATGAAAACTGTGAAACAGGTAGATTAACATAATAAAGTTGCTAATGGCTACATTAAAAAAACACATTGTAACAAAGTAAAGATCTAATTAAAAGAAACAGTGTTAAAGTGAAGGGTGGGAAAGTGCCTGTTTGTATGATACTGCGATGACTCATGGCACTTATAAATGCAAAGGCATTAAATATAGTATAATACATATGTGCAAAAAGTATTAAATTATGTCTGTAGAGGTAAATGTCCATAAAGATGAGAACAAGGACAAGAACGAGACGTGCAGTACTGGATACATGGTAGAAGAATAGTTTTGTAAACAGAATTATTATCATCCTCATTAAGGATCCCAACGATCATGTTCTTGCTAGTTGTAGCCATTGATTCTTTTTACTGCTCTGGTCCTACCCTGACTGCCGTAGATGATTTGAGGAGCCCAGAGTTGAACTGTAGATTCACTGTGCTGAAAACACAACTGAATGTAGATCTTACATTTACTCCAGTAGTAAAGATGCTGACTTGAAATGAAAACCTAAATTGGACATGCTGTGACCATGTCAGGTCAAGGCCAAAATACTCTGAAGTAGTTCAATCTATTTGATACTGGGCTTTTAGGTTCACTACTGAGGTGAGGAGCAGAACCAGCTCCTTTGTTTGGGCTCAGTTAGAGGTGGTAAGTCAGACAGCATAATAAAAAGGCACTCATCAGACATTTACAGTTATGGCATTTATCATACACTGACTTACATTTCATAACGGTTTTCCTGCAGCAACTTGGTTTAAAGAGCCTTGCTCTAGTGATCCGTAGTAATAATGCATGTAGGAAGTACGTAGCCAGACTCGAACCCAGAACCTCTTGGTCAGTAACCACATAGGCCTATACTACCTCAAGCCCACCACCACACCTCATCCAGAAAGGCTGGTCGTTTTGACTCTTTTTACTGGCACCAGTATTCATGTGCTGCAAAATCCTTTGTTCAGCTTTCAACTACTAAATTATTTATTTGTCAGTACATTTTTCGGACCAAGCAGGAACAGGGAACCAGTAATAAGAGGTGAGGACGAGCGAGGTGAGAACTGGCTGCAGTTGGTGATAAACAAGCTAGCTAGTTATCACAACCCTACTTGCAAGTCTGTTCAACTTAAATGCCATAATTATATGTATTTGTGGAGGGTATAGTCTATCAGATTGCATTTGACAAGTAACTCTACCTCTTGCACATTCAGTGTAAATGTCAATTTCAACCTGTTAAGAATACTGCATCCTGACTTGACAAACATGTTTAGCTCTATGTCTGTCTTCCCTGTCTAGTCTAAAATGTATATTGTATATTGTCTGGTTTAAAATGTATATTGTTTAATGTATATTTTAGTATTTTTACTTATTTACTGTTTATTCCATGTGCCTAGTTGTGCCACTGCCTATTTATTCTCTGTTCTACTGTTCTTTGTTTGTTTGCACTGGAAATAACCTGGAGCCACGTCGTCTCGTCTCTCTATGTATCTGTACAGTATATAGCAGAGATGACAATAAAGTTGACTTTGACTTTGACTTTTTGACTTTTTGAAAGTCTCTGCCATAAAACATTTATTTCAACATAATGTTGAAATAAATATCTTCATATATTCATGCTATATCTTTACCTTGACCAGTATTTTAAAATGAGAATGTCAATTACAATAATAAGATAAATGAGAGAAGCTGTTAGAGCATATTTTACATCAGAAGGGTTTCAACAAAAATGATATGGGTAATGGAGTTAGAGGGCCTGTGCCCCTGTGCTTTGTGCCTTTGTTGAAGTGAATACTAAAACTTCACAGTGGTGTTGGTTCTGTGTTGCGCTGCACAGTTCTAAGTGTAGAGAAAGAGTACAACAGGGGGCTAAGGACACAACCTTGAGGGTCTCCCATGAGGATAATGGTATTGAAGAGGCTGCAGCCTGCTCTCATCGCCTGAGTCCTGCCTAGGAGATGACTATCATCATGATTTTTATCCCCAACAACATCCAAAAGTCACTGTCCCTGACTGACTATCCATCAGACATGTTGCTTGTATGCATTTTATTGCTATAGTTTATAGCACACATATGATAACTTCCATTTTTTGCACTGAAGCCATTTTCGAGGGCTTTGCGTATATTGCATTTTAAGCATAAAATAAGGCAAGTGAAATTTTACATGAATATTATATCTCAAGTGAATTATCACAGGGCCGAATTTTGGGTTTGCAGAACACAACTGCTTTCTTCCGGCAGAATCTTTTTTTTATTTCAAAATGCCTGCTTGTTCTCTCCCAACTGTTCAGTGGAATTCATGCAGCTCAGGCTCACAATGCAATTTCACTTCTCCTTTTGTTCTCATCATCCATGGAACTGGAACCGGCAAAGAATCTCTACCTCTTTTGTGAGTTTGACTCTCTTTCATGGAAACACTCACATAGACACTAAATAAAAACGAAATCTTTGTGGTCTTTTTAAAATTTCTCGCTTTTTCACACATTTCTCATCCAATATACAGAGCTGGAGAAATCTATTGTAAAAGGCTGAATAGTAAAGACTTATAAAACTTATCTAGTGTTTTAAATGTGTATTCTTAAGAAATGAATAGTAAAAGATGGAAAAAATAAACTACTGTGAATTGTAAACTGTGAATAGTCGCATCGTGTTATCATTTAGTGCAGTTTGAACAAACACAAGCATTGAGGAGTTATTTTATAAAACAAGTCAGAAGCTATTTTTACATTTTCAGGTGTGGCTGGAGCAATACAGGTCAAAAATGAAATCTTGATTTTTTTTTCCAGTGATGTGAATGACACACATTCGATAGATTTTTTCCTGTCTAGTGTCTATATGAACTAAAATCAAAAGATGATTTAAAATGGGCAGCACGGTGGTGCAGTGGTTAGCGTTACCGCCTCACGGCGAGAAGATCCTGGGTTCAAGCCCCGGGTCAGGCTTGGGGCCTTTCTGTGTGGAGTTTGCATGCTCTCCCTGTGTTTGCATGGGTTTCCTCCCACAGTCCAAAGGCATGCAATATAGGTCAATTGGGGACTCTAAAATCGGTCCCGTAAGGTGTGCCCAGGGTTGTTCGCCGCTTTGCGCCCGTAAGTTCCTGGGATAGGCTCCGGTCCCCCACGACCCCAGTTGGGATTAAGCGGTTCGGATAGATGGATTTAAAACATTTTCTCTATTAAAAGTATATATAATACAGGTGTCATATCAAAAATAACCATAAAAAATTACTGTATTTTTCTAAAATCATTTTCTGGTAGAGACGTTAATATTCACTATGTCCCTTTAACATTTTGCTGTTAATTTAAATGTTCTCTGTTGTATTTATTGTATTTAATGCACAAAGAAATGCACATTTTGCGTCAACATCACCAATTACATGAACTATACATAGATTTATGGCTTTGAACAGACACTTAAGTAACTTCCATTTTTAAGTTAGAGTGAAAGTCTCAGTGGAGCAAATTAAGGGTCACGCTCAAGGGCTCAATGGTGGTACTTCTAGCAAAAGGATAGTGTTAGATTTGAATTAAGTATGTTATCTCTGTGTAGTGGCAGCAGCACTCAGTCTTGTAGTCAATGACCGGAATAGCTTAGATGTGCAGGGGCCGACTCAGATACTGCCGCTGCTGCCTTTTCATTGGATCAAATTCATGCCTGACACTGTCTTCAGGTCATGAAGTTTGAAGAGTAACTTCAGGTTGTTGTTATTTGGAACATCAAAGTCATATACCTTATATACCTTGAGTGGTATACATTATGACGAAGATACATTGCAACAAGAGTGTGAGATGCTTTATTAAATTCGGGATCTGCAATGAACACCCTGTTATTAAGCGATAACAAGGAGAAATGTGGGCGAGAGAAAGAGGCAGCAAGAGACAGCGTACTTAAATGGGTTCTTTTGTGCACAGTTGGATTGGCAGATGAATACTGACTGTATGTGGAGGTTATCTGAGGGCGCGTTCCCTCTCAAGACAGAGAGCCGACTGGGCAGCATTGTTCATCCAGCCGGGGCTTTTCTGCTGGGTGCGTACATAAATAAGTCAGATGGGCCAGTGGATACCCTTTCCATTTCGGAGCGCTGATGGGTTTGGGGAGCGCAGCCGTGCTCTGACTCACCCCTAAGTGCTTGTAAATTAGGTCACAGTCAGTATGGTGTCGAGTGAAAAAGAGGGACTGAGTCTCATATGAGCCTTCAAAAGACGGGAGCCACAGAGTTATAGATGTATCTGGGGCGTGTTTTTGTTTTGGTCCAACACTGAAGATCGAGCTGGGGCTGAAAGCCAGGAACATGTCGGTGTACGTCGAGCAAGAAGCAGCGGAAATCTACATAACCTGCCCATCCTTGCCCGCTAGTCTTATCTGTTTCTCTCAATCAGTACGCTCAAAAGTGCAAATAAAGTTCAAGCCATGCTAGAGGAAACAGAGCTTACTTAAAATGAGATTTCGAAACCGTACAGGGATTTACAAATCACACTCGCTAGAATAAATCCTGCAGGAGAAAAATAAAACTGTTGCTTTTTACCAAGGTAGGGGGCTAGAACGGAGTAAAACATTCGTTTTGTGCACTTGATTCCCAGGTACACCAAGGGTCCTTAATGACTCCCAATAGGAAGTAATTAGATTCATGAAGGGAGTTAATGAAAGCTTGTTTCTAGTTAATCTGTGGGGGAATGAAAATCAGTTCTCTTTATGTCTCCTCCAAAGCTCAGCCTCATATATTCCGTCCAGTTAAAAACCAAGCCTGTGAGTGCAGGTTTTCCAGTGACTTTTATGTCCAGCAGCTGTCAAGATTCAATCCTCTGAGACTCAAGGAGCTCTTGGTATAAGAATACCTGCAAGTGCATGCTGCATGAAGATGGAGTTTATGGTTGACCTGCTTGAATCTGTGGTAGCAAAGATTTTTTTGGTAACACATTTACAATGTGTTGAGGTCAGAAAACATGAGCGTATACCTGTTATCCGGCTAATCCACAAAACAAGTTTTAGTCCCTTTCTGGCAATACAAAACATGATATACATGAAAAAATGTCAAAGCCCTGATTCACTGTTGTTGTGGTGGTTGTTTTCAATGAAGATGGCAATGCAGACCAAGAGCCTCGATCGTGTCATTGCTTTCTCTTAAACGCAGTGAGGAGAAAATGGGAAAGAGATGTCCAAAAAGGGGATGTGAGCTGAATTAGAATGGATCTTGGTATGAATAGTTAATGATTTCATCATGTGAAATAAGACGGGGAAGGTTTAGCACTATCTTGCACTCACACACACACACACACACACACACGCACACACACGCATAGCAAGGGAGAGAGAAGAGAGGAAGGGAGGGGGAGGAGCAAGAGAGAGAGAGAGATTCAATCTGCTCACACATGGGGCATAAGGCTGGTAATATTATTAGTAACTATAATTGGCCCGTGTTGGAGACTGAAATGGCAGATGTTTGATGAGATATGCAGAGGGAATTAGCAATAGGATGATTAACCTTTTGAAGTCAAATATCAAAATTTGGCTCCACATTTCAAAGTGGAAAATGTAAAATAATGCACCGCCGCTCCACCAGCAATCATGGAAGAAGAGGGACTGTGAGTGGGGGAAGACAGTAAACAGTTGAGCCTATAAATCAGAGGATAGAATAACTCATGAAGTTAATGACATTTCACTTTCTCTATTGATTTTTGTAAAATATTTGATTTTCCTGCTGCATGGTGCTGTTCCACTGCTGTTAAGGACCATTACAAATTAGGGAGGCGGTACTGTAATGGAAACACTTTAGGCTGCTCCATTTTGGCTCATTTCCCCAGGAATAAATCGCAAACCATCGCTGTTTATTGAAAACAATAAGTGCACATTTTATTGCAGTTTCTTGGGTGTTCCAGAAACGTGAATTTCTGATACCTGATTAGTTTTGCAGACTCTGTGTTATAGAGGGGGACAGAGAGAGAGAGAGAGAGAGAGAGAGAGAGGTTTTATCTGTTTTTCCGAATTACATTAGTGACAAACAATAAGTCCCAGCTGGATCCATGGCAAACTAATTTTTCCATCAGCCCAGAAAAAATATCTGGAGAATGTCGTTAGGGCAGTTGTTATTAACTGAGACAAAAATAATTAAAAGCCTGTCAGTTTTAGTTAAAGATTGGCGTTGGTGTGGCCATAGAAGAGAAAATATGACATTAATGACAATATTTACTAACAATAATGCAGTGTTACACGTTATACATAATTTGCATATGAAGGTTAAAAATTTAGAGTTTAGTTCTAAATCATCATAAAGCAACTGTTACATGACTAGTGCATAAAGCAATAAACCACTAGCGGTGTGTAGATTATCTGAAACTCATAGTTAGCCAAAAAGTAAAGACTGTTCACAAGGTAAATGATTCCTATAAAAATCTCCATTAAACTCCATTTAAGCTCGAGACATACTTGACTACAAGTATTAATAAAATACATGATTTAACTTGCTGGTTTCGTTGGTGAGACTTGATGTCATGTTTGGAAACCAGCAAGTTCATTCATTCATTCATTTTCCGAACCTCTTTATCCCAACTGGGGTCACGGGGGGACCGTAGCCTATCCCGGGAACTTACGGGCGCAAGGCGGGGACCAACCCTGGGCAGGGCACACACACTCACACAATCACACTCACATTCACACATTACAGGGCCAATTTAGAGTCACCAATTAACCTACATTACATGCCTTTGGACTGTGGGAGGAAACCTGAGCACCCAGAAAAAACCTATACGAACACAGGGGATGAATGAATGAATGAATGAATGAATGAATGAATGAATGAACTTGCTGGTTTCCAAACATGACATCAAGTCTCAAATTCATTTAAGGACCAGAGTGTGGGAAAAATCATCATTGGCACATAGCAACTAGAACATGTGTTGTGTTGTTCAGTGTTTAGAATTGTGTGCTGTCAGACACATAAATGTTTGCAGGTGGTTAGTATTAGGTTCAAAGCACAAATAACAATTCTGTCACCACACTCAAAATTAGGATTTAAAGCAAAGAACGGCATCAGTAGAAACTAGCATGAGTATGCTGTATCTTACTCATGCACTTTAAGTTTTTATAGTCTAGTGTAAGGCTGAGCAATTCATCGACATGATCAATGCAATCATTTTTTAAAATCTGTTATCAATTAAAAAATAATTTCCCCCTAAAAACATATTACCATGTGTTGCCATGTGTGTTGTGACTCTGCCACAACTGGCCGCCTTACAGCTGTGTGTTTCCTTCGAAACCGCAAACATTTGCACTCTTTCATTAGAAAAACATCCCAGTTTAAATAGTTGAGCTTATTTTACAATGCAAACCTTATCAGGGAAATATGAGCAAAATCTAAAAAAAAAATGTTCATTAATTGTAATCACGGTAAAATGTTCAATTAATTGAGAGTGATTTCTCAAAGTCAAAATCAAAGTAAACTTTATTGTCATATCTGCTATATAATGTACAACTATACAGCCTATAATTATGGTCCTGGAGTTGTCTTTTTACACTGAATGTGCAGAAGATCTGAAATGGTTTCAGTCTGACAAATTCTACTCACAAAATATTAAAACACAGTAAGTCTGTGCTAACATGTAAAGACTGTGCTAACTATATGAGGAGTTTACTAATATGTGCACATAACAAACAGCAGTGAAGTGAAGAAACTACAAGCTATGTACAATAATTTAAATCATTTGTGCAAACACCAAACCATCATCCTATGGGGCCAATTTAGAGTCACCAATCAACCTATAGTGCATGCTTTTGGGAGGAAGCCGGCGCACCTGGAGGAAACCCACGTGAACACGGGGAGAGCAGGCAAACTCCACACAGAAAGGCCCCACGGCCGACCCAGGGCTCGAACCCAAGACCTTCTCGCTGCGAGGCAGCAGCGCTAACCACTGCGCCACCGTGCCACCCACTATGGTTGAACAGACGATAAGAATAAACATTACACCTAAATTTTAAAGTTGATAATATTGGTAATTCTCAGTCCAAGTGCCAAGAACTCAAAATAATAAAGTACTATAACAAAACACTTTACGAAGTAGTATTTAAAGTAAAGCCTGATCTATTACTGGACCACATTATTCATTGGTTTCTGGATGACTTTGCAGACATCTCATTTGCAGACTGTGCATTAGCACATGAAAAAAAGCAATAAAGAGCGGCTCAGATAACAGCTCTGTGGTGAGATCACTGTGGCCAAAGGCTGGTTATCATCTGGATCCTTTCCAGCAATTATTCTCATCAACACAAAGTTTATCTCCTCCAAAATCTATTTATTTCTCAAGTGATATTTAGGAGCTGTGGCCGTGCGATGCTAAAACGTAATGTAAAACAGTTTAAGAGTTACAAATTGCGGTTACATACTCCACAGTACTATTAACTTTGGGCTGATTTGGGAACCATTAGGTACTACCAATGACACATTAGTTAATTATGTAATACAGTGGAAAATAAATGATTTCATAAATTACATCTGAATCAAATAAATCGGAATCCTCTTTTGCGCAGCAGAACCATTAAGATAGAGAAGAATACTTCTGACGCTAATCTATGGACATAAATAATGACTTTTGTTACCACGGGGGAAGAGATACCTGTTTCAGTGATGGCGTTTTTCCTGTGTTGATGGAATTAGTCTTTAATGCCCCAGCATACGCCTTTCTACACATTTCCCCCTTTTCTGTCCTGAGGGAGCTTGCTACAGCACAGACGAGAGGGGGAAGGGCAGACTGCAGAGAGGCCAGACAATGACCCCTATTGTTGTGTTAAATGATTACTGCACCCAACGGGCCAGACCCCCAGACCTAGTCTTCCTCATCCACCAAGCTCTGACAATACATCTATCTCACCCCCACCGCTGGGGTAAATACAATATCCATCATCATACATGCCTCTCTGCACCCTCGCAAGGTCACCGAGGGTAAATCACGACACCGGCGCATCTAAACGCTTTGCTTATCATCCCGCGGAAGATCTTTTTCCTGAGTCATTCATCAGTTTTGCATAATGTCCAAATCTATCTTGCGTTATGTATTCACATGGACGTTGGTGTACTAGATTCATTTATTTAACTGCAATTAGAGGAGGATTTACAGCCACACCTTGAATTATCTGCAGTACGGTCACTAACACAAATACTGCTGCACGCGCTCGGAGTTGTACAGGAAGATGACTTTCATTTGTTTCGA
This sequence comes from Distichodus sexfasciatus, assembly GCA_032718565.1. Lineage (NCBI taxonomy): Eukaryota > Metazoa > Chordata > Actinopteri > Characiformes > Distichodontidae > Distichodus > Distichodus sexfasciatus. The sequence continues at coordinate 495,432 of JAVGVS010000063.1, read as the reverse complement.
TGCAGTTTCAAAGTATGAATTAAAAAACACTGTAATTTAGAGGTCAGTCTGGCAACAGGGATTCTAAATGAATAAATAAATAACAAAGAAGAACCAGATGGGCACATTTACATATACATCTGAATATGTACATCTGATCTGATTTCAGTTCTATGACAAGTTGGTATTTCCACAGTGCAAGACTCTCAGCAAATACAAACAGCAAATAATGTAAACTTAGATATTTCACTTATGCTTGTGGTACTCAGACTTAGACTGACCTTTAAAACCAAATAATAAAATAAAAACTCAACTAAACACGTTGCAGCCAACATTGTAAAAGTGTCTTTATATTTTTATGTAAATGCAGCTGAACATATTAGCGCTGGGTAAATGTGCTGGGAAAAATTAGAAGACTGCAAAACTATGTAGCAAAAAGACATATCTTCTTCACTGCTCTATACAGCTGTACCCACCTATACCATCCCCTCTTCGACTGCAAACGTGAAAGGCAATGCTGCGTGGAGCACTGAATTAAAGTCACCCGAGATTATAATAATACAAAACATGACAACAAAACAGAATGTAGGGACATGTCAGTTCAGCTGGAAAACTGCATTTATAAACTACGGGCCCTGTCCAAGCCTGTGACGCTAGAGACGGCCAGAGATGACCTTGGTGCTGGTGTCGCTGCATCCCCGAGCAGCTTTGGCAGGGCCAGGCAGAAAATCGATGCCAAATGCACTGGGGGTCGATATGTGTAGCATAACGTTGTGGAGTCATACAGAGAGGAGGCGGGAAACACAGAAATGTGGCAAGCCCAGGACTCTCTATCGCATGCGAACATTCAGTGATGTATGATGCAAGGGGTAGAATTTCAATAGAGCAAATCTGACAGGAAGGACGCACTACGGGTTCTGGGGCTTATTGCACAAAGACACAAACAGACTGAATGCAAAACTGATACGAGGACCTGAAAGACATGGACTGAATATTTTTTATAAGATTTAGTAGCCATAGTGAATTTAACTGAGGGATTATTTGTCATTGTGATCACACCACAGCACACAGTGCATCACAATGAAATGTGACCTCTGCATTTGACCCATCCATGAAGGAGCAGTGGCCAGCTTTTTGGCAGCCCCCGGGGAGCAGTGCTTGAGGACGGCACCGTGTTCGTGAGTATGTTGTATGTTGCTCGTGAGTGGTATCTTGAACTGGTAACTCCCTAACCACTACGCTACCTAACTGCCCCAATAGGGCTCAGCAATAGGACAGACCAGACTGTCACTGTCTGTGTGTTTCCTTCAATTCACAAACATGAAATGCTTCATTAGAAAAACTATACCAATTTTAAGCTGAGCATAGTTGCAGAACACATCTTGTGAGTGAACTATGAGGACAACCAAACAAAATCCCAAAAACTAAAATCAAACAAAAATATTCAATTAATCGTGGTACTAATTTGAGGCCCTATGAACCAGCCCTAAGTATCACTGTGTTGATCCCCTGCATCCAACAAATAGGGAAAAGCAACAGAATGTGCAGTTCAGAGATACTCCAGGTCTAGAGAGTTAAGAAATGGGCTATATCATGACAACAACTATGAGCAGTTAGGAGTTGTTGAAGGAATAAGAAGGACTATCATGAGAGTGAAACTGAGGTGACACCTGGATTTACTTACTAACCTGTGAGTGATGCCTTTTGAATGCTTTAGAGCTGAGCTGTGTGATAAAGCAGGTACTTAAATCTCCTGAGAGTAGACAGGTAACATCTTCACAATGCCTCTCTTTAGGTGGGCAATCTTTATTTTATGGTGATTTGCCTTTACTTTCGGTCTCCAAACTGACTTTTCTAGAAGGTATAAAGGAAGGATGAAAAGTGCTCACTGCTTGGGCAACAGGAATCGACCTATGGCATCTCTTATCTGCTAAGAATCTATAAAAAGACAGGAAGCTTGAAGCAGGCGACAGTTGAACATTATCAGAACGGAGAAGCAATGTACAGAGAGTAACCCACTCTAGGCACCTGGCTGACATCCACAATAGCATCAGACGTATGAGTGTAGCTCCTGGTTTAGCTGTTAGACTTGAAGTGTTGGTCAGATCGTAGAGTCTGTGACATTTCTGTTTCTGTTCTTTTCATACTTGGCTGAACTGGGTCCTCAATACAAGACAATATCTCCAAGATGATCAGGAAGTGGTGGAAAACATAGTGAAAAAGTTCTTCTGCTTTGTGAAACGTAACATCATGCAATTCAAATGATATAATTATTAACATCACAGATTTCTTCCCATTTTTTTTTATTTCCTCACTGGACTAGTGATGTCAGGGTTTAACAGCAATAATATAGTTGCTCTGGCCCATAATCATGTCCTACATGTCCTTCCTATGAAGATCTATAGTTAGAATTTGGGTTAAGTTATGGTTACAATTTTCTTCCAATATTTTAGGTTGAAGAGTGTTTTGTTCTGCTTACATTTGACAGAAAATGAATGCAACTGGTCTGCGAGTTGAAATACACCGTGCCAAAATTGCTTTTTCAAATTTGAAAAGTAAAGCACCATTAATGTTCAAGTAGTTGAGAATGTCTCAGAAAACTTTAATGAATAAAATGAATCTCAAGCATGTGTGTGTCCTAGTGAGCAGCTGGGTTAATTACGAGTTTCGTAGGAAAAAGGTTTTCAGTGGAATCTGAGCCACACTTGAGTCAGAAATGATAGTTCTTTCATGCATGGGAACATGGATTATTCCACTTCATGTCCACTCCAAGTCCACAGCATCTGTGGTTTATGCTGTAATAACCTGGATGGTGAGCCAATGACTAAAAACAATTTAAAGTAGTTGGGCAGAAGGTTGCCTAGACCTTCTATAGGGCTTAAAAACGTTCATCTAGTGCAAGTTGTATATAGAACTGGCATGGTCTTATAGTCTTTTTCAGAGGCTTTGGGATTAGAAACCGAGAGACCTTGAAAGATTCTTTTGGAACGTGTGCAGGTTTATGAGTAATACAGGATGAAAAATGAAGCAGCAACATGTTCAAGCAGAGAGCTTGCATCATTGATCTGTATTTTAGTCATCACACAGTCATGCGAAAGTGAACCACACAACACTCCCCTTTACTGAAGAAGCTAGAAAAACTCCAAAGTGGCCAAAACACCTAACGAGTGAGGATTTTAAAAGCAGCCATGAGTCGCTTTGAGAGATTGCAGTGGTTAGAAAACTTGCTGCTGTTGCCGGAGAGCTTGAAGCTATTACTACATTTGCGGTTGCTGGTTGCAGTATTGAGGCACGATGCGTGCAGATGTTTAGGCACAAATGGGCAACTTTTACAGAAATTGATGCAAAATCACTACATAGGAAGAATGTATATAATAGTAGGAGAGGGCCAAAATTGAAAAGGGAGAACTTGGAAAGCTCTACTGAGAACATATCTATAGTTATTTCGAATCTCTTCTATTCACCAACTCTTCACAGTGTATCAGTGTAAATTAAAAGCACTTGTTGAAAAAAAATCATAGCCAAACACACTTTTAGCACTTCGTAATGGCTGAAAAAGAAGCACTGTCAGACTCAGTTCTGGTTTTGCTGCCAGTAAGAACACATCTGGCAATGAATTTAGAGTGTAAGTATGTGGTTCAGATTTACCACTTTATAGCATAGAATTTAATAAGGTTGAGACCTTCATCATAATTCAGGCATTCATTATAATGAATAAGTTTAAGAACTTAAGTATGTTTAAGAGCTTGTAAGTAGATACATTTGGTAGTTTTGCAATGCTCATAAGAACATAAACCAAATGTTTTATATCAGTAACATTTGATCATTTGTGTGAAATGACATGAATAATGGCAACAATGATTTCAAATAAATAAATAAAACTAATTGAAGCGAATTCCTACTGATTTGAGTCACCTTAAACATTCTGATCTCTTAAATGTATAATTAATGATCCCCACCTATGAATAAATCTTTCTCCAGTTTTTTCTTGATACTAAATCATTGCAATACTGGAACCAGATTTTAGAGTGAGAAATTAGGACAGCTCAGAAATGCTTCACTATGCCCTACACAAACGTGATTTGTTGTTGTGACAACACAACAATTGTACATTTACAAGAGACACAAAATGTCAAACAGACCAGTAGTAGTGTTACGTGTAGGGCACTAACTCTCATCATCTCATCATCTGGAACCAGCTAGGACTTTTTCGGACCTTATGGACTTAAACTGAGTTACCAATTTATCACTGAACTAATTTTAGCTTAATGTTGCTGAATGGATCTTAGCAAGCGGCCCCAGCAACGCCTTAGGATTCGAAAGCGTCCTTTGGACTATTTTTATCTTCACTTCTTTAAAAATGATATATTTACAATTAATCTTGAACTAATATTTACTTATGTATTAAATGTTCATGTTCACCCGGTCGCCCAGAGGAGGATGGGGTCCCCTTTGGAGTCTTGGTTCCTCTCATGGTTTCTTCCTACTAGAGGGAGTTTTTCCTTGCCACTGTCACCTCAGGTTTGGTCACTGGGGCTCTGGGCCAGTTATATGTAAAGCGCTTTGTGAAAATGACTCTTGTAAGAAGCGCTTTATAAATAAAATTGAATTTAAATGAATTCAATAGTGAAGTAAAGTAAAAACTGCTTTGTTGAATATAAAGCACATGAACTAATGCAGTACCAAAAGACAATGTGTAGAAATGTCCATACAGTCCATGATGTACAGAGGACAATAAATGAACTTCATCTGAGTGTTAGGACAGGGTGGCACAGTGGTTAGCACTGCCGCCTTACAGCGAGAAGGTCCTGGGTTTGAGCCCCGGGTCGGCTGTGGAGCCTTTCTATGTAGAGTTTGCATGCCATCCCCGTAACACTATAGGATGACTGGCAACTCTAAATTGGCCTTGTAAGGTGTGATTGTGTGTGTGGCTCTGGTCTCCCTGCAACCCCAGTTGGGATTAAACAGTTTGGTAATGTATGAATGAATGAATGTTAGGACTATTTGAGGTATGGGGTATATTTCTGAAGAGCTAAATGGTTACAGCGAGAAAGATATGGAGGTGGTGATGGACTTTTGACTCCACTGCGAAATGGTAATTACTAGAGTGAGCAGCATAAGGTTTATCCTAGCACAGTACATTCATCCTTTGTTTGTGAAGTTTGCTTATGCAGATGTAACCACAGGTGAGTAAAAATATTTTAATATCTAAATCATTGATAAAGTTCTAGAATAAAGCATTTGAATTTGGCGGAGTGGTAAAATTCACTGGAGTGTTCCGATGTGTTCTGTCCAAACAGAATCTCTCTTGACTTGTACAACTGCCATTATTCCCTAAACGACACTGTGAGTGCTAGAACCGATTAGTGGTGTATACTAAAACAACACTATACATGTTAATTAGTATTAGAAGCTTACAGCCAATGAACACCACACTCATTGCAACCTGATCTGAGAGAGTGAGGAGACTGCAGGAAAGCAGACGTGAAGGAGGTGATTATACCATCATATGATGGCAAAGTTGAGAATGATGTATTCTAAAATAAAGAATAAATAAAGAACAATGGTAGAATACCTCACAATATACTGCGAGGTCATGGGTAAAGATCTGTTTTACCCTATGTTAAGCACGTAAAGCGTTAAGAAGCGGTTCCTGTAATTAAGAAAAACAGTTCCACCTGGATAAGAAGTTCCTGTGAAATGGCGGAAAGTGTAAAGAAAGACTGATGAAAAATAAGTAGTCTTCTGCCTTACTGTAGAACAAAACTAAAACCACTAGCTATTTCTGAGATTCACAAAACATGCCAGATAGACGCATTAAAATGTCCGGAAACTACTCCCATCCAGTACACCAGCAAACATATTTTAGTTTATTTTAGAATGCTATTTTCTCTAAATAGTACACATAATTGTATTAGAAATGACTAACTTATTTGGATTCTGTCTCCATCAGTGGCTGAGCTAAGGTCTTTCATTCAGGGTTAAAGAGTAGGAATGCAGGGGAAAGACACAGAATAACTTTTCTGGTACATTTAGTTAAATTCATGTGCTGAAGCACAAATTACACATAACATCAATGGATAATTACATGATGAAAAATTTACAAAGAAATTTGTACAATATTCAGTATTTACAATTAAAGCCTGCTTGCTATCTATTGTCTACTGTCAGATTTCTCTCTATCTCTCCCTCACACACACACACACACACACATTGTCTTATTCTGAAAAGCTTAATTATGTCAACCTTTTTGTAGTACTCTCCTAGTCTCCTACATAATGTACATGCTGTAATAGGAATAAGTCAACTTCAGTAATTTGTCCATACCATAAAGGTGCATGTATATTTTTATTTGAAGGCTCCTGCAGCTTCAGAAAGTAAGAACATATAAATTGTATCAGATGTACATATACATACTGTACATACAGTACTGTGCAAAAGTTTTAGGCAGGTGTGAAAAAATGCTATAAACAAAGAATGCTTTCAAAAATGGAAGTGTTAATCCTTTATTTTCATCAATCAACAAAGTGCAGGGAATGAACAAAAGAGAAATCTAAATCAAATCAATATTTGGTGTGACCACCCGTCGCCTTCAAAACAGCATCAATTCTTCTAGGTACACTTGCACACAGTTTTTGAAGGAACTCGGCTGGTAGGTTGTTCCAAACATCTTGGAGAACTAACCACAGATCTATAATCCTATCATCCTACAAAATAATATAATGACTATAATCCTACAAAATAATATAATGACTACAAAATAATATAATGACTATAATCCTACAAAATAATATAATGACTATAATCCTACAAAACCCCTGACTTTGTGCAAGTGTACCTAGAAGAATTGATGCTGGTTTGAAGGCAAAAGGAAGTAACACCAAATATTGATTTGATTTAGATTTTTCTTTTGTTCGCTCACTTTGCATTTTGTAAATTGATAAAAATAAACAATCATTTTTTATATTTCTGAAAGCATTCTTTGTTTACAGCATTTTTTCACACCTGCCTTAAACTTTTGCACAGTACTGTACCTTCCATATGAATATGTGTGTTCTGTCACTACCTGTGGTAAAAAGCGTCATGTTGGAACTATATAGATTAGTATTACTAACTCATCTCTTTTAAAATGGCATTTTAGACACATCGTGTTGTTTTCCCTGAAGAGCCTGCAGTGACCAATAAACAGTTCCACAGTACTGATTTTTTACGTACTTTTCAGCACATCACGGACTCCTATAGTGGTGACCTTGATGCCTCTTCATTCCTATTTGGACAATTCGTGAAGGCTTTCACTCATGGCTTCATAAAATAGTCCTAATATGGGGACATCTGTGGTTGTGAGAGGTACTGCCGCACCCTAAAAGCTAAAGTTTCATAAAATTGGATTTTGATAAACACTTACATATCAAGACACGGTTTGTACCAATCAAGCAAAGATTTGTAAACATTACAAATTTCTTGCTTCATTTTTACTCAAATGATTGGGTGCATTCTTGAGTGTTGGATAACTGCTAAGCATTGCTCATTTATATCACATAAGCAAAGTTTGTCAACTGAATTTTCTAAGTGTCCTTTTGATTTAAAATCTACATTTGAATATCTTTCCTTGATATTTCTGATGAATTTTTTCTCAGACCTTCCATAACCAACTTCCACCGTTAAGCCCCTGAGCAAAACCATTAACCCCAAGTTGCTCCAGGGAGACTCTCCCTGTAATTTACTAAGTGCAAGTCGCTCATTCGTCTCAGCTATATAGACAGTATCCTCCATCTACTGATTTTGTACCTGAATGTCAATTTGGTGGCGACAAAACACCTGCCATGCCTCAAGGCCAATTCACTGTTTATGACCTGATCATCAATCTAGTAGCCTATCAGTTCGGATTGGCCACTTTCATGGATTACTTTCTTGGATAAAAGATGGTATGATTCCATTGTGGAGGTCATCAGTGACATCCTTAATTCATTCACCGCAGGTATTTGTGGCCATTGCTTTATTCCAGTTCTTCATCTAGCTGAATATCCGACTACAGTTACTTCATTCTGACCATTTTTATTCTACCATTGTTTCGTTCCAATTCTTCAGTGGGCTGGTGTTTGAGTCCATGCTTTGCGGAAAGCTAACAATCCCCAAAGTTCCAGTACTTGATAAAGATCACTCTCCAATCCAGTCACTGTGATGCCACTTGGTGGAGTGACGCTAGTGGGTCTTTCTAGAACTCAGAGGAGTCCTCAAGCAGTAACTGTAGAGGTAGCCCTTGCAGGGGCTAGAGGACTTCATAGAGGATGCCACTGTCCCTTATACTGTCATCCAGCAGTGTTCTGTCCTGCTGGACTCATCTTTAAACAAACTGCCACGTTAACATAGTGCAACATTTGCAGCGGTCAAACAGACTGGCAGGACTTGAACATGATCATTATGACGTTCACTGGGGCCACTGGTCACCAGTGCACTTTTGATTCTTAAGGCTGAGGACAATTTTTCACAGCTGGCATTTTGGAAATACTAGAGTCAGCAGGTACACACTAGCTCGAACCATGACCACCTAAACTTGCAAAATCTGACCAAGGTGTAGTTGCTTCCTCATAGAAAGAAATAATAACCTGTTGGTTCTAGTTCAGGACCAAAAACACAGTTTATTCATATTTTGTTGACCTGCGTCCTTGGGAGATGGGCATATCTGTTTTAGTAAAGTGTGTGGGTGTGTGTTTGTGAGAGTGTGGCTATTCTCCTTTCTCATTTCTCATTAATACTTCACAGTCAGAGACCTTTCCTTGAACATAGCAGTGAGAAGGAGTCATGCTGGTTTGTGAAATGTTGTTTTTCTTACAGAACAGGCATTAAATAGCAGTGAAGCACCCTTCAATGTTCTTTTGGAAAACTTTCAAAGTTCCTGTAGATCGGTTGGGTACAAATGCCCTTAAGGTTAGTAATTAGATTTCTGCCTAGAGTTTTCAGTCTACAAGTTTGTGCTCTTGTTCTGTTAAGTAATTTGAGAAACAGCAATAGCCAAAGTATTTACACTGTTGACAGCTCCCAGTCTCTACTGACTACATTTTTATTGTTGATCTTTTCCTGAAATGACCCACTGGAATTACTTCAAATTTTGCATGTGGCTCTACAGCACTGTGGTTTAAGCCACAAATATTTGCAAATCCTAGAAAAACTTAATGGGGATTCTTATTCGCATTCTGTTGAAGAACCTTCCTTTAAAAAGCAGAGAAAACACTACAGTCTGCAGGGTTTTAGGGGTACTACAGGAACCAAAGTAAGCCTAAGTCAAAATCTGCCATATGATGCTTAACAGAACCCACTGAAGAAGCCAAATTCACTTTCCACTTATGTCTTGGATCAGTAAGTGTCAGGCTATATTAAGGTGCTGTTCTATTATCAGTGAAACAGAGTCTGTCTACTCTCAGGAAGGACAGAGGTAAAATTCTATAAAGGCTGATAGTGGCTATGACAGATATAGTAACTGCAGAGGGTCATTAGAGCCACATTAGAATGAGAGAGCCTCAGAGGAGCAGAGTGCCTGTGGAGATGGAGTCAGCATGAATCATGCATTAGGCTCTGAGAGCTACTGCTGTAGCTGAAATACTCTTAATAAAGGATCATTATAGCCACTGAAGTCGGTGATGGATAAGGGTATAAACTTGATGAAACAGTTTAGATCTTTTTTCATAATTATCCATGGATTGCATATGAAACGTCGCATATGACATTTGACTTCAGTATGACCAACCATTCGAATTGCTTGATTGCGATTTGGAACACCACACGGCTTATTTTCTGCCAGATTTGTCTGATTATGCCATATTAACCTACATTTTTAGTGCCTTCAAGTCTTCTGAAGCAAAGATGTTGTGCAAGTGTAAATGACCTTGACCTTCTTTAGCGAAAACGAGCAGCACATTTGCAGAGGTGCTGGTGGTGGACTGCATAATTGAAAGCTTTTGCCCTTCTCTGCATTGTGATGAGGAAACCCTGTGGTGAGGCAGGATCTTCTCAGACAGCCGATGGGGGGAAATCATTATGACAAACTGAACTTTAAGAGGCATGAGCTCTCGTTAATGGCCATTAGAGAATACCACTTGCTCATGTTTGCACTTACAGTTTACCTGGATAAACTGGTCTGCTATTCATAATGGGCAGAAAAGAGATTCATAATGGCTTTGTGATAGATAAAAGGAGGGGTGTTGGTTAAGATCTGAATTAGAAATGATTGAATTATTGACTTGTGAGATTGTGATTATGCGATTTGTGCTTCTACAAAAGTAGGCCTAGCACGTCAATAACAGCTTGCATTAAGTTTAGAATAAAATCTGCTGATTTGTAGCTGTCGTTATGGAAATAGCTACTTATTAGTACTTTATTGGAACTACATTAGAACATGCAATTCTGTGGGTGATAAAGTACTTACACAAATGCAAACAAACAAAAAACTAGACACTTGCCAGCAGTAAAGCTACTGAGCATGATAGGAATTTAGGCCAACTTGCTAGCTACTGAAACAGTAGTTAATCAAAACAGGCAGGATGGTCACTAAAGTCACCACAGCACAGCGCACAGTGCACCACAACGAAATGTGACCACTACATTCGACCCATTTGGTAAAGAGCAGTGGGCAGCTTTGGACGGTACCTTGCTCATAAGTACCATTATGCATACAACTGCCCCATTTAAATATGTGATGTTGAAAATGGCCTGCAAACCACAATGAGGACAAAACTTTGAAGCGTGTTTCATGAATTATGAGCCATTAAGCCTCTGGATAGTCATATAACTTTCAACCATGAAAGGGTTAATAACTTAACTCCTGCCAGATGCTGTGGACACTGTTATTACGAAAATGCAAAAACATTTTTTAATGTTAAATTTGTTATAACTTGAAAGCATCCATGTCTAAAACAGACATTATTTTTATTGCTAGATTTATTGCATTTCATCATAAGGGTCTCTAATACACGACCACCTCATTTTGTCCTGTTCTTTATATATAACGCAGTATCTTTCACATTCCTTTATATTGTCAAGTTCCATTTGTTCCGTTGACGTTTGTTCCCCCGGAATGCTGATAATCTCTCTCGGCAGGGAGAAACTTGCAGAACATTCTACTGTGGCCACAATTTAACCATGGAGGACTGCAATTTATGGCAGAAAAAGACAAAGAGAGAGAGAGAGAGAGAGACCCCCAGTGGAGTCAGCAGCAGATCTCAAATGCATGCTCAGCATGACTATTTTTAGAGCAGGGAAACAGGCAAAACTTGAGGCAGACTGCAGATAACAGGGCAAATTTATGAGCTCTAATCTCCCATTACAATGCGGATGATTGCTCTCCAAATGGAGATGACTCTTCTCTCTCATTCCCAGGCCCTTTTCACACTGTCTTTGATAAACAGGAAGACATTTGATGTTCTAATGTTCCTGTACTGAAGCAAACCTGCATGTCTATGTTGTCCTGCTGCAGACAGCAATGAAGGAAATTCTGCCAAATATATTTATGCCATTTATCAGAGTCACGTCTTATCCAGAGCGACGCCCATTTCAAAAGACTGGGACAGTCTCCCTGGAACAACTTGAGGTTAAGGGTTTTGTTCAGTGATAGTTTAAGTCTCTCCAGGGTGTCGAACCCCCAATGGTAGGGTCATAAACACAGCGTTTTAGAAGCCACACCACTAAATATAAAGGCATTATGTCATTGTTCATTACTGATATCAACAACTGATATCATCTCATTAAATAACTTGTACTCCACTGTCCTGCTGACTGTGACATGACTTTTACTCCTTTGCACAAGCAACTAGATTGTCTTGAAATATTATTCTTCTTTTAAGCTCCAGTGTTATTGCACTAGTCTTTTAATTATTCAGTTTCAAATTTCCTTATTCTATAGCATGATAAAATACATAACTGGCTTATTGCTATGAGTCATGCCTCTGTTTTCTTTTGTTACGCACAGGTTTTCCCTGATTATTTTGTTTTGTTCTTCACAATTTGATTCAGCAGGAATTCACATGGTACAAACGTCAAAATTTGTATTATTCACAATCATGACCACCAAAAATAAATTCTCTACAAAAACGAACTAGATATGGAATTTATGACTGGTCTCAACTGCTCATGTAGTGACAGGGGCCGTGTCTGAAACTACAATGTACAAAATAGTACATCAAAACAAAATAAGCTTACTAACTTGGCAGGCTATTGAGTGCTAAAATATGACATTTCAGACATGGCCAGGGTGTAACATTGAGTGGGATGCTGCACTAAATACCAATGAAAAGGAATGTGGCAGAAAGCCAAGCGACCAAATCCTAATGGGTCAGGTAAAGGGGCAAAGTCAAGCAGAGATAGAGCAAGATCAAAAACAGGACTAAACCGGGCTTCTGACAACACAAGGTAAGAATCATAGGTAAAAAGGCGAAACGGTCAAAGCCGGAAAACTATTAATAATAAAGTGAGGATCTATAATGCAGAGGGAAAACACACTAGCAACAATCAGCAAAGGAAATACTTAAGATTCCGGTCAGATCTGATGCAGTTCATTTACATGATGCCTTGTAGTGACATCACAAAACTGTCGCCGCCATATCAAGTACCGGGGATAGAGTACTGCGCTTGGTTCCAATGAAAATAGAGTAGAGCAGGGTTAGGAGGGTAAACTGATGGATGAGCGATGTAAGAGTGATGTGAAGGCTGTTTAGTCTTGAATAAACTTTTTCGGGAATTACAAGAGGTGGGTAAACTAGCCTCTACGCGAGTATGCTCCTTAGTTGTTTACACGTCAAACTTATATGGTGTTGTCTGTAAACACTTTACACTTTAAGATTTTATATTAAGTAGAGATGTAGCCGATCTGATATGTGGATCAACATCGGTCCGATAACGGGCTCAAATGGCTGGATCGGGTATCGGTGGCATTGGGCCATTCTATGGAGCCGATCTGTAAATGCGTGCACACTCAATTCATTTTCAGTGGCACGATCAAGACAAGACCTGATCCCTCTGTATGTGAAAGTATTTGTGAGATGTTCCGTGCACTAAAACAGAAGTAAATGCATAAAAACGCATAAATGACATTTTTCGCGATGTAAACACGCGCTGCGTCAATGAGCACTATTACTCGCTAAAACGCTCCATTGCGGTCAAAATGTCGCCTTCATTACAGACACAAACCATATTTTAGCTGATAAATAACCACAATAACCAGCGTTCTACTCACAATTTTGCAGTTTATTTATATTTTCCCATAGATTTTCCATCGTTTATTCTGGAACGCGCGCCCAACGCTTCATTGCGACGCGGCTCCGGGGGCGTGAAGAGGATTGTGGGAAATGTAGTTTTCTGCAAAATCAGCTCATTTTATAGGCCAAATTGGTTCGAAATGACAATCTTAAGTTGTTATTTTCAATTGATCCATTTTCTTTCAATTTTTTTATGTTATAGTGTAATCAATTAGAAAGAAGAAATATTTATAGGTCTAATGAGCAATTTTTGAGAACAAATAATTTAGCATATACGTGTGTGTATAATTATGACATTGTTTTAGTAGGAAAACAGTATTTAAATCAAGCATTTCCTTAAGCATAACAATAATCTCAGTCATGTATTCAGACATTTTAAGGCATTATTTTATGTTTAAAAAAAGACTGTGATTGGATCGGATTTGAATCAGTATCGGCAGATATCCAAATTTACAATATCGGTATCGGTATCGGACATAAAAAAGTGGTATCGGCCCATCTCTAATTTTAAGTATGCTGTTTTGTTTATAGTATTAATATTTTTACTTCATTTAAACTTTACTAAAGAATAGTTGTTCCTTCACAGCCATTGACATGCACATTTATTGATAACTAAGTTGAAAATTCAGTGACGTTCTCATGGGGCAGACTGGCAACAGCTAAACAGCTTATTGTTAGAAGCTGTGTGTCTAACATAGATAGCTAGATAGCTAGATAGACAGACAGCCAGACAGACAGACACTTCATTGTCATTGGACACAAGCGCAGTACTCAATATGCCTGGTATGGCGGTGGCTACAGTTTTGACATGCATGTGACGTCAGCTGCAAAGCATCAATATGCTGAGTCCAGCCAGAGTTAAGTGCGTAGAACCAAGTACAATGGAGGTCCATAAAGCTGCAGGTTTTCATTTCCATCACATTTCAGCCTGTACCACATAATTTCACTGATTGGCTTCTCCTAATTAAAATAAACTGTTCCGGACAGTGTTGGGAATGAAAACTTCCACCCTTATGGCAGTCCATGGCACATGGTTCTCCAGCACTGGCTAAGACACTGCGAGATCTAAAAATGTGGACGCATATCCTTAGAGCCACAGAAATACACCCATCAGCCATAATGTTAAGACAACTAGCAGGTTAAGGGGATAACACCGATTACCTTTTACGATGGCAGTGTTAAGGACCAAGCGAACATTTTACCCTTAAATTTGATGACTGAAAGCGCAGAAGGGCAGAGAATCTCCAAAACTGCACATCTTGCAAGTCTGCACTGCTCAATAACTACTAGAGGTGGTCTAAGCAAGGAAAGCTGGTGAACCAGCGACAGGTTGATACGTGGCCAAGACTCACTGATGCATGTCGGCATCGGTCGAAGACTGGCCTGTGTTGTCCGATCCAACAAAAGAGCTACTGTAGCTCAGACTGCTGAAAATGTTAATGTTGGTTCTGGGTAAAAGGTGCCAAAACACACACCGGTCATGGCAGTTTGATGTTTATGGGGTTGTCACAATCTTGTCAGGGTGACCAAAAGTGCCTACAATGGGCATGTAAGCATCAGAAGCTTGATCTGATGAATCATGTCTTGTGGCTTGGCAGGTGCAAGTGTGTGAATTACCTGGGGAAGACGTGGCACCAGGGTGCACTAGAAAGAACGTAAAACAGGAGACCGAGTGATGCTTTGGGCTGTTCTGTTGGGAAACCTTGGGTCCTGACATTCATGTGGATGTCACTTTGACACGCAATCACTCACCTGATATTCGTTGCTGACCAAGTACAAACCTTAATGGAAACTGTATTTTCCCACAGTGGCCCCTTTCAGCAGGATAATGTACTTCGCCACACTGCTAAAAAATGGTTTGAGAAACACAACATTGAGTTTGGGGGGTCGACTTGACCTCCAAATTCTCCAGGTGTCAATCCAATCGAGCACCTGTGAGATGTCATTTTACACAGTTCTATTAAGCCAAATTTAGTGAGTAGTTTAAGGTACAGTATCAGGTATAAAGCTTTAATTCTATTTATTGTTAGAACATTTTATTAATTGACCAATCTTGGTTTACTATAGCTTATTACATAAAGTAAATCAACTGTACATAGATTGAATACACGTGTTTGCAGGGCTTAATTTAATAGCTGCATGGTAATGTTAGACTCTGCTATTTAACTCTGACCAGAAAAAGCTTCTAACACACTCTCTTTTTAGGTACAGTATTAATGGATTACATATACCAGCTGTATCTACTCTAGTGCTTTAGGCCCCTTCTACAGATTAATCCCATCCACCCAACCAGCCATGAAGGTCTTCCCCATGACTCCCTCCCAACCGTATGTCTCATCCTCCCTGAGCATCAAGCACTGCCCGTTCTGACCATCAAAAGGAGAGTAAAACTGGCGTCCCAGACTCCTCTCGGTATCTAAACTGTGGAAGGAACTTCGATATCAGAACAGACGCTATGAGAGTTCTTTGTTGTCTTCACATACAGTACAGTTTAAAGATCAACCTCTTGGTAGCACTTAGGGAACCATTTCTGGGTTCCCTCACACTTGTAGTAACTTTGTTGAGTAGCAGCTGTTAATTTTCATTTGCGAGTACGAAACATTTCCAGTAGTTTTTGATGTGTTCATTGCTCTTTACCATAGGCACTTGTGATATAACGATTCTGAACCAATTAGAAGAAAAAACAGAAAAACAAATGGCTCGATCAGATTGCAGTTTGGGAAGGCAGAACTGTGGTACGTCAAGCCCCTTGTCTTTAGGCCAATACTCAGTAGTGATCTGATATGGAATGACATGACATGGAATATTTCAAATAAGATAGATTTAGCATGATATGTCTACAACATTTAAAAGAAGTGTGAAATGTAGGACCGAAGCTGAGCTAGATCCAGACTTTTGGCCAGATCCTAGCCCTCTGTGTGGGAGGAGTCAATCTCAGAGGAGAAGAACATCTTCATTGCAGCAGTGTGCAGTTCTACGCGATGTGCAAGCGATGGGGAAGCTACTTTTAAGCCGTAGCTTTTCAATCTACAAGTTACTTAAAGCTACTTGTAAAGTTAGCTAAGCTACAGCCAGGCTACTGCTGTAACATAGCAGTTAGCTACAGTACAAGCTATTAAGAAAAACTACACAAAAGCTTCTTGCTTCTCTCCTTTAACACATTGGCCGTGCGCAGATACTACTTCTAAGAAAGAGAGAAAAATAATAGTTTTAGGGGGCAGTTAGTAGCGCTGGGGAAGTTGGTAGCACTGGGCATAATGGTTAGGGCATTCGCCGCCTGATCGAATTCCGGACTGGTAAATGTACCACTGAGGTACTCATGAGCAAGGTACCGTCCCCAAGCACTGCTCCCTGGGTGCTGCCTATGTCACTGCTCCTTCACAGATAGGTCAAAGGCAGAGGTCACATTTTGTTGTGGTGCACTGTGTGCTGTGCTGTGGTGTGTTAACAATGACAAATAATCACACTTTCACTTAAGTAACAATGTAGTGTTTTGCCACACAATAATGACTATTTGTAAGAAAAAAAAAAAAAAGCTAGTAGTTTAATCAGTAGCGTCACTAATTTTAGTGACTCCCCAATGCCAAATCCTACCGACTACAAACAGCCTCCACAACTCCCTGTCTTTGTCCCCATGAACTCCTCCAGCCTGCATTTGTCTCAGGACTCTTAATTACTCCAAATATAAAGCAGGACGGGCAAAGGGTGGTCATAGCATGCTGGCATGGTTCCTCTACAAATCCTCTCTTCATACACGCTATCCCGCCTTCATCGTCCTCGTTGGCCCAGTCAAAAGCAATGTTTCTAGAAGTCACTCAGCATTTCAGGGTTCACAGAGCAGGACTCATGGCTAACATTGCCTAGAACATCCATCAGGAGCTAACTGCCGCTCTCTCTGCTACAATAGCAAGCCGCGGGTGATGAGCCCAGACAAACAAGTTCAGGCTTTTTTAACCTGTCATGTGAACCAGTCCTATATTATGCAATGCTAGGTTGAAATGAAAAGCTAAGGGAGAACAGAAACAATTCTCACATTTCTCTTTTTCCAGCCGCTGTCGGTGGGTTTCTTGTGAAACATGAGTGCCGATAATAAGAAAGGACAGTTAGAGGGTGTGAAAACCCACTTGCTCTTCAAGTTCTCACTTTTTCCCCTCCCCCCGAGAAAACATAATGTCAGTATGACCAGACTGGGTCAGACTAAAATGGCACTTCACACACACGCTGTTAATCCCCCTGTTTTCCTTCCAGCTGATTAACTTAATGTTAACTTGGCTGTAGCATTTCCTGGAACTCTTTGTGTTAGCTGCCACTTCACAGCTACACATGAACCAAACAGAACGTTTTATTCATGCTAAAACCCATGCTGACCTTAAGCAGTCTTGAAATCAGATTCTTTGCACACATAATACATTTCCAGAACACTCAAGCCAAGCCAACTGTCCTGAACCCGAGCCTGACAGGATGAAAATTCATGGTGGGAAGGCAGCCGTAGCCAATCACACTGCGCACAGTTATTTTAGATCCAATTTATTCAGTCAAGTGATGAAGTGACTGACACTAGACAGACCGCAATGGATAAGTCACTTTCAGTCATTGCTTGTTTTTTCCAAACTGTCTTTTAAATTCCTCGAAAAACAACACATTAATTCGTATCAGCACATATATATATATATATATAAATGTAGGTTTTCATGTGCAAAAGTTTTAGGCAAGTGTGAAAAAATGCTGTAAACAAAGAATGCTTTCAGAAATATAAATAATGATTGTTTATGTTTATCAGTTTACAAATTGCAAAGTGAGCAAACAAAAAAAAAATCTAAATCAAATCAATATTTGATGTTACTACCTTTTGCCTTCAAACCAGCATCAATTCTTCTAGGTACATTTGCACAAAGTCAGGGGTTTTGTAGGATTATAGTCATTGTATTATTTTGTAGGATTATAGTCGTTATATTATTTTGTAGGATTATAGGATTATAGATCTGTGGTTAGTTCTCCAAGATGTTTGGAACAACCTACCAGCCGAGTTCCTTCAAAAACTGTGTGCAAGTGTACCTAGAAGAATTGATGCTGTTTTGAAGGCGACGGGTGGTCACACCAAATATTGATTTGATTTAGATTTATTTGATTTAGCCTTTGTTCATTCACTGCATTTTGTTGATTGATGAAAATAAAGGATTAACACTTCCATTTTTGAAAGCGTTCTTTGTTTATAGCATTTTTTCACACCTGCCTAAAAATTCAAGATTATCAGTAAAATTAAATATTTATATATGTCACATTCACAGTTACATGTACAACAGACACTGGTTTGGTCTGTGCAATAAAGGTTAACAAATATATCTAATGGGAAATTAAGAAAATGCTAAAGCTGGAGTAATTAAGATAAAGAGGAAAAATTAGAATGATAAACAATGGTGTTGGAATAATCAAACAAAAACAACATTAAAAGTAACAGAGCATTATAGTCGTAATCACCATAACCTATGATCAAAATCCATATCCAGCTTAAATCATTGCTCTGATTCAGTCATTTCGGCGATTCATCAGATCCCCTTGCAGTAATTTAACTCCCGTTTGTTGATTTGCAGTGGGCTGCGCACAGTGAGTAAGAATAAATCCAGTTAATTCCAAGCTGTGCTCGGCCCTCTGGACCCCGGCGTGGCTGATTAACACATGGAACTGGTCCTTGGAGTCTGAGAGATGGGTTCCCGGGTTTATCTGAGCCACCCAAAGCCCTGACAGCAATAAATAGGAATAGGAAATCGATGGCAGCAGAAAAGATCGGAACTGGAAGGGGGCCAGAGTCCGTTTTAAGACGCAGAAGACATTTTACACCGTCCGCAAGGTGAGGAAAAGAGCATTAGAATATTAAATGAATAAAATATGATGGTGGGGACGGCGGCCAAGCTGAAAATGAGGAAAAATGTGAGCCGCTGTCAGAGTCAAAGTGAAACGGGGGAGGGGGAAACACAACAAGATGCCCAGCCAACCCAAACAATTTACTGCCTGTTAGACCATTCCCAAGAGTGATTTCCTCCATTTTTTTTTTTTTACATTTACGAAATTGTTGTTTTCACGAGGGTGAACGGAGAGAATTACTCATTTTGCCTTAGAGTGCTGTGGCAAGTGGTAGCACAGGATGAAAGAGGATGACTCTGGGTGTGTGTGAGTGTGTATATGAGTGTTGGTGTGTGGTAGAACGGGGTTAAAAGCGAGAATCTCAGCTATGTCATGGAGAAGGAACGATTAATGTTGGTGGTGCTCCTAATTTCCAAGGGCATGTCTGGTGATGAAACACAGAGGCAACAAGAGCAGCCTTCAGTGCATTAATGAGAAGAGCTTGTGGCGCAGCAAGGAATGACATTACGTTATTGGGAAAGATGTTATTGATGTGTGTAGCTTCAGGCTCAGAGAACGATCGGACAGAAAACCCACCCAGGCCACTCAGCTATAATGCCTTATTATTATTTCAAAATAAGACTTCTTTTACATAAATGTATTCTTCAAATACATAAAACTTGACTTGTATTGTGCCTCCTATCACAACAGATACTGCAAATGTCTGGTGGTGAAAATGGTGGTGGTGTTCTTACCTGCCAAGACCCAAGAGGTCATAGGTTCAAATCCAGCTCTATCCTATAGCACTTGAACAAGACCCTTAAACCCAGATTGATCCTGGGAGACTGTTCCTGTAAGTAGGAAGTGCAAGTTGCTCTGGATAAAAGATATATTATATTAGGCCAATCTACGAACAAGATACAAAGGAAGTTCACTGTCCTCTTATTCTTATATTCCACCTGTAATCTATGTGTAATTCGATGCAGAACATTTGATGTCTTGTACATGCTGCCATGATTGCACATTTGTAACAATCCTCACATCCTTTTTGAACTGAAATCAATTCAGGTTCAGTTCAGGGATCAGACATGGGTTTAGTAATCACAGCATTTTTGACAGCTTTATTCACGTCGACATTCAGTAAAATCACCCACGAATTTCAATACCTATAAATTCTTCATGAAATTGGGTTTGCAGCCAGTTAACGTGTTACATGAGAATTTATACGTCTTAACTGGCTCACTGAGAACCTCTCCTAGATGCGGTAATGTCTTTAATGCATGGATCCGAAGCCGCCTTTCCTCTCCCCCATTCTCTCCATAGATTATGCAGTGTTTGTATTGCACCCGGCCCAAGGTCATGCATTAGAAGGGCTGTCTCAGCTGTCTCCACTCCCTGCTTGAGGCCGGACCAATCCCCTGCTTGAGTAATCAAGTCAAGTGGTTAGACTTTGCCAAATGCCGAAGAGAAATACATTTCCAGTGATACACTAATGGTGATTCAGTGCCGGCCGAATGCCTCCCCCCCTTCTGAATTATAGTAGATGGTTCATTTAGAGCCACACTGGTTTGGCTGTCTGCTAACATTTTCCATCCTCTTTAAATCTTATATAAGGATCAACCTTCATTGTTTTTGCCAAATATAATGGATGGTTTCGCTGAGCCAAACCCCTAAAACAGGGTTTTTACAGACGAGTGAGAAAAAGGAGGGCTCGTTTATAGAGAATTATGTCCTAAAAGGCAACTTACAGACATTGAGAAACAACTACGGTCTACTAGATCCATCAAACTGCATTCCCTAGCTTTTACATTTCTAAACTTTCACTGATGAACTAGCAGAAATAGCCAAAGTGTAATATGAGGCTGCATACAATGGCATATATGTGACCCTCCACGGCAAAACTGGTCGCTTGTCGCAAATTTTCAAAGTTGAGTTATTATGGGCATAAATCAAGCTTCAAAACGATACCTATATCAAATGAATCGGACGACATATGACTGAGATATCAACATTCAAAGGAGTCGGGTTTCTCCTGTCACGCCAAGTGAGAAACGGAGAAATCTGCCTTTGAAGTTGACTATCGACGTAGCACTCACAGACGCTTGGTGCGGTCGCGGCTACGTTTGCATTTACGGTAGCCTACGCTGCATTCACAGCCACACGGATAGCCTACCTGCGTTAGGTTAACTGAACTTGGGAGACGAAGATGGATTCCGGAGAAATATCTTCACGCTAGTCAACCAGTGGATTTACCGTAAATATTGAAGTAGAGCGGTCAAAACAGAAACTTTTAACATTCCGCTGGAATTGAATTCCTCACCTCAAGAAAGTCACGGTTTTAGGATGGAAAAGCTAAGTTTTTCAGAGAAATTGATTCACAACTACAGTATAGACCTTCCACTGTTTCAAAACACTAAAAACAAAAACCCCAAAATTTTACCCCACGCAACATAAACCGTCGTTTTTCTCGGAAACCTTGCGACAAGCGACTGGTTTTGCCGTGGAGGGTCACATATTTGCCATAGCAGTAGAAATCCACCCCGCTTCACCAGGTTTTGTAGAATGAAAAGCAACTTCTACAGTCTTTCACACCATTTTCCATTTTGACAGGGTTCAATGGAAATCAATATCAAATAAACTTTTTTAAAGAAGAAAGAAAATGCTCTCAGTTCTCAGTCACGCTAACCTTTTAAATGCTTGATGCAGATGCTTCCTAAAAGATGGCCACACTTCAGGACAACGCTATGGGACAGCTCTGATTCTGATAAAAGTAGCCTGATCATTCACCCCTTCATGAACTCGACTGGAAAAGTCAGAACCATTACAATGCTCACGAATCGATCAGAAAGATGACTCAAGCCTGAAGCCCAATAAGAGATAAAAACAAGAAGGTATGTTTACTGTGTTTGCTATCTACTGCTCCATAGGGTTTGGCTGTCTGAAAAAATCTTTAATTGTGACATCACAGAACATTTTTTAGTAAACTTTTTTCCATATGTCATTTTGGAGGAATGCAGAATGTAGCTGCAACACTAGTCTACAATGTTCCACAATTCTGGCATTGCAATCTTGTATTTAAGGCCAAAAACAAACTCGCACTTCCTTACTTTTCCCCACTGATCAAGCCTTATGTCACTTTTCATCTTCTCTGAGCATTCAAAGAACAGGATGATGCACTAACCACTGCACATGTTATTTGTTATTTTACTAATTAAATAAAAAATATAGTGTATTTGAGGTACTTACCAAATAGGTTTCATGGGTGTTTTTGTTGACTGGGTACATACAGTAGATGTGAACAAAACTCTGGATAAAAGCTTCTAAAAGCTGTGAATGTAAATGTCTAATTAGAACAGCTAATGTGTTCAGACAGTAAAAATAAATAGATTAATCTAGCAATCACATGTGTGATTGAATGAAACCTCCTTTTAATGCGTGAATTTCATTTCTTCTAAATTGGAGCACAAAAACTGTGGTGCAGTATCAACATGGACGAAATGCATATTAATTTGACTGACAATGTTTGGGAAATGTCAGGAACATGACAAAAAAAAGATTATTGATAATATTAATAGCAATTAATGCTATTAAATATAGTGCAAATGGTCTATAAATAACCAGAAAATCAATTTCGTTCTGAGATCTAGGTTGTGATATGATTTGCTAAACCATTTTTCATACAGACAAAGCCCTTTTGTGTTGACCTTTATGATTCAGTGCACATGCAAACCACTGTTTGATCTGCACACTACTTTATGGAGTTTATGATAAAATGATAAATGTGTCCCGGCCGCTGAACCTCTTGAATAACACGAGGATACAATCAGTGCAGTTCTAACTTCCTGCATAAGATTTCACGGCGAATAACAACTACTGGTTCCAAAAAATACTTACTAAGGCCAAACCTTGGTCTCACACCATTAGTTTAATTTATTATGGAGCAAGAACAATATGTTAGTTGTGTTGCCATTGATCATGACAAAAACATACAAAAGAGCGCGTCGAGATTATGAATGCTTTCTTCAAACCACTGGCAACTATCATTTCCAGTTTGCCACACTAGAAATGTGTCATTTATCTGACCTCTGAGGAAAACGTTTCATTTTGACTCCTTTTACAGACACACTTCTTGCTATTTAGCCGTGTGTATCTGTGTCTCCCTACATGGGGGTGTGAGATTGCTACTCTACCAGATCAAAGAGCACGGGTGAGTCCTGTTAAAGCGGGAGAACACTGATGATAAATCCCTCAGACACACAGGCAGGCAGATTACCACACCACACCTCTGGGAGGCTTCACAGAGAGTGCAGAGGAGAGAGAGGAAATGTGTGTGCTGATAAGACCTTTTTCCTTCAGGCTTTCAGCAGACTGGAGATACACTATTCCCATGTACGTACAGACACCGGCTGGGCTCTTGTCGGTCTGAGACCCAATTTTAAATGAAAGTCAAGATCCCTTAGAAAAGAAAATGACTAGAGTAGAACTTAAAAATAAAACACCTATTAGAATTCTACTTGAAAAAAGGAGAAACGTATCTGATATTAAAAGGACTCGATATATTCAAGGAGTTTAACTTGCACGTTTTCAAAATATGATGCCAATTCTCAAATTCTTTTGATGAGAACAGAACTGTGGCACCAATCAACAAATCAAATGTTGGCACGGAGCAACTGCCTGGGCGTTAATTAAAGCGATTCTGTGCCATCGGTAATATAAGAGCCTGCGGGAGGAGATATCCTCCCTTCAGTGTAAGTTCCTAAAAGAAACTGGAGTTAAAATTAAGGGTGCAACATGCACAAGCAACAGAAATGTACTCAAGTACAGTAAATATCTACTGTTAACAACTGAGTACAACAACTGGGAAATTCTGTTTAAAAATACATCGTAAATATAATCAGGTAGAGAGTAGAGGTGTGAACCTTCACCGGTCTCACGATTCGATTTGATTACGATTATCATGCCAATGATTCGTTTCGATGTAATATCTCTATGCATCATGATGAACCCCATCGATTTTTCTTCACATTGCACGCAGATTGGGCATCGATTGCAGACGAAGGAGCCATAGTTACTACCAGAATGTTCGTTTTAACTAGAATGTTTATGCCATAGCCAGTAATTTTTTCTTTTATATTGTGGATATTTGCATTAAATTTATTATTCATTAAGATCAACTCAAATCTACTGGAAATGTTCTGAAAAATAAATAAAATACTAAATAAAAAGCAATTTCAGTAGTGAAACTGGAGTGTCACAGACCACCGGTTGAAAACCCCTGATATAATCGAATGTGGTCTGAAACTGCATTGATGCAGAATCGACCACGTCTGCATCGTGATGCATTGATTGTGTGATTAATTACGACACCCGTAACTGAGAGTCAAGGATGCTAATATTGATAATCTCCAGGTTCAAGTCAACAGAAGTCAAAACAAGTCTTAAGTAGAGTTACAATGTAAGTTTACAGACGTCTATACACCACCGCTTCGTCTTTAAGTAGCTACGGACATTGTGGAGTAGTTTAAGGGTGGCTACCAGTATAGACGAGATCCCAGAGTCAAAAAATTTGTCAAAAGAAAGTTCCTAATGTGTTAAAAGAAACTACATTTATAGGGACTCTTTTTTCTGAATTAAAGACTTTTTCTAAAATATATTCATTGTATAAATGAAGTGTTGACACACTTTATAAGATTTGTTTATAAGCATATCAGATCATTTCCTGGCCATTTACTGAGATTTACGTTCATCAACAGCATTTAGCAGATGCCTTATCCAGAGCTCCTTTTATCTCATAATTACAGGGACAGTGTCCCTGCAGCAACTTGGGGCTTAAGGGTTTTGCACAGAGGCCCATTGGTTGTATTTCTGGACATAGGATCGAGCAGGATTTGAACCTACGACCTCTTGATAGGATCCTTATCTAAGGGCCAAGAGGTTGTAATTTCAAATCCAGCTTTATCCTACGACCTCTTAGTCCTTTGGTGGGGTCGTGGTAGTAATACCTAGTGGTAGGATATTCACTGAAGGACCAAGACGTTGTATGATAGAGCAGGATTTGATCCTATAGCTTCTTGGTGAACATTTTGTCACTAGGCCTGCCAAACAAGACAATGACAAAACATAATCATAAATACACGCACTCATAAAACAGATACAGGAAAACTAAAATTAGCAGATACTGTTTATATATGGCAGATGGAAACAGAAGACTCTGCCTCTAGGTTGTTGCAGGGAATTGGTCAGGCACAATAGCTTTATCTGTTATTGCAGTCATCTACAGCATGAAATATAGCAGCGCTTGATCGAAACTATCAGTACATTAATGTTCCACAAAATGGGCCTTCATTTGATACGGAGCAGATATGTGATGTCGAGATAGGGTCACGTGCAGCGCCGGGCCGCGGCATTCGTCTTCTCTTGGCAGTAATAGGGGCCGTCTCGGAGCACGGCAGACGGTAGCGAAGGAGCAGAGCATGCAGACGAGCCGCTGGGGGAGCCTGCAAGCTCGCGTGGAGCCGCCTGTGATTTAATGGTATATGACAGATCCAGGCCATTCTGCTGCGATCATAAAAGAGCTCTGAGTGCTATTGATCCCGATCTTAGCGCTGGAGCTCCTTGGCACTGCTCTCAGATTAACAGCATCTACACAGACCTGCAGGGCACAGCGAGCTCAGCGTGACTCACTACACCAAAACGGAAGAAAGAAGAACCCCAAAGACTTCCTAAACCAAAAACAAGAGGGAAAATCAACATCAACGCTGAGGTTCGTGTTGTGGCTGTTACTACTCCAAAGCTCTGAACACTGAAAATTCGGTGTATTTGTTGGCGACCCTGGACTTTACAATGGTTTTAAAATCTTGTGAAAAACCTTTGGGAGGCTTGACACTGTTGTAGGTTTTGCTATAAAGTTGATGGAGGGCTGGGAGATATGAGCCTCTCCCTCTCTAAACACATGCACAAGTGCACTAAACCACAAAAGAACACTCTTCGGCCACACAAAGGTTAATGACAAGTTCTAATTCTGTACAGCTTCCCAGCCTGCTTTGCGTTACCTGTGTAATATAAAGCTGATATAAACAAGCAGCTTTGTGAATCAGGTGCTGTTAGGTGTGTTGTCTGCTATGGAGAAATTCTTCATATGCCTTCAGGTGCCACATTCATTCCTCAGCGTCTGCTTCTATGACATCAATGCATTTGCCAGACGCTATACAATTTTGAAACACCAGAGTACATGCCAAACCTAGTATGTAAAGGAGGTGTAAAAATCCAGCATTAAAAAGTTCTGTCAGGTTTTCTGATCTATTAACCAGGTGAGTTTATTGTTAGTCAGGGTCTAGGCTGTAAAACATAAAGAAAATATGCAGCCAAAACATTCTTTTTCTGTCCAGGATCTGGTTAGGATATGACACGAAAGACAGACGTTAACAATCTTCCGGCGGCCGGGTTAGGCGGCTGTCGGACTGCTTCACGATTCGGACAGGGATCTGGTTAGGATTTGAACCGAATGTCGAGCTTTCACAGTTCGCCGGTGATCTGGTCAGGATTTAGCAAACTGCTACTCGTTAGCCGTTAGCCCATGTAGCGTGGTGGTTAACCCAAACGCGGCTGAGAACGTGAGTAGGTAGGAATGCCACGCAAGTTGATTTCTCTTACACAAAGAGCAAGGATTTCCACAATAGATGTGCGTTCTAACAACACACTATCAAAGAGATGAACCCAACAACTGAGAGTACTCACAGTTGAAGCCAACGGAGTCGGAGAGATGGGCCGGGTGACTCAACGGCAGAGCGATGCTCCGAGAGGAAATGACTCCTTATATACCCTTTGAACCGCGACCGACCACTTCCGGGTCCTACTATCGGTCGCGGGAGGCAGTGCGCGTGACATTTTTGAATGTTGGTCAACCCTTAGGTTGGGGTGAGGTGCCCAATAATGTAATTTCATTGTTTGCAATTGAATCTCTGAATATTTATTCGTTATACGTATGTATTACATCTCAAAAGTTGGGTAATTTCATGACATTTGCCATCGTCCAATGACTATGTTTCTCAGATGCCTACCACAGATTTCACAGAAATTTACTGCATTTAGCAGACACTCTTATCCAGAGCAATTTCTAATTTCAGGGACCGTCTCCCTGAAAGCAACTGATAGAAATGTTGTAGGTAGGAGTCGAACCCACGACCTCTTGGTCCAGAGGCGAGCAATCCTAACCACTAGACCCCCACCAACTCAGTAAGATCCAGCTATGAAATAACCCCCAAAATATTGTGCAAGCAAACAGCACTGTTTTAGACCTAAAAATACAGTATGAAGAAAGACATTCCATCCATTCTTTTTGTATCTCTCTCTGTTTCTGTTTCACTCTCTCTCCTCCTCAGGGGCTACTGTCAATTACTCAGACATTTAATCGCACTGCTGCACCGTTGACGTGTCCTTATATCACATCCCCAACGCTGGCTGGCAATGTCAGCTATAAATACCACACCACAGGGTGCTTTGGGCTCGAAAAACAAAAAGCAGCCCGGCTCGCCGCCTCTGCATATTCATGGCTGCACATTTACAATGGAAATTCACATTATCTCTATTCACCACCGTTACCTCCGTCATTATTTCCACCTCATAAGTTCGGGTCTTGGTGCACCACCTACACGTTAAGACAGAAACTTGACGATTTAGGTTGTGTACGAGATAAACATCACGGCTCGGTTCTCGTCTTTTCTCCCGAGGCTGGCGCACATGTAGAAGTGAGTTCATCTCCTCGCAGGCTGTTTTCCATTGCTTATTTTGGCCTGATACAGACGCTGTCTTATTGGACAGATTAAGCAGTAGGAGAGGGGAGTGTGTCCCAGTGGGTATGAGGATTTTTTTCTCCCTGCTCTTGGCAGGCAGCAGGGTGGAATGATGGCACAGAGCAGGATCTCTCCTCTCTTCTCTTCATGGATGAGAGGGGGAGCATATTTTTAAGAGCCCAAAACATGCAGAGAAATGGGAAGGGAGGAAACAATGGGCAATCTGGACATTAATAATAATCATGAGCTGTGGCATTTTTTGGTTAGAAGTGTAACCTTGTGCATAATTCCGGGGAATAGAGAGATTTCAGAAGAAAGACTTTTCACAACTAATAAACGTCTAACCATAACCAGAAACACTGGTAACTTGACGCTCAAATCTGGCTAGAAAATTCTACTCGTGAGACAATTCCACAATTTGAATTGTATTTTATTGATTTATAATATTTTATTGATTTATACCTACCTTTGTTGCATTTTTCAGTCTTTTCAAATTGTACATGCAGTGATCAGATTATGCTTTGTTCAAACCGCCATATGGCTGCAGTAATTTATACTATCGCTTTCCCTTGTCTCGTGCGCTTTCCTAAATTAGTATCTGCAGTGCTTTTCTCTCCCCCACATTCTCCATATTCTCCCCACTAAGCAATGCGGCAGGACGCTGGAGACCGCAGCGATGTGCTGATGCTTGCGTTTGGAGACCCAGCTGTGCCTCCGTCCAGATCTCCGCTTCAAATCAGCCGGGCTCTGAGTACTTTTTAATATCAATGTGCACATATCAAGGCTGAGATCTACGTCTTCGCCACAGCAATTTCATATTCCAACATGTCATTAAAGGCTTTGTCGATTCTGGGAATCCCGCCAGCCTACATTCTGCACCCTGACCACAATGTATTCGAGAGGTAAACCCCTCCGGAACCAGCAAGAAATTACAAAAGCATTCTCTAGGCCTGTATTTGGATGTGTTTGTGTGGAACCTGAGGAAATGAGAGGGATTTGACCAAGTGACATAAATGTTGTGCGGAGGAAGCCATAAGTTGGAAACACAAAGGGCAGACAGAATAATCTTGACGTTTACGTTAAGCTTCCCCTCAAGCTTTTTCCCGTTTGTTTTGTTCTTTGTGGGCTGTGTACTGACTTCGGAGCACTTAGTGGATCTGGAAAGTGCTAAAGGATGAGGTTGACCGCACTGTGTATGACGGCCTCCTTGCCAAGGCATTCATCTCATGTAAAAGAAACATTGCAAGGCTTTATAAGGCCTTGCTCGATAAATCAGACATTTGCTCTGCTATCATACCATTATCCAAGATAAATATTAGCCTGAACATTGGCAACTGCTACTGAATCAGAGAGAACTGATTTACTAGTCAAAACTAGTCCAAATATAAAGCTCATCTATGGTATACATATAAAGAGTAACCGTATATGTGGTCTATCTATCTATATATTAGGGATGCAATGGTTTTCGGTATTTTACTGAACCGCTCGGTACGCCCTGTTTGATTCGATACACCCAGGTCAACCGCAATAGTTTGGTACGCACAACATTAAACTTTTATTTTAAAAACATGATCATTGTGCACGCATTCTCCATCGCTGCGGCGGAGTTCTGCCCATTGGACTCTAGCTGTGACGGATTTCCGTCAATCGAACGCAAAGGCATATTTGAGATAAAAGCAGATCCATGAGAATTCAAATGCGAGCAGGAGTTGGGTGCACATCGCAAACTTATTGGAATGTTGGTTATCCAGGATCGCTGGTCAGCTGTGTAAACATGCGTGCAGTAGGTTTGAGCACTCACAGCACCACTAAAACGCTCCAGTTCAGTCAAATCTTCCCTTATATTACAGACAAAACTCACATTTTATCTGAAAAACATATGCCAACAACCAGCGTTCTACTCACAATACAGCCGTTTATTGAGATTTTGTAGTGTTTATTGCGGAAGCGTGTCCATCGCATTAGTGTGACATGGCATTGAGTAGCGGGTGGGGGACTGAGGGTAGTAGTTCTCTCCCAGAAAGGCCAAAAGCAGCTCATTTAATAGGCCAAAATGAGTCCAAATGCGTCAAATGTTTTTATATGTAATAGACCTATTTACATTATATACATACAGTAAGTGACATTATATGGAAGTATTGTATATAATCATTTTACAATATCTATCTATCTATCTATCTATCTATCTATCTATCTATCTATCTATGATGGAACTGAAAAAAATCTGATCAATTGTAAATTGAAACCTTTTTATTACTTATTATTTAGAATCTATCTATCTATCTATCTATCTATCTATATCTATTCCATCTATCTATCCTATCTATCTATCTATCTATCTATCTATATTGTAGACATTGTATAGATATATACATTTATATCTAATTATAATGTAGAATTTATCTGCCTAGATCTATCAGATATGTCAAGCTTGTTCATCTGTTTGTCTTTATAATAGCATAGACTGTTACATTATATATACATACAGTAAGTGACATATATGGAAATGTGTATATACATTTTACAATATCTATCTATCTATCTATCTATCTATCTATCTATCTATCTATCTATCTATCTAGGCAATTTTTCTATTTAACCCCCCCTTTCTATTTAACAGTAGAATGCGTTACAGCAAGTACTCATTAAATTCTCGTCATCCTTCTTCCCCCACCCCCCCAACACTACTGTTCTTTCACTGCTTTGGGTCACAGTGATGTCTTTGTAAAGCTCCACATCCACGGCGCTGTGCTTTCATAGTCAGCTTTTCTCCATTCATTAACACTAATGAGGACTGACATGGGGATTAAAGCCTCCATGCCGTGGGCTTAGGTAGAGCCCCAAAACCTTGACCCTAAACCCAACTCTCCTAATCCAATAGCCCAGGGAAACTCCCTTTCACGTGTACAGTACCACGAAGGCCAAAAGCATGCAGCGAGAGATGTGCTTCCAAAAAGCTCACAGGTCACAGTGTTGAGGCTTTGAAATTTGACTTCTGGATCTCTAATGTTGGCACCAGAAGTTACTGCTTATATTTAGCTATTTCACGCCTTCTGATTTCTTATCTTAATATAAGACTTTCTGTGATGCTGCAGAAGACAAACGAGCCATCTGGTTTAGGTACGGTTCAGTCAGTTCGATATATAATCACCTGAATTCCCTGTCTGTGTGTGGTTTAATCTCTATGTGCATGGCCTTGGCTGAGCAAGTGATGTCCTCACGAGCTTAAGCGAAAGATCCCACTAATCCTACCAACAACATTCATCAATTGTAACAAAAGGCTCCTTCTCCTTTGTCCTTGGCAAATGGGATGGACCTGCTAACAATGTGTATGTGTCCCCTATCTTGCAGCTTGGCACTCGTCCCGTTCCAGTGTGTGGGTCCTTTAAGCCATTGGGTAGGCAGAGTAAGCTTAACAGTGGTGATCAAAAACAAAAAACCCCTAGA
Source organism: Distichodus sexfasciatus (assembly GCA_032718565.1). Taxonomy (NCBI): domain Eukaryota; kingdom Metazoa; phylum Chordata; class Actinopteri; order Characiformes; family Distichodontidae; genus Distichodus; species Distichodus sexfasciatus. The sequence continues at coordinate 464,126 of JAVGVS010000063.1, read as the reverse complement.
GCTTAGGACCTCCCATGCTTAAGGAAGTTACGGTTGGGTTTTCGCTCTGCCTTATTTGCCTGAGCTTTTGGAATCCGCCAGTGTCACCCCCACTAAGGCCTAAGAACTGTTAGGCGACGTGCTTGTACCAACGCTCGGGTGACCATATGCCTCTGCGTGCTTTTACACGCAAGCCTTCTTGACTTCCTACCCACCTCCAGAGCACCTAGTCACGCATTGCACGGAAACGACAGACCGGTATGAGGAGATGGCGTACCCCTGTGCGAGGACTTAAATAGGTTAAAGCTCGGAGCCTGTGAACCATCAGGGGGAGGGGAGGGGAGGGGAGGGCTGAGGGAAGCTATTTTCAGCCCTTTACACAGACAAACAAGTCAGCAGCGCTTTCGATCACCGCGCTTCCTGTGTAGCGCGTCACACAGGCTTGTTTACGTCTTGCCGTGCACTGGAATAACCTCAGAACGCCTCAGCGTTAAGAAGGCCTAGTTGCGTTACCAAACAGGTTTTTGCGGAATCCGCCATGCTTTGTCACAGACAGACGGTGATGTGTGTGAACAGCATGTGCCTTGTGCTCTACATTCTTAACACAGCTGCACCCAGGTGCTCTTATCTGGTAATAAATCAGCGTGTGTAGTGTATGTGTGTGAGCGTGTGTGTGCACGTGTGTGTTAGTGAGGGAGTTTACAGTGCAGACAAAAGATTAGGCACACCTACTCATTCTTTGTTTGCACTGCTATAAAAAGCTATGGAAGTAGTCTAGTGGTACGATCAAGATGCACCAAGAGGTTGTGGGTTCAAATCTATACTATTGAGTCCCTGAGCAAGGCCCTTAACCCCAAGACCGTCCTTGTAATTAGGTAACATCAGTTGATTTGCACAAAAACAATCTAACAAAGCTTTTCTTCAGTTTAAGGTGATTCTTCTAAGAAATATCATGATTTTTCCTACCACAACCAGAGAGTATGCTACAATGTAAGTGAATATAAGTCAGATTACTTGTCATTGTGAACACAGCACTGCACCACAATGAAATGTGACCTCTACATTTGACCCTTCCGTGAAGGAGCAACGAGTAGCTATAGAGCAGCGCTTGGGGACCAGTACCTTGCTCATGAATACACCAGTGGGCCCTTTACGTTACTGGTCCGGGCCCCTTTGATCCAACCAAGGGAGGGGCCAACTCCCTAACCTCCAGCCCCACGTCCAGTCCTGTGGTAGTAATGCCATGAAAAATGCAAGTGGAACCATGCAATGGCCAAAAAGAGCACAATATGTAAAATGTTTTAAAGTACTACTACTACTACTACTACTAATAATCATCATCATCATCATCATCATCTTTCACTTAATTTTTTAAAAAAAAAGGGGGCAGTTGGTGGCGTAGCAGTAGGGTGTTCGCCCTGCGATCAGAAGGTCGCAGGTTCAAATCCAGGGCCGGTAAAGTTACCACTGAGGTACTCATGAGCAAGGTACCGTCCCCAAGCACTGCTCCCCGGGCGCTTGCTAGCTGCCCACTGCTCCTTCACGGATGGGTTAAATGCAGAGGTCACAATTCGTTGTGGTGCACTGTGTTCTGTGCTGTGGTGTGTTCACAGTGACAAATAATCACTCACTTTCATCATTATCATTATTTTGCACAATGTTTTTGCATACCACTTTGCTCACCAAGGTACTTTTCAACTATTAAGGAAGTTCTTGTTCTCATTCATGGTCATCGTCAATTTTCTTGCGATTTGTCTTTGCTGAAAGCTGAAGTTTTGAACGAAGTAAATATGTAAAGAATATGTTCATATGGTGCACCTTACACATATTCATACACATTTAACCACTGTGTGCATTTAAACATGTGTGTGTTGTGTATGTGTCTGTATATAGCAATATAGTTAAAGCATGGGTTCTTTTCCATGAACGCACATTACCGAATGCTGGTTGCAGCCTCAAACCCGTAGTGGCGGCGAACGATGGTTTTGGAATTCTAATTAAACCTGCAGCAGCCTCAGCCACGGGGGGTGTCACTGCTCCTTTGTAGTGGCAGATCCGGCGTGGAGGAGAGTAATACAGCACTCCCAAAGTGACAGGCCTGCTAGCTACACTGGAGTCGCTTGGCGGCTCAGGTAACCCTGTGTGACACGGCTGTGGTCAAACTCCCCCATGAGCTGCTGCTGCTGCTGCTGCCGCCTCAGATTGTTACTGTTTTCCTTCATTTGTTTCTCTCTCATCCCCCACGTCCACCCAGTTTTTCATGTTACAGTTGCTGTGGCCGCGTGCGTCATAAAAAAAAAATGCAGCGCCTCTGAGAACATTATCAGTAATTATAGTTTAAATGAGACAGGGGGAGAAAGTGCACTCTCACTGGAACGTGTTGTTCCAGGGCACTTAGCACAGCGGAACAGACAATACAGGCGGCGGTGTGGAGAAAAAGTCATTACTGCCGTGACGGCTCTGGCGAGCGAGTTGAGCTCAGTGACCAAATGTGCGGTGAGATTAAGGTCTTGTGTGTGTTACAGCAAGTCTCATTAGCATCATATCAAAACCGAGTCCCTTTTTTTCCCACTTTTACTCCTGTTAATTGCTATGGACACATAGGAAGCAAAGAAAATAATAGTGCTTGAATTGGTGTAATCACGGTCTGATTACTTAGCTTGCAGGGGGTGTTGCTCGACTAAACGCCAGGCTCAGTCACCTCCTCATTACTGCATGTCAGAAACTGAAGCATTAAACAGCTGACATATATATATTAATTAATGTTTACTCACAGGACCACCAAGATTAGACATCCAAGCATAAGTGTAGTAACACGTCAGATCTGTCCACAAGCCCACATGCTTTAAAAACCTCAGAGCCAATGCACGGCTTTAGACTTTTAGTGATATTAATGACAACCAAATTTGCGATATTATATCCTTATATCCTTCTCAAATGACTGTTGCTACAACACTGCTATGATAATTTTGCACTGCCGCTATGTATTTGCACAACCATTGAACATTGAATGTATATATCACTGGTCACTTTCTAACTAACTGTTTCACCACAAATTATTGAAAAATATTGCAGACCCTGGTTCTCCACTACTGCAAAACTTAAATGTTAGTCATACTTTTTAAGAATAGTGTTTTATTAAAAGACTGGATATAGAATTTTTCATATTGAAACTTTTTCTAACCTCCTGCACATCCAGTGTAAAAGTCAATTTCCATTTTTGTAGGTTAATACTGCATCCAAACTGTCGCTCCTCTACTTCTATTTCTAGTTCTAGTTTAAAGTTATATTTAATATTCCATTCCTACTTTAAAATGTATATTTGGTATTCTATTTATATATTTTTTATTCTGTGCCTTATTTGTTCGTTGTTCTTTGTTCTTTATTTCCTATTGCACTGTAAAAACTGGAGCCACGTCGTCTCGTCTCTATGTATATCTGTACAGTATATAGCAGAGATGACAATAAAGTTTACTTTGACTTTGACTTTAATGTATTTTTGGGATAAAAAATATAAATATTAATGGGGGGGGGGTTTAGCGTGAATGACCCTTTCTTGAACTTCATCCAATAATTCTTAAATCTGAGTAAATGATATTCATTGATTCGTAAATGATAGACTTATGAATGGACTCTTACTTGTGGAAAATGTAATTTTATTTGTGGTTTTATTTTATTCACCTTGTTTGACATTGCATGTCCCGTGACTAATATTAAACATGGCATGATACCACTTTTTAATGTCTGATACCATACTGATATTGTACATTTGGATATCTCCCAATGCGATACAAATACAATACAGTTTCTGAGTCTTTTTTAAACAGAAAACTGCAAATAATGCGTTTTAAAATCCATGACTGAGATTATTCTGTTATGCTTAAGGAAATACTTGACTTAAATACTGTTTTCCTAACTAAAACAATGTAATAGATACACACCCACATGTATATGCCAAATTATTTTAATAATATCTCAAAAATTGAAACACAGTTCTGTAATTTTGTCACAGTCAATAACCCTGTGGTGCTAAAACTTTCAGGAAGAATTCAAATGTAAGAATTAGCGTGAATGTCGAACAATAAATCAGCTTTCCCGCAGTGCCACTTCTGATGCAATACAACTTGAGCGTGGACGCCTTTACAGATCGGCTCCATATATCAGCCCAATGCCACCGATACACGATCCAGTTATTTGAGTCATTATTGGAGTCGTTTTCCAATCCACGTATTGGATCAGTGCCATACTTACAGTATGTAAGTATACTTCTATATACTTACATATATAGACTTACTTAGATGAACGCTTCGTAAGAAAGAGTTAACTGTCAAGCCTTCTTGATGTCTTTTATAACTTGAAGAACTTTGATTACCAGGTTAAAACTCAGTAGACCCATTAGAGACCAACTGGGCATCATGAAAAAAAAAGCAGTAGGAGTAAGTAGGAGTTGGAAACAATCAGGTCATATGAGGCAAGAAAACACCCAAATAAACTGCATGTGCAGAAGAGAATGAGCTCCTCATAGTACTCTAGAGAAATATTAATAATGAGCACTGCAACACGTTAATCTCTCATCACCAATAAGAACAGAATGGCCAGACTGGTATGTGATAAGGTACGTGAAGGTAAGCCAGAATCTATAGTCAAAGATAAATATTGGGTTAGGGTAAGTGGTCTTACCGGTCTTGAGGGAATATGCACATCTTGTCTTTATCAAGCAATGATTGCAATGGAAACAATGGAAAATTTGCTCTGCGCTTAACCAAAGGGTTCCCCTGAACCCTCTTTGAAGGTTAACCAGCAAATTGAGAGACCAAATTATAATCACAATCAGAATCCAGTCTCCCTCCTTTTTCCTTTTGAATTACAGCAGAAAGAACACTGACATTACCTACATAACCACTTGTTATAACTAATGACAACCAGAAATGCATCTCTGACCATCGTGTGAAGCCATGAAACAGAAGCCCAGCAACGGAATCCGAACACGCCGGGTGCCAATCCTGTCAAATAAGAACAAAAAACTGAGGCTACATTTTCCACGGGTTCTCTAGAACTCAGCAATGAAAGACTGAAAAAGTGTTGCCTGGGCAGATGAGTCTTGATTTCAGATGTGACTTTCAGACCCTGGCAAAAGTTATGAAAGGATGGATTGATATCAAAAAATAAGAAACCAATTTTGTCTGAATAATAATCTACCTGAGTGTTGTTGCTGATCATGTCTCTTTAGAGCAGCAGTAGCATAATGGTAAGGGAGTTGGCCCTGCGGATCTGAGGGCTGATCGTAGGGTTCAAATCCCAAACTGGTAAAAGTACCACTGAGGTACCCGTGTGCAAGGTACTGTCCCCAAGCACTCCTACACAGATGGGTCAAATGCAGAGGTCACGTTTCATTGTGGTGCACTGGACACTGTGTGGTGTGTTCAAAATGTCAAATAATCCCACATTTATGAGTTAGACTGGGTTTCGAGAAATGAGTAACTCAGATGGCAGAAATGTGAGTAGCCAGAAGTCACGTACGGTATGTCACTCTGGATAAGAGCTTTAACCAAAAGCCATACATGTAAATACCTAATCTCCTAATGGCTACTTCTAGCTCCAACTTTCCTATCACGCCTCTACAGCCAAACGATCCCAATCCAATAGAGCGGCTTTGGGATGTTGTGGAACGCGAGATATATGGTGGAAAATCTGGTAATGAACCAGAAACACGTAGGCTATAAGGCCGCCAAGTTTGTGAAAGCCTGCCATTTCAAAGCTATTGTAGTGGTGGTTGTGTGGGTGAACACTGCTTCCTGCAAACAACTGGCCATCCCAGGCAGAATTAGTGTAGGAGTGTGGAGCATGATTATCTCCAGCTATCAAGATGCCAGCAGGCAAAGGAGGGAGCGAGAAAGGCAGAGAGAGAGAGATCCCCAGTTGTGCATGATATCGGTACACGAATGGTTGTGCGAGAGGTTACTAGGCGACCGTGGCGCAAAACAAAGCATAACAGAATGCAGAGAAGCTGCAGCGAGATAATCCATCATAGGGATCTTTACCCACGGCTCGTGTTCGTGATTGGAAACTCAATGTGTCATTAAAGTTAAATACTCCGAGGTCTTTTATTCAGATGTTCTTAGTGCCGAGGGACAAAGAGTCAGAGCTGCATCTCATTTCAGTTTCTTGGTAGGCGATGAATTAATCATTCATCAGGGGCGCACCTGTAATACAGAGAGTCACAAAAACACACGGCCTATGGAGCAGCACCTCGATGAGAGTGCTGAGGAACATGCACGTGGCAGTGGTATAGTTGAAGAGAACTGGAAAAAAAGAAATTATTTGGAACATGTAAGTACAGTATAGTAAGCCAAAGCACATTTCCATGTGTTAATGCAAATTTCTTCTACTGCTTGCTGCTCACAGATGACTTGACATACGTAAAATTGCAACTTAAAACAACTGCCTAGAGGTAATTTGTGTTGGTTCGCTGATTGAAGCACGGACATTTGTGACTCTGCACGGCAAAACCAGTCGCTTGTCGCAACGGAGGTTCAACGACCGTTCATGTTGCGTGGGGTAAAATTTTGGGTTTTTTGTTTTTAGTGTTTTGAAACAGTGGAAGGTCTATACTGTACTGTTGTGAATAAATTTAGCTGAAAAACTTACCCTTTCCATCCTAAAAACATGACTTTCTTGAGGTGAGGAATTCAATTCCAGCAGAATGTTAAAAGTTTCTGTTTTGACCGCTCTACTCCAATATTTACGGTAAATCCACTGGTTGACTAGCATGAAGATATTTCTCCGGAATCCATCTTTGTCTTCCGAGTTCAGTTAACCTAACGCAGGTAGGCTATGCAAGCGTAGCCACGACCGCACCAAGCGTCTGTGAGTGCTACGGCAATAGTCAACTTCAAAGGCAGATTTCTCCGTTTCTCACTTGGCGTGACAGGAGAAACCCGACTCCTTTGATTGTTGATATCTCAGTCATATGTCATGCGATTCATTGAATATAGGTATCGTTCTGAAGGTTGATTTATGCCCTTTTGTGAAAACATAACTCAATTTTGAAAATTTGCGACAAGCGACTGGTTTTGCTGTGCAGAGTCACATTTGTGGTACATGTAATGGGCTTCAAAAAAACAAACAAAATTGCAAATGTTTCTTCTGTAACATGGTAAGTGACAACACTATTGAACGATACATCAATATATCACGATATTTCTTTCGTGATATATTATATTGATTTCTAGCTCCAAAAATCTATAATTCCGAGGGGGAGAATCATGCACCACAAGCTGCCTCAGATAACTGACTGGACACTGTAATTTCTTATTTTCAATCTCATGCACTTTATCTTAACGTTTCTGGGGACCACTAGTTCAGTTCAAATGTAAAGACAATAAAGTTAAAATTCAGTTCTGAGTTATGTTGTTTTGGCTGATTTATTAATGTAATGTGATTGATTAAGACCACGCAGATCATACACAGCAACTTGCATTTCAGCTCTGGTTTTACGGCATGTATTATTTTGCAATATATCGTGATATAATCATATCGTGACCCATGTATTGTGATACGTATCGTATCGTGAGGTCTTTGCCAATACCCACCCCTACGCACAACATGCAAATGTCATTCACACTTCCCTCCATTCATCAGCTATCACACCCTGCCACAGTGTCACTGCGGTGTTATAAACAGTGGTCAGAAACTGGTCATCGGTGTGTGTGTGTGTGTGTGTGGATGACACTGCATGTTGGCAAAAGAGTCTTAGTCCTCAATCAATGTGTGTATAATGCAGGGGTGCTCAGTAATAGTTACCTATTCTATTTCTAATAAACCACAGCTTTCTACTATTACTGTTACTATTTACACTGTTAATCTCGGTACAAATTGTACCATGAATGAGTGAGTGATTATTTGTCATCGTACACACCACAGCACAGCACAAAGTACACCGCAACAAAGATGCAACCTCTGCATTTGAGCCAATCCCAATCCCTGCAATTCTTGGTGCTGCAGGGTCCCTTAGTGGTCCCTTTACCGGTCGCAGATTTGAACCGCCAACCCTCCGATCACAGGAGCACTTCTCTAACCATTACACTACCCCGCGCTGAATAAAATGACACATCTAAAACTGCTGTTCCCTTCACAAAAGAGTTACATGTCAACCCACACCTATAAACGTCCATCTGAAATCCCAGGAAGCGAAAGACTCAAGGCTGTTTTTTCCACCTCTATAAACGTCCACGAAGCCCTGCAGACTCACAGGAAAGGTGCGATCGCTCCCCACTGCCTCGAACGGGAACGAGGCCGGCCTCGCTTCAGGAGAAGTAGGTCACTTGCTGCAGCCAGGAATTATGCAACGCTGAAAAAATGTGGCGCTGCTCACACGAGAGCGTTTGGGGGAGAGCGCCCAGAGCTTTACGGATTCTTAAATGACTGTGGGGGTCGGTCGGATGCTGCGGCGTCACAAACCCCATCGGCCGAAATACGGGGTTCGCTCAAGCAGAACACGGACTGGGTCTAAGAGTCATACGTTTAGGTTGTTTGGTTGATAACAGGGAGAGAAGAAATGCATTGGATGTGATTCTTAGGGAGGGAAGCTGCGGGAACACCACGGCAACCAAAGTGGGTCTCTGCGCCATTCCCATGGCAACCAGTCACAGAGCTTCTGGGAAATGCCGGCATGGAAGTGTATTATTTAATTAAGAGCAGACTGCTCTCTCTCGCTCTCTCTCTTTCTCTCTCACGCTCGTATTCTTACCCCCAGACACACCTCATCCTCGACTCTGGTCAGTAATTGAGAATGGCATGCATTTACATAAGATGTCTTGTCTAGCAGCCCCCTCTTATTTACACAAGGTGAAAGGGGAATAGCAAAGCAAATGGGTCCTTAATAACGCTAAACGAATCCAACACAAAGCAAAAGTATTAGTCTTACGGTACAGACCACTCCAGGAACCTTTTATCTGACCTTGGATGAACAGATGATGGAACTACTCTTGCTCAGGACAATGTTTTTCAGGTGTATTAGTGTCAGGAAACAGTATTACATTTTACACATTTACGTAATGGACGCAAGTCATTGGGCTTCTTGTGACCAAAACAGGGACTACGGAACAGCACAGACAGATTACCCAGCTCTGATTAGAGTGCAGAGAAACATAATAGTGTGAGAGAGGTGAAAAAATGGCACATAAGGGGTACAATGTTATCATTATTATTATTAGATAACTTGATCTGATTTTAATACAGTCTAAATCTGACAATAGTTGAATCTAAATTTGGATACCAATAAATATAGGAAGGTTGAAGGTCACCTTGCTGGGAGAAATTTAGAGAACGTATTGAGAGAGTTAGTGCTCCACTAGAACCACCATGTTTATAGGCGCTCCAGTGGAAATTAGCATGTGCTAACATAGTTTATTTTTCATCAGCAATGATGACATTTGTTCTACTTGTCTTTTAATAAACGTGCGGTGTTTTACAGCAGTCGACTATATTCTGTACTGCCCTGTCAATGTGTGTTTTTTTTTCTTGATATTGTGGGTCACATTGTCTTGTGTTGTGATAAGTTAGTTTTATTAGTGTTACAAATGACACATAGGGATTCATGGAATCAGTGCAAAGTATCCTTTATTCAAACAAGCAGAATAAATCGGGACAATGGCCAGAAAACAACGAACTGAAAATCTGTTCTATAAATCTGACAGCAAACACAGAGCACACCAACGTGGGGTTAACACAACACTGGACTGACAGACGCAAAAGGAAGAGACATGTCTAAATAGGGAACTAGCTAACTTAAAACTAGGGCTGGGTTCAAAAAATGGATTCACCGATCAATATCGATTCTCGTTTGAAAAATACGCTATCGGTTCAAAAATTCACAGATCGGTCTTTTCCTGCGGCTATGCACTACTTCTCGCAACCGCGCAAGGAGAGCTATAAAAACGTGAGAGCGGCGAAACCCAAACCAAATAGAGCCGTGGCTGAAGCTGCTCCGCTCAAATCACCGTCTGGCCTAAAGGCCGATGTTTGGCAACACTTATTATATAATCAAGCAAAACGAGTATTGACGCAAAGAAATCTCTAAATAAATCGGAATCGAATCGAATCGAGAATTGAATTGGATCATGACCTTGTGAATCGGAATCGAATCGATTCAGGAAATCAGCAACGATACCCAGCCCTACTTAAAACTGACTAAGACTAAAACACTAAGCTAACTAAATAAACCAAACAAGATACTAACTACTACACCAACAGATTAACAGAGCAGGGGTACACTCGAGATAGGAAATTAAACTAAGACCAATGAACAAATAGATTTAGCAAAACTGGGAACAAACTGATAATGAACTAAGAGATTCTAACAAATCAGTACACATGGGGGGCAGGGCAGGGCAGAAACGACAGACATCCCACACAAGACAGACGCAAGACAGGACAGGGGAGCCCTCCGGCGGCTGGCTGGGGTAAAGTCGAATGGGGCATGACTGCAATACACCTATAAGTGCTTGGTAGCATAATGGTCAGGAAGTTGGCCCTGTGTTTGGATGGTCAACGATTCAAGTGCCGGACCAGTAAATGTGACACCAAGGTACTCATGAGCAAGGTACCGTTGCCAAGACCTTGCTCCCTTGGCACTGGCCATCAGCTGCCCAATGCTCCTTCACGGATGGTTCAAATGCAGAGATCACATCTCATTGTGGTGCACTGTAAGCTGTGCTGTGGTGTGTTCACAATGACAAAAAATCACTCACTTTAATCAGAATACAAGTACCTGTATAAGTATCAGTACCAGGCTGAAGAGGGTGAAACGGTACATCTCTTCAGGCTGTTAGTTATGAAGTAGCTCCACTTTACAGACAGACTTATTAAATTTAATGCTTATTATATTTAATCATCACCGCCTTCTTATCTGCATTTGAACCCCAGTACAGAATACACAGACACGGCAGTGATACAACTTCCTCGACATCACCAACACTTGCAGCTTGCAGTAAATGAGGAATACTCATGTGATGTGTAATATTTACCAAAATACACAGCTTGCCCTATCTGTGTTATAGTGTGAATTGTTAAATAAAAAATGTATTTTGTTATTTTTAGAGGTAACAGCATGCATTATGATTTTGTCTTCCCGAACCACGATCTGACAACTTTTCTTAGGAGCCCTTTAGCTTGGTTAAGTATCACTAGCTAGGGCATATTAATTGTAGTTGACGACTTCAGTTTAAAAAAAGCATGTAACGTTGCATGGCGACAGACTACACGCTGTTCCATCAGTCCAGCGTTGTTGGGGGTTTCGATATCGCAGGTCAGACTGTCTTACATAGTGAGTAATTACTTTAATTATTTTCTTCCGCAGGGCGCCGAGATGTTAGGGTCAGCACGCAGCAAAGTGACTTCCACCCTCCCGTCCTTGCTAACGTTGAGTTAGCGTTATTCGGCCCGACATGTTGCCCAGCAGAATGGCATAACTGATAGTGAGACCAAATTCATCTTACTGTCACAATGCCCGCAACGGCAGATTGCTCAGTTCTGCAAAAAGCTGAACACACACACACACACACACACACTGACAGCAGCACACTCTGCTCCCAAAGCTTTGCTTTGATAACAATACAGGCTTGACTTAGTTGCCATGCCAACAGGACAGAACAAAGACGGGAGCTGTAATGCTGGCGGCGCGGGAGACACAACACTCATAGTCGCTTATAGAAGGTCTCGGACTCTCTCTCCCTCACACTATTACAGCCTAATCACTCTCCTTACACATGCAGTTCATATCAGCCACCTCACTTTATATAGCTCTTTGTTTTTCTCAGACAATGCCGTTCGATGCATCGTCACCACTCTCCTTGAAAAAACAAACCATTGAAGATTATGTAATCGCATTCGTTATCTATATTCAGACATCAGGGCATAGAATTAAACTGGACACATCACATGTGCTTTTGGTCCTTTTAGTGCTTTTAGCTGCTCGTTCTCTAATGGCGCGCTCCATGTGAAAGGCTTCATCTCGCCGCTCCTACTGTAAACCCCTTACGCCGGCTTTGCTGAAGGGTGTCAGGAGCTGCGCTATTGTACTGTCAGCTTCTTTGGAAAGTGGCCTACAAGGAAGCAAGTTTGTGAAATTATACCTTTGCTACCTTGACAACACGGCGTATGTGCAGCCGTCGCTCAACTCCGCTAAACTTGAAGCTAGGAAGCGTGAAATCGAAACCCTCCCCCCTTTAAATGGATACAGTTAAGATATTATCATCATCATTGGTAATACAATCAATCATATTCAGGGTTTGGAGTGCCCGGGGCAGTCGGTAGCGTTATGGTTAGGGATTTCGAAGGGTTGCTGACTCAATCCCAGACTGGTAAAGGTACCAGTGAGGTACTCATGAGCAAGGTACCGATCCCAAGCACTGCCAAAAAGCTACCCACTGCTGCTTCACTGATGCAGTCAAATGAAGAGGTCACGTCCCTTTGTGAGTTTCACAATGACAATCACTCACTTAAAATTCACTTAAGTCTAAAAATCTAAATCTAACTTTTAACCTTTCAACATTCGACTCTATCATCAGTTACTAAAATTTAAGGTTATTACTTAGCTAACATGATACAAATACTATTATAATGCGAGTACAGCAGAACGTAACAAAAGTGGATTGAAAGATTCAGCCAGTTGGTCGAGTCATCAATTAAAGGGTTACTCATTGAAAATGTTAGGTTAAATGCTTATACGTTATTCTTAATGTTTAACAAATTCAAATCTAGCTAAACATTTTGTGCATTTTAGTCTCTATTTTATCATTAGAAAAGATGTTATATATGGCGGTCTAATGCTAAGATACATCCCTGTGGTCAAAAAGGTTGAGTATTGGACTCCCAGCTCGACAATACCTCCAAAGTTAGAACCATCGAGTAGGGCTGTAACGATACATCAATCTATATAGATCCAATGACTGATACAGATACACTGATGAATGATCTTTGAGCCCATCGCATGAATCCAAAATGAAAACATCAATCATACATCACACATATTGTAATGCCATGTTATATTGAACAGGTGGTTTATTTGTATCATAAGATCACTTTTCATTGAAATGTCTGGTTGAGTTTGGAAATAAAAATGTCAAATGATATTTAAGCTGCTGTGAGTGTGTTAAATCAACATATAATATTGTCCATATCAAACCCTGGTGCCTGTAATTACGTAATGTAAACCTTTCTGGATCAGAGTGTCCATAAATGTAATGAAAACAGTAGCAATTGAATGACGTCCATTTGCAGGCTTTAATATATCCACTATCAAATTGGCTGGATTGAGTTCTTTGTTATATGCTAAAATCTCCATTCATCGCGGTGTGAGTGAACGGCGTCATATTGCCGTGCGGACGGTGCTGTGAGTGTGCGTGATGCCGATCAGTATTCCGGCAGCCCATTTTTATGACTTGCCTGCCTCTCTGCTGCTTTGTTTCTTGTTTTTTCCTCACAGCCACTCCTGTCACTTCAGTTTAGCTCGCAGTCTCTGAAGAGCCTCTAATACATATCTCTCTCTCTCTCTCTCTCTCTCTCTCTCTCCTCCTCCTCCCTCCAGCCCTTGTCCTGTTGTGACACCACTATATCTGGCACTCTTTAACTGCAACCGGACGTTGCATAAGGGTTAGAGTGTAGTTAACCTTTGTGCACACAGGTCACGCACAGATCACACACACAGCCTAAATACCTCATTTGAATCATAAAAGCAGGAAAAGAAAAAATAACGGTTGTATCCCCTGCTCAATTTGTATAGATTAGCCCTTGATGCTACTATAAAGCTTCCTCATGTGTAATTGTAAGGGTCCGGCCAGCAGCCCCCCCGTTCTTTCTTTAGTGCTGTTGCCTAAAGTCTGGAGGGATTTGCAGATTCTCTCTCTCTCTCTCTCTCTCTCAGTGAGAAGACTGCCGACTGGATTTGTAGCGACACAGCTAAATGGATTGATCCTGTCTCTTTCTTGCCACATTCCACTCGCTGCGGCGCTTCACCAAAAGTCTATTGATTAATGTCCCTGATAAAAGACGCATTTTACCCCCGCCGAGAGTCGTTACCTATAGGCAGGACCGCTTTCCATGAGCCGTGCAGATGCGACGCTTCAGCCGTGTGATTAATCACAGGCTCTCGCGGGAAATCCTCACAGTTATTACACGATATACTCTAAATGCTTAATGGTAGACGCAGGTTAGCGTAGGCTTCCCCCGAGTAACTCTACGGCTGTGGTTTGTAGACAACCTGAAACCCGTACTTAGGTGCGAGCAATGATTAGTTACAAAGAAAATGACTCCAGCGAAGGTTAAAAGCCAGTCATTAGAATACTGCTGAAGTAAAAGTACCTGAGATAACAATTCTCAAGTTCTTTTCATTCCAAAGAAAGATGAGGCCAGTACTTGGGCACTCTCGGCATGTTGGGGTGCAGGAATAATGAAACAGAAATGCAGGTGTGAGGGTTAATGGTAAACCCGAATAACGAATACGCAGAAAGAGTGCACAAACTAAACCAAGTGTAAATTCCGTTAAAGACAATAGATGCATGACAAACACACGGCGGAGAGCCAGGCTTAAGTACAGGCAAGCACAGGCCTAAGGCATTAAGAGAGACTAACGTGAGTGAAGACATGGAACATGAGAGAAGTTTGCCTCTGGTGGGCTGAATGAGGGATCGCAGCGGGCTGGTGTATGAAAACAAAGGTCAAGATTCTGGGGACTCAGTTACTAAAAGGATAAAGCAGATAAATTTAGGGTCCACACATGTAACAAGAACAACTGCTGTCTATAGAAACATACTGGAGTAAAAAGTGTGTACTCAAGTATAGAGTGTAACCATTAATAACAGTCCCAGTACAACATACTCAAAACAACACCTTACTATCACTTATCTTACCAATAATACATTCCTTTTTAGAAGAACGTAGGTAAAGAATGATATATATCACATTTGGACAGATGCTTTCCCACGGGAGAACCACACACAGTAAGAGAAAGACAGAACATTTCAGTCAAAAGGAGGTCAGAAATAATGGGTTTCCAGAACCAAAGTACACTGACTACATCTATACTCGTCTTTGTGTGTTACTGCTTAAAACTACAATCAATCCAATACGGAAAAAAAAAATCTATTTATCGTGCGCTAAAAATCACAGCCTCTGTAATGAATTTAGTAATTGAGTTGAGTTTCACACTGTAAATGGAAATCACGGTGGAAGATAATCACTTAGCCTCTGATATGAATGAATACATTTCCATTATCCTGACCTTTTTGTCTGTCAAGAATCTAGTGCCGTTCAAAAGCAAGAACGCCGTGAATAAATGTTAAATCTGTAGCGTCTTCTAAAATAGAAGGCCAAACCCAAGAGAACATAGCTCAAGCAAAGTGAGAGAGAGAGAGAGAGAGAGAGAGAGGTAAACATAGTCCATGATCTGTGTTTCTATGGGAACAGAGACACCAAATGGCCGCCTTTATGAACACATCCTGCCTGGAAAGGAGGGGCAGGATTACACGCACACACACACACACACAGCTCAACAGCATCAGACACAGTACAATGATGTCAACTAACATCAGACCATAAAAGACCATTGTTATTTCTCTACACTTTCCGTCCCATAGCCCAGGAGGATAATAAAGTGGTGTATCTGTGAACACTTGATTCTGTGTCTCATTTGTTTACTCTTGATTATTGGAACAATTATATTAGAAATTATGCAATCAGAAACAATTTCATTAGACGGTTAGGTAACAAGACTCGTCGTAGGCACGAAGCCTTAACAGAAGTGCACACGATTCTCATTAGGATGGAGAACCCAAGTTACGGCTCAATACATCCACCTAGTGGCTGGGCTCTGCGATAACACTTTCCACCCCCAAATAGCAAATTGTCATAATAATAAGTCTGGAAATGGATATTTATGTATAAATAGTCAAGGCATTAATGACATGCTATTATCCAGAGTAACTCACATTCCCTAATTACCGGGACAGTCTCCCCAGAGTTACCCAGTGAGTTACCGAGGGAGACGATCGTTACAGAGTCGCGGTTTATTCACAGATAATAAGAATGACAATATGGGAAGTAACTTGCTCCTAACTCTGGACTAACGTCACTGTGCCAGACCAATGGATCCCATTCAGACTGGTGGTAACTCTGATTTAAACACTGAATGAATTCCTTATTTTATAAGCAAGTATCCTACCACTAGACCATCACCACTTTACACATCAGAATAAGCGTTTGACATGTTAACGTTTCCTGATTCAAAACCTCTTCAACTGTAGGGACGTGAGAAATATAAGATAAAAGATAAGAACAAGATAATATAAAATGATAGTGTTAGTGTTAATAAACTGCATAATATGTACAGTAAATGTGTTCTTGATCCACCTTGTCCAAACCTTAAGAACATTTAGTAAAAACTTATGTTCATAAATCAGGTTTATAAAGTGAGTTATTACTGTGCTGTTACTGCTTTATTGTGAGTAGCTTAGTTTTCGGAGCAGTTGGTAGTGTAAGTAGGGTTGCTGGTTCAAGTCCAGGACCAGTATAAGTACCCTTGAGTAAAAATTAGTAATATTTTAAGGAAAATAAAATCCCTTGAAGTACCAGTGATGTACTCAAGACCAAGGTACCATCCCCAGTAAAAGTAGTAGTGATGTACTCAAGACCAAGGTACCATCACCAGTAAAAGTAGCAGTGATGTACTCAAGACCAAGGTACCATTCCCATGCGCTGCCAAAAAAGCTGCCCACTGCTCCTTCATGGATAGGTTAAATGCAGAGGTCACAGTTCGTTGTGGTGCACTGTGTGCAGTGCTGTGTTCACAATGACAAATAGTCACTCACGTAACAGAAGAAAAAAGTCACTAAGACGTGACTCAGAAGTATGTGTTATGGGTAAATAACCTCACAGATCGGAAAAATCGGACACATTCAAATACGGTTTAATGAGTGTAGCTTTCTTTTCAATATCTGTTTCATAGCTCCCTAATTAGTAGAATAATGTCCAAAACATGTCGTTGCCACACAAAGTATAATATTAATATTAATATTAATAATAATAATCACAAAAATTAGTAATATGTGTAGGAAATAATGCCGACTCAATGATAGCTGCACTGGTGGTATGACAGAGTCGAATTTGAACCAACAACGTAGGTGACCGATTAGACCCCCACTACCCTCGCTAGACCCCCATCATCATCATGTCATGAATAGCTACAAGCTCATTTGTCAATTGCAACTCTTACAACTGTATTTGTAATATTTTATCTTGATGCAATATGCAGAAACAATCAAGTAAGACTACAACATAATGTACCAACTGCACTGCTTCAGTGTTATGGCAAATCATATGAGGGGAAGAGCAATAAACCCTCATTTCTGCTCGGCGACTCTCTCCACGCTGGATTAGTACATCAGTCAAACCACAGTAACGTGGCATGAATGGCCTGCCGGCTCCATGTGGTTTTTAACTCAACGCACACAAAACTCCAGCAAACGTCAAAGCTTCGGTGGCGAGTTAAGTGGCGAGTTTTTGTGGGAGATGTTAATTGTGTTTTCACTCTTGGTCGATGGCAGTCTCCACACGTCGTTGTAACATAATAGCTGCCACTTCCTTCTCGCCTTTCCTCCCTTATCAAGCACAAATGGCCGAAAACAGAGCACCATGCGCCGTGACAGACACATGAAAAGGTCCCCGAGAGGAGCAGGGTAAGGTTGTGGTTTTTTTAAAATAAAATTCTTCTATTCTCTAACTCTCTCACAGTCTCTCCATCTTTTTCGGACCTCTGTCTTTTTAATTTGTTGTCTCGCTTTGCGCGCCAGCTTGATCTCCCAATCTTTATCAGAACGAGCGGGTGGGGAGTTCTGCCGCACATGGGAGCTACAGAGAGACAGAAAGGAGAAAGAGAGAGAGAGATGTTCTCAATGATAACTGTGGTAATGTCAGGCTGTTAAGATTACAAGGCCAAACACACACCGTCGTGAGAAAGATGATCATAAGAATAACGGCCATCATGCTATGAGAATGTGAATGCGTGTCGTGCAAAAACTGAGATTCGCTTGAGTTTAAGGCAGTGATCCAGTACAAAACCAAGCATTTGTTTATATAGAAGACAAACAAATCTAGAAATCTACAGGTTGCAAACGTATGCGTGGTATTTTAGTGCACTAAAACGGTAAGTTTCAGTATTAACAGTTTAGTACGTGAATTAGAAACCTAATGTGGGAAAATCCCGCAATTTTATACCTACTCCTCTAGATGGCAGCTGGAGTCAGTGAAACACACCCATGCACACACAATATACAGTTTTACCACTGGAGGACAAGTCACAAATCTGGAGGCGTAGAAGTTGATGAGAATTCTCTCTCGTCCAACACTAAATCTATCCCCTGACTGCTAACTGATTGATCATTTAAATCAGTGTTAATGTAGGTAAACCCTTAAAATCTTCAACTACTGATACTATCTAATCTGAACTGACTGCATCTAATCTGCTGCTTCACACTGTCTCGTTATATTAGTAAAGCAAATTGCGGTAATCACCTGTGATATAACAACAGTAGAGAATATGATATCTTTGATATTTAGTGTCCACAGTCAGCTGGGACAATATATAGCTAATGTAAAATGGATAAAGACAGACATCACTTGATTATTAACTTGTAACTCTTCGGCTATATTGGGAAATAAAATAAAACTGCCCACAGGCCCCTTGGACCCTCCAGTATTTTCTGAACAGCGCAGACTGAACCATTTGCTACAGATATGAAACATAAAATATACATTTACTTCAGTCTTTTTTATGAGTAATTGCTGAAAAATAACAGCTAAACCCCCAGGGGTCTCATACAACTCTAATCCACCCCGAAACTAGCAGACTAATTTTACGTTAAAGAGCAGGCGAGTCCATTGTGCTTGTCACTCTTACGGCTCCGCAAGCTATGTCAAATATTTTGAGCACAGGGCATTACGCCCAGCATTAGCACCACTGTGTCACTAATAGTCCTCCTCAAAAACGGGCTTAAGCTGCCGGACATCTGCACAAGCATTTAAACTCCTTCTGACACGCTTCCAACAGGTAGGACGTGGAGTAAAATTTGCTCAGTTTGTCCGTAAGGTGAGATATTTAAACTAACAGACAGAATGCACATATATTATCATATCTTTTTAAAGTGCCATTCTTGATATTGCAGGTGTTATAGAAATGGCTGACCACCGTTACGATGTTATAAAGCTACAAATGTTGGATTTGTCCTGTTATACGCACAGTAATGTTCAGAAGTAATTCGATTTTAATCTTACGCGTAATGTACATATCAAAATAAGCGGTATACTACATATTAGCTTTATAACGCTTGAAGACAGCAGTTCAAAAAAGAAACTTTTCCTTCAAGATAATACAACACTGTTGTGATGGTGTTAAAAACCAAACACACCGGAATAATCAGCATAGCAAGTGTGTTTCTGACCAAATTTGTTTGATGGAAAGTACTGGAAAAACAAGTTTTATAAAGTAAGTTATTACAGCACTGTTACAGAATAATTAATGCTTTATTAACACCCTACAGTTCAAGTATTAAAACATGACTCAGAGTTACACGTAACTAATCATTACATTACAGATCAGAGTAACAGGTTAAAATGTATATTTTGTATTCTATTTATATATTGTTTATTTGTTCTTTGTTCCCTCTTTCCTACTGCACTGTTAAAACTGGAGCCACGTCGTCTCGTCTCTCTATGTATCTGTACAGTATATAGCAGAGATGACAATAAAGTTTACTTTGACTTTGACTTTGAATAACACTGTCAAATTTCTGAAAAATCGGTTCATTGAAACAAATACGAGTAGTGTTGATGCACATGTTACAGCAGTATAATTAGTAGATAGCACCCAAATTGTCTCATTGGAATATAAATATGTAACATGAGTAATCAGTAAAATTAGTAATATTTTAAGGAAAATAAAATGCCTCGGACATAGACCTAAAAACTGATGTGTATTTTTTAACATTCCAATACTAGGCTAAGACTTTGAATTTGCATTTTCACGCTTCTTAAAGGAAGGGTTCGATTCCAGATTATTGTTTGAAGTTTTGGGGTTGTGGGTGTGGAGTAGCGAGGGGGCCCAGTGTTGGAATAAACATCCGTAGAATTGAACTTATAGCCAAGAGCCATGAAGCCTTTGCTCTTCATTTAATCTTTCAACTTTCAAGTCTCTTTCTGTTTGTTTATCAAACTCTGTAGCATCTTTGGAGACAAACGTTTCCTCGTTAAGCGAGCATAAAATTCAACATACCCAGGGCTGGTTCGCATCAAATAAGATTTCTTTCTGATTTCATGGTCATGGCTCAAAATTAAACAGAGAAGATCGTACTGAGTCCAAATCCTACAAATGCCTTTACCATGTGAGAAATGTCGTTTGTCTGCGTGTATTTCTGTGCTGAGCGTGCTGCCGTTCACACGTCTGTGTTCCTGTGAGAAACCTTGTAAGATGACCTGCTGCCCTCTCCGGCTTCTGTTGTCTGACCTCTGGGGTCGACTCCTCAGATCTTGGCTTCCTTCCATCTCTGGTGCTGTTAAACTATGAATCACGTTTAGTCACGTTTCCATTAGCATAGAGCTCATGCTGAGCAGCTTGAAGGTAACCTGCCTTGGGATTTTGCTGTGAAAGGATCTTAAAAAATCAAAACAAAGAGCCTTAAACAATTTTACACCAAGCAGCAGTGCTTGGAGACACTACTTTGCTCATGAATACCGCAGTGACACCTTTACCTCTCCGGAATTCTAAGCTGCGACCTTCCGAGCACGCAGCAAACTCCCTAACCGTTACGCTAGTGAATGTTACATTCCTTTAGTATGTGAGGGTCTAGGAGACGTAGCCATAATGTAGGATACTCATCAACAAGACCTTGTATGTTCAAAGCCAGCACTATTTAACTTCCAGAACTACCACCACAGCTTCCTTGATCATGGCCCTTAATCCCAAGATGCTCCAGAGACACTGTCGCTGTAATTAGGGAATGAAATTGTTCTGAATAATGAGCATTTCCTTAATTATTTTTCCTGCACTTTATTGTAAATTGTGTGTACTAGAAAGCATGAATCAAATGCGACTGGACTTCTTTTAGCTTATTTCACTTCTCATCTGAAAGCCTTCTTTAGTTCTTCATTTGTGTTTTCAGAACTGAAGAAGCCTTTCGGATGAGAGGTGAAATGTCTTCAAGGAGCTTAAAGAAGTCCAGTTGCCTTTGATTCAAGCTCCCAAGACTTAACATATCCAGGACGAGTGAGTACCCACACGGACATAAACTATGTGCTGGGGGTTTAATTTCAACTGTTTCAAAAAAGAAAATACAGAAAATCTAATTCTAAAGAAAAACTTAATTTTTACTTGTGAAAGATTATAGTCAGCATTCAAAAGCAAAATAGAAACACATTATCTAGACCTGTGTCTTAACATCCGACTAGAGGTGTAAATACATATTATTGATCCTTATGATAACAGGGAAAAAAGAAAAATGTTGTTAGAGTATCTATTTATGTTCAATTAACACAATGTGGCACAAATTCTGTTAAAATCACTGTTCCCTTTTTACATCAACACCTTTTTCGCAGAACTCAGCAGAACTCTAGATGTGTTGTTCAGTTTATCTGAGGGTTGTGTTGTATTGTGTTGTGTTGTGATGCGTCTCCTCCCTCCCATCGGGCGCAAAGCTGCATTTGAAGCAGCAGCTGAGGTCTAACACCACTGTTCACACTACACATCTAAATCCCCCACCCATCCAGCTAACACGCTGCACACACTCGTTCTGTGTGGTCTCCTCCATCTCTGTGTGTGTGTTTAATGAGGTGGGAAGAGCAGCGCCGTGGAACGGAGCATATTTGACTCCGACTCTTGGGTCAGGTGATGGAAAGTAGCACTGACTGGAGTCAAGCATAACTGTTGGCATCAACAAACAAAACATAGAGAAGAACAACAACAGATCTCTTATTCCCAATAGCATGGGTTCTTATTCCGATCAGATTATATATATATTCAATTTATGTGAATTCAATTTATTAAACTGAATTTCAATTTCATTCAATTCATTTCTCCAAGACCGCTTATGCTTAGATTCTGGGAATCACTTTATTTGCATAATATTCGTTAAATAATTCTTTATTCTATTTGCAACTCCCCCCACAACAGGGATTTTTTTTTAATTGTAGTTTAAGTGGGCAACAAATTTATTTGGGGGGAAGGGGTGAGACGTGTAACAAAACACAATTAAGTGCACAATATTTAACTTATGCCCTGCAGTGTGTTGGCACCTGCCCAGGGTTGGTCCCTGCGCGACCCCAGTTGGTATTAAGGGTATTAAGGGTATTAAGTTCGGATAATCAATCAATCAAATGAGCTGCCTTACCACCACCTATGAGCCACAGATGGAAGTGTTTTCAAAATAAAATGTGGACTGTAATAGTCAATAAATATGACATACATAATTACAGAGGGAGTCTGTGCTGTTAAGATCTGTGTTCAGCGGTTCCTGGGTTTCAAGCTCTCAGTCTTATGATTACTAACATAGTATTTCAGTCACTTAGACCAGGGGTCCCCAACCACCAGGCTGCGGACAAGTACTGGGCCGTGGATCATTTTGTGCTGGGCCGCAAAGAAAGAATATAAACATTTTTCCAAAAAATGTACGTCATTTTTATTGACCATCGCAGTCTATAGGGAGTTTTATTTTGAAAAAAAACACTTTCATCTGTGGCAGCTGTGGTAAGGCATCTCACTTGATGAATAGGTTAAATATTATGGTGGTCTGTTGTGCCAAAACGGTTGGTGACCGCTGACGCAAGTATTTTATTTTGTTAGCAATAAATAACATTATATCATGAAACTTTTCACCCTGCCTTCTGGCAAATCATCCCATTTTCTTTATCTAAAGCTGTCTCGCTTTTACCACCAACTTCTCATGGCATAAGGGGGTTCTTGGTTCCAGACAAAGTTTTTGTGGCAGTTTTTTTGTCCCTGGCACCAGTTTCTTTATGAGTTAAAACAGTGACACAGATTCTAAATGGGAGCCAACACCTGAACCAGTGCAGTAGAAAAGGGGTACTGTACTATTCATTTCCAGGACCACAATTACTCAACTTACCATGAATTTAACTTTGTTTTCCAATTCCACGCAACACTTACATGTATTCAAACAAAGCTCCTTGATCAGCTGAAGGCGGCTGCGTGTTTGACCTTGGAACATGGAAATCCGAAGTGTTCACGCAGGCAGAATGTTCCGCTCGACCTTCCCAAGACCCGTTTATAAACTTACAGCCATAAGAGTGCTGACAGGCCACCGTTTAGAGTTATATTAGGAAAAGCATGCAAATAGCTGGCATATCTCTATGAGAGATCCAAGGTTATGACACTGCTGGTAAGCTCCAGATGACACCTGCCCTACGGTGACTTGTCAGAAATGCCGGGCATATTGTTGAACAGAGACAAGTGCGGAGGCTGGCGCGTTTGTCCTGGGTTACGCACCACCAGAGCGTAAAACCAAAACTCAACAACAAGCAAAAATAAGCAGACATTGTCCTGTCCCGCTGAGTTGGTGTCTATAACAATTCTGAAACTTCTGAGGCTGTTCTACGAAGTGGCTCTACGGAAAATGTGTTGCCGGCAATGACAGAAAAGTGGTCACAGTTGCTCCAGACGACCTTTACTGCATTGGACAAATGCTAGTTTTAAAAATAAACTCACTCCCTCTGTCATCGTTACACATTACGATGCTGTATTAGTTCGATGCCAAACACCGAGTCCAGGTTTGCACAGGGGGAAGTTTGTTATTGGGATTTTGCTTTTCATTCACACATTTTGAGTGAACCAACTGCAAGTGGGATTCTTCAGAGCTCAGCGTGAGTTTAATAAGCTTGCCGCAGGGCATGGGGAGAAGACAGATAAAAAGAAGAACACGACTCTAACTTGTCTCTCCACCCATGCTGTGTGGAATCATGAGGATGAGTAAACAGTTAAAATGGGCAAAAAGCATAAATCTCGGTTTGCTTCAATATCAAGAAAAGCAACGAATAAACTTCATGACAAATATAAGATGTGATATCATATGACATTTTTAAGCTGTCCAGGGCTTGAACTATGAAAAGCCACAAGTGACTGGGCAAGCCAATTTTAGCTTTATATATCCTTTGGGAATGTTTTTTGAGGGCTATGATTTGCTTGATTGCTCAAGTAAGAAAGCAGATAAAGTAACAGCACATGTTTACTGAACTCTGTTGTATGCAGTCTCTGATTAACAATCAGCGGTGGCTACAACCATCATGAAAAGCAGTTTAAATCAGCAGCATGATTTGCCGTCTACAATCTAGTTTAAGACCTATACAGATGCTATAAATGCTGGCCTGTATGCTTAAAACCAAGACTAATGAGAGAGGAGGTATCTGATTTAATAAATGGATTAGAAACTTTTCTAAGACTCCGCTTGGAAAAAGCACAAATCTAAAATGTTCTTCTTCCACAAACTGGTAAACAGCTTCAAACCAGTGACACTGTGGAACATGCAAAGTAAGCAACGTGGGACTTCTTGTCTGCCAATAAAGCTGACACAGATTTATCACCGTTGTTTGAGGGTTATTACCCTACCGGTGCTCCATCTTGACCCAGACCGGGCCCGAATAAGCAAGATTAACAGCCTGCTGAGTGGATTCCCGACCGAAGGCTGGGCTGCAGAGGCACAGTGAGGTTTACATTCACCAATTGATAGCCACTGTCAGAAGCCCTCCCCTCCCTGTCACAAAACAATACTGACAAATGTGCTGTGCTGTGCTCTCGCCAAGAGTGGTATGTCAGTCTTTTATGGCAAGTCAGTCTGCCCCTGCTGGGTAAATCTGTTGACAGAAGCCCGACCACGTTAAAAGGCTGGGAGTAATGGCCGCCTCAGACTCCGACCGCACCTCGTGTTATACCTGCCTGGGACCGGAGTGTGATTCCAGGTATTTCGATATGCAACGCCGCTTACTATCAGCCCAAGATAAAGACAGAGGATTTATTGTTCTAATAGAGCCAGGAGGAAATTACCTCAGCCAGCTTCTGTTAAGGTGCACACTCTCCCAGCGCGGGGCAAATATTTGCCACCCGACAGGTGCTTTCTTTAGCTGTGCGTGGCGTAAAAAAAACCCTCACTGACAATGCTCACAAATCCTCATTTAGTGAGCTACAACAATGGGAACAGAACATGCTTTCTTTTGGTTCAATATTTACAGTACTCCCTGACTGTATTAATGATGTTGCATTGACTGGGGAAATTGATCAACCATCAGGTATGTTGCCTTGAGTAGGATTTGAATATAAGAAACCGGAGTGCCTATTGAATAATGTTCAAATGATAAAATCAAGGGTTGGAAGGTTGTTCTTTACTTTTAAGCATGCGGCAAAGGTAAGACTCTTGGTGCTTTCTTTGGGATATTCTTGGATTTCTTTCAAACTTCTTTCAAGTCTAGTGGGTTATTAATGTTTTTTTGCTTAATTTCAGATCCTAAACTGCTTGTTTGTGTCTAAATGTGGACACATTTAAAGACATTGACCACCACATTTTTGTCCAGTACTGCTCGCTATTGCCATCTGTAAATATGATGATAATCATTTCACTGGCATCAATCATTAATCTTATAGTTTAATGTTACTATGTCCATTTCAAATTATTTGGAAAAGTGGTCACAAATAGATCCCATTTGTCCTTTTGCCTTTGGACTGGCAGGTGGTGATTTTAGTGGTCTGGTCTGAGTGTTTATTGCCTTGGGAAAATTAAAAAGAATGTCGGGGACGTGCTGCACGGGAGCCTTTCCTTTTTGCAATTGCGACTTGCTGACTGGCTCTGGGTAAGCATGTAATTTAGCTGGTAAAGACGGGGCTGGGAAGAGTAATTTTATGGTGACGATGTGTGTTTATCTGGGAGTGATTGATGGTAAAATTACATAAAGATCCCATAGAGGACGTCCTCAAAAAGTCAAAATCTGTTGGTAGAATTACAATGATCCCCTGGTTCACCAATATTTGCTCATCCAAAATCACGTCACAGGTTCAAAAATAGCCCCCGACTAGGGCAGAAGTGGAAACACATTAAGACCACAGTGTATTAGGTGCAATAGCAGCGCTGATCTTATGCAGCATTTAACAAGTGCCAGGTGTATTGGTTTATTATCGTGACATCTTTTTCTTAACTGCACCCCACTTGCATCATTCACTCTGACATTACACAATATAGCACTAACAGAAACTCAGATCAAAACTTGGAACCAGCCACATATATCTGGCACCGTTTACAACCCACAAGCAGTTAACCACTTGCTTGTCAAACACACCCACCGAAGCTGGATTTCAGATCTTTTTCCCTCCCCATGGTTGGCTGTGTGACACTTTCAGGGCAGCATTTGGTTGTAAATTACATGTTGTGAAATGTGAGGCATGCCTCTGTGTGGTCACATTAAAAAAATAAAACAAAACAGTGTCATGTTGTGAAAAAAAGCATTGACCTTAACCAGGACAGCACAACATTCAAGGCACTGAAACATGTACCATTCTGCTATATTTACACAAATCAATATGAGAGAAGTCTGGCCAGTTTGTGGTCAACACTTTAGTATAGTGGTGATCACAATGGTGTAATATTGGATGTGCATAATGCATAATGATCAAACTTTAGGTGTTTTGTTATGTTACTTTTACCTCCTACGTCCCAGACTAAACCTAGAAACGTAATGCAGTCAAGGTTATTGCGTGCGTAACAAATAGGGAACCTTGAATCTGACTCTGACACTGCTTTGGAAAAAGAATCTAATGAAGAGGTTACACTCAACCGTATGGCCCAGCATATAAACAAGGTGCTTATAGGTCTACGCAAATAGTCTTGCCCACATACTTTTACATCATTCATCAGCTGCTCTTGTCCAGAGATCCCTCTCTTTACTAATTACAGGAACAGTTTACCCTAACTAAACGTCCATATGTGTTTTAGGTATAACTGACTAACTATCAGACTAACTAAATGAATAAATAAATAAATGATCTGATCTGTTACACCTTCGCACCCTTTGTTTCCTAAAAACACCCAGAACAAGGCTCTAAAGTCAGAGTGGTCATGCAAAAGTAGACCACAAATTCCCATTGTAAAGTGTTAGATTTTTATGCACTTTTTTTTTTTTCATGGTAATGAAAAACAGTGCTTGTTGTGGAGTGTGACATTGTAGTAAATGGAAGTTGGAAAAATAAGATTTTACACTACATTTCCCTGGGACTTTGCATCTTGATATTTAAGACCTCAACTTAATGTTGAGCAAATTTTACAGCAGACGTACAAAAGGAAAAACTTTTGTTTTCTGAGCAGGCCATAAACAAAATCCCAAGCCAAACCCAAATAACAATATAACATAAAAAAAATTGATCAGAAGAGTACTTCATGACAAAACTGAGAGAGAAAGAGCATCGCTAAGCTCCAAAACCCCAAGCTATCTGGATGTCCAACGCTGTTCAAGAACGTTAGTAAACCATATTCTTACCTGTGAACCGGAAGTTTCTCAGCGTTTAACTTCACTGCGCCTCACCAAACTGTCGCGTCAGTTGCAGCTATTTTCTCCTCGTTAAATCCTGGTTTAGATGTTTTTTCTTCCGCCCTATGCTGGATCGAGAAATATTAATTTTAAAAGACATTTTTAAGTCGTTAATTCTTTTAGGAGACCAAAAGACGCCTGTTAACCGTAACGCAGCGTGGCGCACGCGAACGACGGCGACCTAAAATTAAACGGATTTTTTTTTCATTAATACATTAGCTTTTTTAATTATTATTATTATTTTTGATACACATGTAGCAAATATTTCCACAAGATATTTCGTAAGATGATGATCAGTCCGGCTCTACATCTACGAGAGTAATATGCCAACGTTTTTTCCTCCAAAATCATTTCGATATTCCAGAAAATTCTGTAGCTCTGTAAGATTTTTCCGCCAACGTGCTTTAAAAAAAAAAAAAAAACACCATCGTTTTGAAATGTTTACTTTACTAGATTATACTGTTAAAATATATCTGATTCCGACCTGACAGCTCAACAAATAAAACGTTAATAAAACACAATTTATGCCAGTAAAACATTTGTTAAGGCAGGTTCTAGTTGCGTTTTAGGGTGTTTTCACACTTGGTCCGTTTCTACGACGGCGTTTTAGTGCCACTTAAAAAAAAAAAAAAAAAATCTAAGATTACGAGATTAAACTCGTAATATTTCGAGAATAAAGTCGAAATGTTACGAGAATAAAGTCGAAATATTACGAGAATAAAGTCGAATCAAATTATATCAAACTACATTTAACTTTTTAATAAACCTTACCTTTGACGGTTGATGTTGGCAAGGTCTTCCGTAGAGCGAACTCACTGGCGCAGACGACGTGCTTGTACAGAACATATCTTAAACATTCACGTAGAAATTCGACTTTATTCTCGTAATATTTCGACTTTATTCTCGTAACATTTCGACTTTATTCTCGTAACATTTCGACTTTATTCTCGTAGTTTCGACTTTATTCTCGTAACCTTTTAGACTTTATTCTCGTAACATTTCGACTTTATTCTCGTAACATTTCTACTTTATTCTCGTAGTTTCGACTTTATTCTCGAAATATTACGAGTTTAATCTCGTAATCTTAGATTTTTTTTTTAAGGTGGCACGTAGATTTTTTTTTTTAGACTTTATTCTCGTAACATTTGAACTTTTATTCTAAGTAGTTTTAGGCTTTATTCACCAAGTAGGTTCGACTTTTTATTCTCGTAACATTTTAGGCTTTATTCTCTAAGTAACATTTTGAGCTTTGTATTTCGACTTTATTCTCGTAACATTTCGACTTTATTCTCGTAGTTTCGACTTTATTCTCGTAACATTTCGACTTTATTCTCGAAATATTACGAGTTTAATCTCGTAACATTTCGACTTTATTCTCGTAACATTTCGACTTTATTCTCGTAGTTTCGACTTTATTCTCGTAACATTTCGACTTTATTCTCGTAGTTTCGACTTTATTCTCGAAATATTACGAGTTTAATCTCGTAATCTTAGATTTTTTTTTAAGGTGGCACGTAGATTTTTTTTTTTTAAGGTGGCACGTAGATTTTTTTTTTTTTTTTTTAAGGTGGCACTAAAACGCCGTCGTACGTTTCAGATCGATTAGTCATCATTTTTTATGTATATGTGAACACACCAAACCAACTCAGACCCCTCTGAAACGAGACCACTTCGACAGTTTTTGTTCGAAGAAAAAAAAAAACTAGGCAGAATGCAAAGCAGTAAAGGTCTGAGAGCTGCATAAGAATTAAGTATGAACAGAAAAAGTACTGAGGCCCCATCTGAGCTGAAGTGGACCAGAAAGAGAACCGAGTCCCCTTTCAAACGAACTCACAGTGTGAACATCAAAAGAACCGAGTTCCCTTTCTGTTGGTCCACTTTTTGGACCACTTCTAGAGGACTGAGTTCTATAGGAAATTCTATATCTTCTATAGGAGTAGAACTTCTGTAGGAGTTCTATATGTGAAAACACCCTTAGTATCCAAAAGGAACATCAAGAAAAAATTGCCAGACAAAATAAATAAAGACGATCAAAACATGGACAGACAGAAACCTTATCCCAGAATGTTTTTTATGTAAATTATGTTTGCTCTTGTTATGATGTCTCAGCATTATGAACTCTCTCTCTATTTTATGAAATGCAAAATGAAAATTAGAAGCACTAGCCATCTTCATCTACAGTTCTGAGCACTCCCAAGACTCCCACACAAGACAGAATATATAGAATTTATTGACTGACAAAAGAACACTTTTGGGTGTTACATTATTGGGTGTCATCAGGTACATTATTTATTCTCTGTAACTAAAGACAGAAAGATTTTTCCAGTAGGACAATTTTTGTACATTCAATTTGTCTCGAAAAACAAAAACCATCAGTATGCTTCATAAGGATCATTAGATATGCAGAAATAGGCCTACATGTCTTGCTCTTTGCTCACTCACTTCATCGAACATTTCATGAAGAGATCCACAACCTTATTAATGAATTAGCATATTCAAAGTTCCAGTAATTGTGCTGTGCCATTTTACAATTTGTAGCCCGCTGCAGGAAAATATTCAAAAGATGAATGGACAAAAATGAGACTTCCACCCAAGAATAACTTATGTTCTTAATGTGCATTTAACTTTTAGTTAGTTAAGTATTCACAACTGACATCTGCTACTAAAATAGCTTATTTACTGTTATCAATAGTTATAAAACTAAAGACGTTTCTGCTTTGGAACAGGGTTGCTAACCACCTTACCTATTTCACCACTTAGCGTTTACATAATTCTGTTTAATGAGCACTAATGGGGGTCTCAGCAGGCTGCTCTCTCAGATCTCAGGCTGGTTTGGTTTGCAGAAGGAAACTCTTTTATTTACCCACCTGCTTTTGCCTCAGCATAGCGGCAGACAGCATTTAATATTCCTTTCATAAGCATATGTTTAGATAGCATTTCTTTCTGTCCAACAGTGTAGAAAGTTTCCATAATAAAATTCTCATTAGAGTAATGACCTGAAAATGCTCTCATTAAAGGGTAATTACATTTCCTTGATGAGAGGAGTAAATTAACACAGAGGGAAAATGTCATCAGAATTTGAAACCTTAATTGAATGGAGATCATTCACAGTTAAATGTTACTTTGTTTTCTGTCTGTTTATAGCAATTTAGCAAGTGAGTTTTACGTTTTAATTTTAGACAAGTATAGGGTGATAGGATTTCTTTCTGTAATGCAGCTTGATAGTAGTATTAGTAATAGTAAGCAAAAGTAGCAAGCAAAGTAGTAAGCAAAATACCTAGCAGGCAAAAAACTATTTGAAATTTCTGAACATAGGCCCTTGTTGTATGTATGGATTGGTCATCAGTGCTATATAGTACTTGAGTAATTGTATTTGTGTTATTTTGAGCACTTATTATTATTTGGTACATTGCTTAGCCAGCATAATTTACTTTTAGACATACAGGATGGTCAGTTACAATAAATATCAACATTTCTAAAACATCTATTGTGTTTTATTGTTCTACTATTATAAACATAGTAATGATAATATCATACAACAATCAATACAACAAATTTGATAGGTCTGACATTGTCCCACAGCAACCTTAAAATCGTGTAGATTCATGTACAATGTTTGCTCATAATAATTGGTTCTATTAAGTGTCCATTTCATTCATTAAACATATTTGATATCAATTTTATTATAAAAATTGAACATACAATTAAATGTACAGTTCCATTAAAGCAGGGGTGTCCAAATTCTTTGACACATTTGAATAGTTACTAATGCCAAACTTTTTGGGAGAAGTAAACATAACTAATTACTTTTTTTTAAAGTAATGTGCCCAACTAATGGTGCAAAATTATATACATTGCATTTGTACTGACCCAAGCATGTTCTCGCCAAGTGTGGATTTAGGCTTTACTCTAAATTCAACCATTGTTGGAATTAAAAGCATTGTAAAACATTTTTTAAAAATATTTTGAAACCAGTAAATTAATGCATTTAACATCAAAACCTTTAATAGCTAACCTTTACTAATACCAGTAAAATACTTTCAGTACTATTAACCTTGAGTGCTTTATGATATTTACTAAAGTAGTAATCTAATGCTTGACTTTGAAATTTTCTTTTCTGGAGTAAGTAATTTTACTTTGACTTATGTATGGTTCCAAGGACTCTTTTTGTCTGCAAGTTTCCCAATTACCTGAAATGCTCAATATCACAGCCTTGTACAATGCAATTTAGACAGCACAGCGTGAGTTTGCTGATAAGAAACAGAGAATGTTTGTCACAATGACTTCATTTGGTCATGCTGTTAGTGTTAATATTCCATATCTAATATGGACAATGTAAATGGAGAAAAGAAAATTGGATCCTGTGCCAATACAGCATCATCTTTTAGATTTGCTGAGACAATTGTATTGCTCTTCAGCATGCTGTTAACATGGACCTGTTGGTTGAGGAAGCAGCCCCTAATTTACTCTGCCTTTAACCTCATCAGCAACATTGTCCTTTGGAGTTTACCTGCACAGTTGTCATTAGTGCCACAATTTCATGCAAGATTAGGCGTGTAATTGTGTGTTAAATAAGTGCTTTGAGTAGGAGATCTTACTGCTAATAAAAATGAAAGACATTGCTAATGAGACTCACTGGACAGAGCATCTTCTTTCTATTTTGTTGCTTGAGTCATGTATGAAACTGTGATATTGCTACGAAAAAAATATCTTAAAATACTGTGTCAGAATCCCTTTTCTGTTCAACCAAATTCATCTTATTTGCTTCAGGTGGTAAAACAAGAGATCATTTACTTCTCTCTCGCCCCAGGTGGCATGATCTCAGGTGGTGTGTGTGGCAGGTCCTGGATCCTGCAGTTGTGAGAGGAGAGGGGAATAATCTGTTATCATTTCCATGTGTCAGGCCTCCAGAAGGCCACATTAACACGTCATTTAGTCGCCGACACACAGACACGGCGGCACGGCCCCTTCAGGAACAGAGCATTCCTGTCTGCATTGCAGTGAGATGAGACCACCCCACTGGGGGTGCAACTTGACAGTCCCCTGTTCATAGCTAAAGGTCAGCTGGGTTCTCTTTTCTTCGCGAACAACCCTCATGCAACAGGTGTTGATTTTATTATAGTATAAATGTTGCATTGCAAATTAGCTGTAATTCATGTTTCGTGTCAGTGATGGGCGTAGTAGACATGTGATGACGCGTGCCACCCATTTTAGAAGGATCCAGATGTTTTGGATATGCTCCAAATGTCTTTGTTGATGAAATACAAAGTGGTCCCATGAGTGTTCCACTGCAAGGTGATTAGAAGGACAAACACCAACTATTAGGACGGTCAAGATGCATAATGAGGAGTTCTGTTACTTAGTTCCTCTAGTCCAAATTGCAGTAATGTAATGTTTGATGAACAGCAAATATTTCACACCTCTGTAACAGACCTATTTAAATGAAGAGTAGTTTGGCAATTTTATTAATCTCTGATTGAGCACAACAGCTTTCTAATCATTTCCAAGTACCTAACAGGTAAGCAAGCATCCAGTGTATAGGCTGGGATCCATACTTAAGTAAACGTAGAGATAGAAAAAAACGTTCCCTTGTGGGAAAAATAGGGAATTACACTGTTTTAGCCTGAAAAAGGGGTGAAAAGAGAGTTGCAGTTGGGCTTTTGGCAATATTCCTGTTCAGCTCCTCAGTGAGCTGAAAATGTTAAGCCATGAACAGTGATTCGATAACTACTATGGAAGCAGTTAAAGTGCAAAAAGAGGTTAGAGAACAGTTATACAGTAACTGTACACAAGCAGAGAATAATAGCTGCTAATGCCATTTATAGTTAAAAATAATACTTAAGTACCAAAAAAAGTAGCAAGTAAAGTAGCAAAGTAAAACGAATCATGTGCTACACACCCCTGTGAACACCATGGAAACTTCATTTAAGCTTTTTGCATTAGAGACTGTCAGACTGTCTGCCTCTTGTACTGGCTTGTATTATACAAGGTTGTAAACACACAAACACGGTGTCCTTATCTCTGGCATTCCCAACGTTCTAGAGTAGGGCAGGGTCCGTAGTCTTTTATTACGGGTTATCAAACGCTCATCCTGAATTAGAATCGTGGCTCTGCCAGCTTCCCCTGGCACTGCCACGGGCAAACAAATATTTTGGTCAGACCAACAGAGCACTAACAAATGGATTTACACATCTTTAAAAGCAGAATGCAGCCCTCTGCCAGGTCAGCCGAGCAGAAAAACGTTCTGTCCATCTGAAAACGAGGGCAGTCGATACACAGGCGACGGTCAAGACTCAGAATAGTTTTGGGGGTCACCAAGAAAGCGGCTGAGCGAACTGTCATACAATACCACCTGTCGCATGGCGGTAACCAGAGACCGGCACGCGTCGTGAATTCACATTCTTGTCTGTATTCACTTATGCACCCACTCGTCCCCCAATTGCTAACTCATTCCCTCACTCTTACAAACATTTGTAAACAAATTACAGCCCTGCAAAAGAGCTTTCATCTTGAGTGTT
Organism: Distichodus sexfasciatus; assembly: GCA_032718565.1. Classification (NCBI taxonomy): domain Eukaryota; kingdom Metazoa; phylum Chordata; class Actinopteri; order Characiformes; family Distichodontidae; genus Distichodus; species Distichodus sexfasciatus. The sequence continues at coordinate 430,002 of JAVGVS010000063.1, read as the reverse complement.
GGGTCACACACACACGTTAATGGAGGCAGAGTTGCGTCATGGCCGCCTGAGTGTGCAGTCATTCGCAAGTGGGCCAAACACCTGTGTCACCGCTGCGCTATGGGGCTCTCCATCAAGGCCAATCAGCTGCCGGCTCTGAACTGCTCTCACTCTATTCCTCTCTCTCTCTCTCTCCCCCTTTCCCTCTCTCTTCACTCGCGCCGCTGGGGATCAATGGCGTGGTGGGCGCTCCTTTCCCTGCCCACCACTCTTCTCATTATCCTCCATCCTGCTGCTTGCTGCCTATGAATAGTCAATAACAAACAAGCGGGCAGGAAATAAGGGAGCAGATGAAGGCGGCCTGCCGACTGATGAGAGCCGCGCTTGTGGAGAGAGCTTTAAATCAGGTAGACTGACTTCACTCCTCCCCGGGGGATTAAGCTTTGATCGCTTTCGCCTGCCGTTTTCTCTGGCAAAGGGATCACTTCCCTCGGACCGCGGGACTTTTTCTTTTAAACAACGTGATTTGTGGAACTCCACTGATGAAGATGCTTCTTTAATGCGTTGAGTTGGTAATGTCCACTCGCTGAAGTGTCTTGGGACGCCGAGTGCAACCTGGCTTCACTTTCTGACAAAGACAAAGCTCTTCCCTGTAAGAGATACATGTTTCTCCTGCTCTGGTGACCCTGTGGTGGGAACAATGATGAGACATGAAACTAAGGCACTCATGGTTGACTGAAAGTGTGTGTCGCCGACAGATTGTCCCAGCAGTCCGTAGCGAGTGTGTTGGAGAGCACCAGACACAGTGGAGAGGCTGGGAGGATGTTCCTGTGGGCTGGAACCAAAGGGGCTCAGGGATCAGCAAATGAAAGAAGGTATGTGCCGTGATAACGTCATTAGGACCTAGTGGAGTCTAATCTAGCAGTTATTTCTGTCTTTAGTGTAAAATGTAGAGAGCAAAGCAGCATAAACAGTAGTTTGTTTTTTTTTTAATTAACTTCTCAAACACTATAACCCCATTTATGACTTGCTCTAACAGGGAAAGGGTACATAATCCATTTATACATTTTATAATCAAATGTATTATCACTAAATGTATGAATATAAATGGTTAATGTTTTGCATAGAACACCTATGCATACTAGACGTTAGCTATTACAGTTTTATTACTGAGCTGTTACTTATTTACAGCTATTACACGTAAACAAAAACTTGTTTGACATGACACAAATCTTAGTTTCCCGTTATTCTACAGTGATTAATTTCCTGCTATTCTTATGATGCTATAGTTAGTATAGTTGTTAATAATAACCTTTTTTCCCCATGACACCTTTACCTCTCAAAAGTTTAGTTAATACTTGATGTCTATCTATCTATCTATCTATCTATCTATCTATCTGTCTGTCTGTCTGTCTGTCTGTCTGTCTAAGCATAGCTTTCAAAAATTTTCCCTGATAATGATCATATATGTTCTTGATGATCTACACAGACTAATACATTTTTGAGTGCTAAATTTCTGAAATTAATTACATGTTTCTTGTGTGAATGTAACACATCACTACTATGTTTTTGGCGAATATAACAAAGATAACAGAATTAACAGCTGCTGAGTAAAGTATGCACAATATATGTATTTAAGTCAAGTATTTAAAATATACAGTAGGTATTTACACATATACAGGAGTGAAAATGTATCACTCTTAGTGCCTTCAAGTGTGTATGTGTGTAAAATAATACTGCCATAATACTTCCAAATATAACAAAGACCACCAGATTCAAAGCAACTGCAGAAACCTTTTAAAAGCTAAAAATATAGGTAGTATTCATGTAGGATTTATGTGTTACCTATATATACACGCCTGGATAATCATATAATCACCATTTACGGCTCTGTAACTCATGCGCAGAACCATATACCAGAAGATCAGGGAGTATGACATTTTGGACAAGAGGAAGACAGTGACAGCTCTGAAAGCAGGAGAGGACAGAGCCATTCTTCTGGGTCTTAGTATGATCCTCTTCTCCATCATGATGTACTTCGTGCTGGGCATAACAATAGTGCGCTCCTACTCAGACAGGTACGGCTTCTCAGCTAGTAACTTTTCTCCAATTTCTGTAGTAATAAATAATAGTGAACAATTCTTCACTTTGTAATCTCCATTCTTGTAACTGCTGATGATTGCAAGAGCCACATAAAAATGACATTGCTTTTTGTTTTGAACTCTATAGAGCCATAAATCACCAGTTATATTAAAATTTTTCGTAACGGATCATCCAGTAAGGCGTCTTTATACTGTCACAAAGTTGTATTATTGATTGAAGCTAGCTTAAGTAGAAAAAATCAGAACTTGTATACCATCACACAATGTCAAAGAGGTTCATTACTGAACAAATTGGACATTTTTCACAGCGATTGTCTTGCATTACCTTGTGGATGCCCAAAATTCTCATATCATTTCATGTACAATATTTTATTTGTCCATCTGTGTCCATGAACGTGAGTAAGAAAGTTATCTTGACCCTAATAATTGAGATATTTTACCCTCTGTATATTGAGTGCATATCCCAGGAAATGAAATTGAGCCGTGGTGAGCATGTGTAAATACCTCCGACACTGTGCCAAATGCACATGGATCGGCACTGGCATGGGGAGCAGTCACAGGCAATTAATACAAGCAGCTGAGCCTTGGGACGGACTGAAAAAAGTCAAGGTTTGATATAAGCTCAGCATTGTAAAGGAAAGCAGTCTGGCACGACAGCAAAGACGTGTTCCGGCACACAGTGGCTTCTGACAATAGCTCTTCCGCTATATCACTGTGCATTCTGATAAACAGAGTGGGGACAGTTAAGCTTAAACTCTTCAAGCACCTGTCATGATCACTACAAATAACAGTACTCAACACAAACCTCTGTTCATTTTTAGGCGAGTGACCCTTTAAACCATCAGCACACTTTTCCTCAGCTCAAACTTAGTACATGTGGCTGTAGTCTTCAAAACATTTACATTTATGCCTTTTATCAGACGCTCTTAACCAGAGCAAGTTAGGGACAGTCTTCCTGGAGCAACTTGGGGTTAAGGGTCTTGCTTAGGGACCCAATGATGGTAATGCCAGACATGGGACTTGAACCCATAACCACTTGGTCGGGAGGTGAAGGTTCTAACCACTAGGCCACCAACACCCTAAAAAAATGCTGTCTTGGATATCAATGTAGTACTTCCAAAGTACAATATCAGTCATGAGGAAAATAAGTCATCGGGGTAGAATTTTTTTGAGGCATTGCGTTTTGTGCGTACAAATTTGTTAATTATGGTACTTTAACTCTGCAGTGTGTTTGAATACGATTTTCAGATTTCATACATCTTTTTAACTATCCATAACATACATTATTAAGTTATTAAAAAAATTATATTAGTGTCTAATCGATCACTGACTTTGGAACTCCTCCATGCACATTAGAGGTGCACATTTATGTGTAAATGCTGCCAATTTGTCAGTCACTTGGAATGGTGCAGGACACACAACTTAGCTGCAACAGGTGTTTTCATAAAGCAGTGGTGAAGACAGAATCATGGTCATTCAAAAGGAGTTTAACTACCTGAGACTCAATCATAGTCTGAACTGCTTAATCCCCATCAGATCATGAGGATCACAGCCTATCCCGGGACTACGGGCGTTACGCTGGGACCAGGCGCAGATTAACGCACAGGCTAGATATGGCTTGAGCCTAGGGGCCCTCACATGTGGACGCCTGCCATGAAGGCTCCGACTGGCCAGTAAAAATAGTGATTCATTCAAACTGAGCCAAGGAGGTGGGGCTAACAGAAAATGTAGCCTGGGGGGGCATTTACACCTATGGAGCAAATTTGGAGTAACCAATCAACCTACAATGCATGCTTTTGGACTGGGGATCGAACCCAGGACCCTCTTGCCGTAAGGTGACAGTGTTAATCACCGAATGATCCATACGTACAGTGCCATGTATTAACACATTCACTCTGAAACATAGCCATAGTTACATTTTACAGTTTTAGGTGAATCTGGCATCTTCAGTTGGGGCAGTTTGTGGTACAACGGTTAGCGCATTCACCCAGTGATCTGAAGTTCGCCGGGTCGAGTCCCGGACCGGTAAAGTTACCACTGAGGTACTCATGAGCAAGGTAACGTCTTCAACCTCTCCGGGCGCTGCTCATGTTAGCTGCCCACTGCTCCTTCACGGATGGGTCAAATGCAGTTTTAAATCAGATTTCGTTGTGTGCACCGTTCTGTGGTGTGTTCACAATGACAAATAATCATTCACTTTTACTTTTTACATTTTTTTTCTGTAAATGGACTTGAAAACTGTAGTTGTAACACTTAAATAAAGTGAAGTAAATGAAAGATCAGGTACATAAACACTAAAGCTTACTAAGCCACAATGTTAGCAATACTACATAAAGTCTAAACACAAGCACCAGTCCATGTAGGCGTTTCGACAGAGAAGCAGAAGGTTTTACAAGGTCACAAGCTGCAGAGTGGCATTGGTAGCACAGAGGAGGCCATTCCCCTGGAGTCAGACTTCTGTACTATCTCTGTTCAGTTTCTGATCACAGCACCAGCAAGAGATTGAGGTGTAAATTCATATTTAACACATCATAATTCATGTAAGAGTCTATCAGGCACCTGAGGGTTACTGTGGTTTTGGCAGACTATAGCAAGACCAACATTAGGTGATCAAACAAGATAGCAAGATGTAGCTAACAATGTGGTTAGTAAACTATATCCGTCTACACCTGGAGAAAAGGCAGACAATGCTAGAACAAATTCCAAATGTTTAATCTACTTTTGCCAAACAATGTGAATTTTGTCCAGTTTTCTCATCATGTTCCCTTCTACTATGTTATGGGTCTCTCTCTCTTTTTTTTTTCTCAGCGTGTGGACGGAGGAGTCGAGTTGCACAGTGTTAAACTCCAGCATAATAGCTGAGATTAACTGCAGCTACAGCTGTGGTGCAGAGTGCTGGAAGAGCTCCAGGTACCCCTGCCTGCAGGTGTACGTCAGTCTCAACTCCTCTGGCCGAATCCTGCGTCTCTCCCACAATGAGGAGGCCCAGGAGGCCAACCCCGAGGTGTGTCCCGCCCCACACACTATGCCATGGTGCACATGTAGACAAAATTCCTAGGTTGTTCGGCGTCCAAGCGGCATACAGTGCCATGCAAACTATTTTATATACTCTCTGCATTGACTATTCTGTCATTAAGTCATTGCACCATGCATTCATTGTAATTTAAACACTGATTAGTGCCTATGTTCGAGTTAATTGACCGTGGAGCTGGTGGCTGCCAAACAACAGAATGTATTGACAAATCAGTGCATACTCAGCTTCCTCTTTCCCTCAGAAATCATATGGATGCAGCAATTAATATTAGATCATTATTCGAATACTATCACAAGTTGACAATATAATTGCGGGGTGTTGCTGATGCATTAAATGCATGTCTCATGACATATATTCACATATTAACAGAATATGTCATGATTTACGATCACGGATAACACTTTTCTCCAATGTTTTCTTTTTCAAGCTTTTTTTACATTTCTTGTTGAAAAAGGACTTGGAGCCTGAATTTTGTAGAGCATTTTTGTTATGTCTGGTGTTGTGTTAAAAGATGAACAACTGACAGATCCAGAATCAGAGAGACTAATTTGTGCATTTGATCATAGAGGCTTTTCTGAATGCTCTGCATTGTAAGCTATGATTTACAGATTACCCTCAGTTAAGTATGTAATGATGTATACTTTTATGGCATCTAGCAGGAACTGTTATCCAGAGCAACCTCTATTTCCTTATTTTCACGGACAGTGTCCCTGGATTGAGCTCGGGGGCTCAATGGTAGAGCTGGAGACAGGATACAGTCAGATTTGAACCTTTACATTTACATTTACATTTACAGTATTTAGCAGACGCTCTTATCCAGAGCGACTTACAACAGTGCTTTGTAGTCCACAACTGTTCCTAGATCCATAAGCTATGTCGACATCTGTAGTTAAACCAAATTACCACAGACTAAGTTTTATACTTTAACGAAAAAAAATGGGTTAGAGGAAAGAAGTTCAGACAGACACACGTTAGTGTTTTTTTTTTTTTTTTAAATAAAAGGTTTACATAAAAGGTAAATTAGTCCCCTAGATACTCATTGAAGAGGTGTGTAACCGGTACTGTAGCCGGGACTCATTAACACTACTACTACCACTATGTACTTAAGGAGATTACTAGGTCGTTTCAATTTGTTCATGAAACAGTTCAAGACTGGAAAAACTGTGAATGTCCGGTCATTATCTCAACCTGTCATTATCCCAACCTGTCATCATCTCAACCTGTCATCATCTCAACCTGTCATCATCTCAACCTGTTGTCATCTCTGGCCATTTCATTGTAAATTTACACAGTAAAGCAACATCATTTGAAGTTCACTGAGGTACTCCGTTGAGTAATTGACATTTTCTGACAATACAGTCAGTACAGAGTACCCCAATATTGACGCTGTTACTCATTCTCATTCATACACATTTATGTTTTTGTCACCACCCAAAACCCAATTCACAGCACCTATAAAACTGAATTGAATTTGAAAAAGCACGATGCACCACTATGCACACTATGCACCATTTTGATAAGTGCATCTTTCCCCGCAGTGCTTCTACGTCCCCAAGTGCCGTAAAGATCACTCGGCCATGCACGCTTTGGTTCTGAACATCTCAGAGCGTCTGAAGATGCAGCAGCAGGTGGCGTGCTACTATGATCCAGCAGAGCAACAGGACAGCGCCCTCCTGACGCGGCTGTATGGCCGTGGAGCCGTCTTCTCCTCCCTCTTGTGGCCCACGTGCACACTCGTGATGGGGATGCTCATCATCGCCATGGTCAAGCTCACCCAGTACCTGTCCGTCCTGTGTGAGCAGATCAGTCGCATCAAAAGGTGAGGCTGCTCAACATGAACTTTCTGGAGCATTCAAAAAGCCCTGGCAAAAGAGAGTAAATACACAGAAGCTCTCTAACTGCTGTGTTCCTCGCAGGACCAGCCTCTTTCCACACGCAGCCGCCTCGCTACGCATAGATGGCACCAAGAAGTGCCCCAGAAACCGGCTAGATGATATTTGAGGACCGACGTTGTGGCTTTGAACGGTCATGGGCTGAAAGAGGGAGAGATTCTTCTGATGGACAATGTTTACTAGACCTAAGTGAGCAGCACAGTTACACCTAAGGAATGAGAGAGTGGCAAGTGATGTCTAATCATACCTCCACCGTCGACTGATCAGATCAGTTTGTTGACAAGGACAAACTGTTCCTCAGACATTTTCAGATTGGATCCCAGTACTCTTAGTGGCAGAGGATGGAGTGATACTGAACAGGCTGAGAGACGTCCAGCTGACTGAAACCTGAAAGTCAACACCGCCAAGGACATTGCTGTTGGTTCTATTCAGGGACTGGTGAAGAATCTGGGTAGCATTAGAAAACTGACTTCTGCTCATGATCATATTCCTTCTTGACTCTCTGTGGTTTTAAAAATGCTGTATTTCCAAAAGGTCAGAGATTGATAAATGACTGAAAGCACAATGTACTTTGCTGAACGGATAAAGCACAAACCAGTTTGCCAGTGAAATCACTCTTGCATGAGTAAACATGAATGATGCAGTTAATTACAGCTCTGCATTTGCTTCTGATTGTATTGAACCACTTATTGATTGATCTGTGGTTACATGGCAGTTATTTCCACATGAAGGCAAATTCCACTTGGGTTGCCCGATTTGCACTATATCATTTGCTGTAAATTCCACTTGGGTTGCCCGATTTGCATTATATCATTTGCTGTAAATCAATACTTTAAATTAATCTTGTATCGGGGAGTACAGACCTAAATAAGTCCACACTTTGTCTGTTTTTACAATGTTGTCAGGAGAAAATTGGGACTTTTTAATTCCAGTATGTAATTCAAAAGAGTGTAGTTTTTCCTATTTTTGTCCATTAAAGTTCAACTATTATATGCTTTAAAGAATTATATTATTGAAGAATTAAACATAAAAATTATTTCATGCATTTAAACTTCTATTTTCGTGCACACTTTTGCCTTTAATTCACCCCCAAAAGAGACATCATTACATAACAATTCATCCGCTGGATGGCTTTGGTCCAGCAATCTGTATTCCCTTGGTCTGATTGTTTAAAGCCTAATCTTGGAAGCACCTCCAATATGATATAAATCATGTCAAAGTCTGTGATGAAAGCAGGCAAAATCTACTCACTCTTCTGAAACCGCCCAGTGCTCAGTGGACAGGCTATTACACAACTAATACAGTGTGTGCAGTTCACAGTAAAACCTTGGTGTGTAATATGGAGCGGTGTTTGCAGGAGCAGTTGATTCAACTGTCCTTGGGAGACAGATTTGCCATGAATGGTAGCTGAATACTGTCTTGAAAGGGCACCTTTTAAAAGTGCAATCAGTTGACGGGCAGTGATGAATCGCGCCGGAGACTAATCAGACCGCTGCTGCCGGCAGTCCGCGCAGCATTCATCCCAACCTCTCTGATGGCGACCTTACAAACACAGTCTACTCACTCTCTTTTATCCTGGCAGAGAAGGAGTTTAATAGACATAATTAGTCAAAAGAGAGAGACAGAGAGAGAAAGAGAGAGAGAGAGAGAGAGAAGGCACATTTGTAAGAAGCCATGTTATTTTGAAGCTGATAAGGCAATTTCCAAAGAATCTGTTATTCACAGAAGATAAATAGAGCTGTTTATTCAGACTGAGACACACTTGGAGTCTCCAGAGTTGGAGAATCATAAGATTACTGCTCAGTTCTCTCTCTATCCTTCACTCTCTCTCTCTTTTAAGTCCATTTGCAGTGACCTCCTGTCACTGAGACCTTCGTACCAACAGCTTTCATCCACCACTGTAATGTTAGACTTTTGACCAGAGGTTTTAAAATCTTACACTGAACCAAGTTATGTCTGATGTCTGAGATTTGCTGTATGAAGGTATAAAATGTTTTTAATACCAGTTTTATATTCCATTTTAAGAAAACACAAGTACATTATGGTGCTTCTTTACACAAAAACAATTCTAAGCTCTGTCATCTTTAAAGAAAGCAAGTATAAACTTTTGGTGTTATAGCAGAACTGTACGGCAACTACAGCAATGATTAGATTAGATTAGATTAGATGACTGCGGATGGCTACAAATGTTGCCGTGGTGATGCATATGTGCACGTACATTTGTGTATTCACCGAAACAGCGGATCCACAACATTTCCAAGATGGGAAACTACAGAGTGAAATGTGTCCAACGTGCCTGGAGCTTTTTCGCTGGAAGATTAGTGGCTGTATCTTCTTGAACTATAAAACCAACATTGGGTTTATACAGGCGGGGAACAACCCTGGGCAGGCGCCAACACACCGCAGGGCACACACACTCACACAATCACACTCACATTCACACCTTACGGGGTCAATTTAGAGTCGGCAATTAACCTATATCACATGTGCTGTCCCCACAAAAACAATGATCTCTAAATGGTAGTTCTATGGTCATAAAAAAGCTCATCAAGAGACAGTAAATTACATGCACTAGTGCTAACAGCAATAACACAGCACAGAGTTTTCCAGTGCTTCTCTTGGAGATCGGATCTAAAAGATTATATTATAATATGTGGTAAGAGATCGGGTTGGATGCTTCAGGTGCCTTTGGAATAGACTGAAGTTGCTTGACAGTTGATTGATAGGACCAGAGCTGGCAGGACCTGCACTAATCTCTTCACCCCGTCGTATATTTTACACCAGAGTCTCTTGAGCTTGGCTAATACTGGATTTGGTTGTCTGCTGAAGGCAGAAAGGGCAGGGACATAATACGGCTGAAATTCTGTAAGCGTGCTATGAGCTTCCCTGTCCAAACTGACATTCAAATCCAATTTTTGTTTCATGAGATCGTTAGGGCAGCTTATACTTCTGCATAGATGGCGATTTTCTGGCTATGGCATCTTAAGACCAGTGAAGGTCCACACCTCTACTGCTAACAGTATAATTCAGCTCCACTAGTTTAATGGGCTGAGCTATACATTAATTCAATCCACAAATAATGAAATCCATTAGCTTTACTAGAAAATGCATCAGTACAGCTAATGTTGTTCCATAAACCAATAAGATTAAGAACGTACTGTTCTGTGCTCAGGTAGTGGTTGTAAAAGACAAAGGCGTAGAAACTTGTGCACAAACACACAGACACTCAGAGAAACTACAGATGCCACAAGAAAACCACCAGGCCAAGCGCTGAAACATGAATGCAAAAATTATACAGACGTGAACTTAAAACACAAACATACGGAACACAAAATGAAAATCAGAGAACGGAATCAAAACCAAGACAAAGAGGAGGAGCTATAGTATGTAAGATTGTGGCCAAAACTGGTACTGCAGCCAAATTCAAAACACTGTAGCATGTTGTTTCCCCCTCCCCTTCTCCCCACGATCGAGGTTGCCAGATAGGCTGGCGGATCCTCATATTTGGCCAACCTTGTGTCTGATGTTATGTTTGGTATTGCCATAATTAGCGTGCTAATGTTTGCACTGTTACCACACTGTCTCAGCGCTACATGATGCTGATGTTAGACATGAATAACGTTATCCAGCTGTTGAAAATGTTTGAAATATTAATCCCTACGTCTAGTGGAGAATACAAGTTAGCCAATGTTGGCTAAATCTTATCTGTCCAGGAGAAAATTAACCACTTTGGCATCTGTCTTCAAATTGTTCTCCGCTTTCAAATGCATCTCCTATGCTGATCCTCGCTTTGTTTCTGCTTTGGTCAAAACGAGTTTGCGAGTCATAGCGAGGCCTTTTAGTTTTAGTAACGTCAGACATTTGTAATCCAGAATGCGTGTAGCTGCAGCGCAGTGGTAACTGGCAACCTCCATGCCGAAATGCTACTCACTTCGTGACTGACCGATAGTGGTGGGTGGAGAAACAGGTCAAAACACAAAATCTAAACATGATTTGTGTACTGTAAATTAAATTTAAAAAGTGAATATTCTGCCTGTTCTTATTTTGAAATCAGTATTCCAAAGTAACATGATTCCTTATCTCTGGTGATGTATGAGGTTCATTTTATTGTTACTTGCCATAAATTTCTTACATATAGCTTCTTTAAACAGGACTAAGTCAGGTGAAGCACATTAAGGCGAAGGAACCAGCAACACTGACAAGGAAACAAGACAGAGAGCCCCTAGTGGCCAGGAGCCGTGCAAGTAGTCTGTGATTTAAAAGCACAAAAACAAATCTGTAGGAACTGTGCAGAGGATGTAAGTAATATCATTTATGAATTCAGCTCTAAGGAACTTTGCATGCAGCATTAGTACTTAAAATCAGAATTTTATAGAAAGGTTTACTCGTATGTAGTGGTCATACAGAATGGAACCCACAAGTCTTTATTCATCACTAAACCCAAAAAAACACCCACTGGTATCAAATTGTATGATGTAAAGAAGAACGTTGATGAGAACAATGGCAGTCTGAGAGTCTAAAACCTTCTGAGAAGATTGGGGATCTAGTCCTGGCTGAACTCTTAAAGTTGGAGCTGGAAAAGTAACAGAGCTGCTTCTCTTTTATCCCTGAGCAAGATTCCTAACCCCAAGTTGCTCCAGGGAGACAGTCCCTGTAATTAGTTGGCACTGGAAAAGCGGTAAACACAAAAACATATCACAATGAGCAAACTGAATTCAATGATTCCGCATATATGTTGTTCGTAACATTATGAATACATGTAACCATAATGGACCAACAAAAACGCACTGAACGTGTGGCCAAAAGGCCAACCCCTGTGAAAACAACCTGTAGTTTAATGGAATAACAGCACGCAGCCACAAAGAAGCTCTAATGTGGGGAGCCCATTTACGCTCGGCTCGGCAGACAGCATCCCGGCCTTTATTCTCAGCGAGCAGGAAGCCCTGCTCTTCCTGCGGTTTCCTTGGCAATGGATGGCAGCCAGGGCCCAATGGACACTTCCTCACAAACAGAGCGCTTCCTGTGTTCAGGCCGTGCAGCTGCAGGGCTCCTCAAACAAAGACATCTGCACAGGGACTTACAAGAGAGGGGCAGACATTACACACAGAAGAACACTGGGATATTTTGTCAAATCATAATGTGTTAAATGTTATTTGTTAATTTGTGCATCACAGTATGAATAACGAGCCGCACACAGCGCAATGCTATAGTTTCGCTGTTTTATGGACACTGCAAAAGAACAGCTGAAAAGATTGCTGCTCACTCCACCTTGCAAGGCAAGCCCCTTTTTAACAAACCACATTCATAGATTCGTTGCCATTCATACATTCATAGTACGCTGCCACTTGGGTGACCCTCCATGTGCACAGCTTCTTTCCTGTAGCCTTCTAGCTTTTTAACAAACTTACACAGCATCTCAAATGAACCCAGTGGAACCTATTTAACCATGGACAACTGCATGTCTTCTCTATTTACGCTAGATCAGCGCAGTTATACTGTGTTTATGCAATTTACCATATGCTCCAATCCAGAGCGACATACATTTCCTAATTACAAGGACAGTCTTCGAAGGACAACTTGGATTTTGGTTGTCCTATGGGTAGTTACAGACTCTTTTGGGATTTAAACGGCCAGTTTCAGTTGCTCAGACCACTGCGGCACCATCTACCCCACTATGTTTCACAGTCTTTTGACAGCACTAACAGTCATTAATCTTGTGCAACACTACATTTGACATTTTGTCTGTTTTCACATCTGTGAGATCCACTCTGTGCGATTACTCTCCCTGTATTATCTTTTACTCATTGTGGTCCTTATTGCAGCTCTTGTCCCACTGTATGTCTCTTTAACTTTTATTCATATTGTGCTCTTTACTATCACATGTTGTAAAATGTGTTCTGTTCTATTTCCTCTAGCCATTTCTGGTAGGTTCATACTTACTGACTAAAGTATTCTGAATTCTAAGAGTCCTTGTCAATTCAAAAAATTAGCCAGTCCAGTTACTGGCCCAATAACCAAAAATGCAGAACCCAAAGCTTACAGTGACCAGAGGTGTCGAACGTACCCACATTCTTCACTACAGTTGAAGTAAAAAAGTACAGGCTCTAAAACATACTTAAAGTATAAAAGTATAACGTACCCCTTTAGGGCAAAGCTGACTGGACTCCATGTCCAAGCGTTATGAAGCCACATGAATACATAAAGCTGCATTCTTATTCTCTCTCTTTCTCTCACGCTACATCGTGTCTATTGTGCTGTGCATCATGTGCAAAGACGAATACACCAATGGGATTGTCTTTTCTGTCCGTGTTTACTACGTTTTTAAGCCTCATCAATCAGTCAAGTTGTCTGGATGGTGCGCATTATTGATACGGAATAGGTAAAATGCATGGCAAAATGGCCTAATAAACCTCATTTAAATTGAACGAAACAACAGTAACAAGCCTGATGTGAAGTAGAAAGTACAGATATTCATGCTAAAAATGTACGTAGTAAAAGTTAAAAGTTGCCACAAAAAAAAGGACAGATCCCCGAAAATTCTACTTAAGTAAAGTAACGAAATATTTGTACTTCGTAATTTCCCATCTCTGACAGTGACATATGACAGTTTATTTGCGTCCATCTGGGCTTTTAACAGTGTAGGCACTAACACATGAAAATAACAGATGAAGGTGGCTCCAGAGAACGGTGGAAAAACAGATTCCTGTAAATCATTACACTACTCTACAACACCACTAAAAGATCCCTACTCCAGCGAGATATATGGCCTCTAGCTGCACAAATAGTCCCGCGTCAGCTTGCTAGGATACCAAGGGCTAAGCGTCTCGGTGTCCTGACCATGTCCTGGGGTTTAATGAGTTTGTTTGTTTGATGGGCCACTTGGCCTTTGTGGCTTGCCCCTTGGTCTTTCGGTGACTGGGTCAGGTCAGCAATTTAGAGGCAGAATGCCGTTAGCTTCTGGCATGGCAATGAGACTGCACATGTGTCTGGAAAGAGTGTGGATTGCACTAGTAAGGGTGTGGAATGGTGATTTAGGGTGTAGAAACAGATGAGGATGATGATTTGTGATCGGTGGTTTATAGCGTAGCAGAGGACGATAATCATCTATGAATTTTGGTTTATGGTGTAGGAACAGATGAAGTTGGTCTATAAATGGTGGTCTACGTAGTACAAACTGACAGATGGTGGTCTGTAAACTAGTTTATATTGTCGGAAGAGATGATGATGATCTGTGAATGGTGGTCTATGACGTGAGAACCGATAATGATCTTTGGTCTATGAATCATCATTTTTGGTCTAGGAGTACATTATGGTCTATAAAAGGCAGTCTATAGTGTAAAAACGAATCATAATGGTCTTTGTCTATGGTGTTTGAAGAGATGAAGATGATCTACGGTGTAGGAACTGATGATTATGATCTATACTTGTGATGGTAATCATCTTTTTGTGTATGAATAGATGATGGTCTATGAATAGTGGGCTATGGTGCAGAAAGACGATAATCTATCGTTGTAGGAAAAATGACAAATAAATTGTGGTCTGTGCTGCAGGATCAAATCATGATGTTCTTTTGATTAACTGATCACCACAATCATTTGGGAGCCTGACCTCCTTAATCTCAACATCACAAGATAGTAGAAGAGTACTATAGGAGGGTCAATGAAGTGGAGTGAGATTATTTGCCATTGTGAACACACATCGCAGCACTTGACCCATCCACGAAGGAGCAGCGGGCACCCAAAGTGCAGTGCCGGGGAACAGGATGGTACCTTGATCACGAGTACCTCAGTGGTGCCTTTACCAGTCCGGGACTTGAACCTGGCAAACTTCTGATCACGGGGGGCTAAAGGGCCTAGCCATTAAACTACCATATACTGTATCTGCCCACCAACGGTGGTCTGTGGTGTAGGAACAGATTCTTATTTGTATCATTAGAAGGAGTATCATGTTTGGTCTTGGCAGCATGGTACACATACAGTACTGTGCAAAAGTTTTAGGCAGGTGTGAAAAAATGCTGTAAACAAAGAATGCTTTCAGAAATATAAATAATGATTATTTTTATCAATTTGCAAAATGCAAAGTGAGCGAACAAAAGTAAAAAAATACTAAATCAAATCAATGTTTGGTGTTACTACCTTTTGCCTTCAAACCAGCATCAATTCTTCTAGGTACACTTGCACAAAGTCAGGAATTTCGTAGGATTATAGTCATTATATTATTTTGTAGTCGTTATAGTATTTTGTAGGATTATAGTCATTATATTATTTTGTAGTCATTATATTATTTTGTAGGATTATAGGATTATAGATTTGTGGTTAGTTCTCCAAGATGTTTGGAACAACCTACCAGCCGAGTTCCTTCCAAACCTGTGTGCAAGTGTACCTAGAAGAATTGATGCTGTTTTGAAGGCAAAGGGTGGTCACACCAAATATTGATTTGATTTAGATTTCTCTTTTGTTCATTCACTGCATTTTGTTGATTGATGATGAAAATAAATGATTAACACTTCCATTTTTGAAGCATTCTTTGTTTACAGCATTTTTTCCACACCTGCCTAAAACCTTCGCACAGTACTGTACATAGGTACAAACACACACTTTCAGCCACTACTACTACTTACAGGTAATGACCAAAGTAGGAGTCCAAAGTAGATGTAAATTGACCCTTACTGCCTATTCATTGTTAGATACAATCTTTCAGACTTTGGAGCCAATTTTTCCTCATTTTCCTAAAAGCCTCCTGTGAACTGTGGAGCCGGGTCTGTGCCAAGGAATTGAAACAGCCGATTAGCTGATCATCACAATCATTTGCAATCCTTTCACATCATAGAAAGGAAGCCTGAACTCCTTAATTTCAGCATGACAAGATGTAGAAGTGTCCTAGTGGAGCCAAATTTCTTGTTAATAGGAGGATCATGTTTGACCCTGGCAGCTGGGTACGCAAGGCAGGATGAAGCTCTGTCAGTTTCTAATGTGATCATTTAGCTCCCTCTGCTGTGAGTCTTAGGAAGCCACTGTAACGGATGTCTTCAGGCGTTTCAAACAGCGGTTGGAGTTATGCTCCATTAAGGTTAAATATTAAGAATAATGATGATAAAAGACAACACTGAATTTCTCTCATATGAACTGTAGGCCCTGCTGACTAAGAACAGATTATAAGGCTCTTAAATTTCAACTTTCCTGTACATATGGATGCCTATACATTTATTATCAGGGAAAAAGATCCCAAAAGGATTCGGATCAACAGTTGAAAATGTCAACTTCAATCTCCCATGCAAATATTATTTTACATGAGTGACTATTTCATGTGCTCACTTAACCCTTGGAAGGTAACAGCAGCAAACAGATGATGCCTGCTGGTTTTGCATACATTTACACATGCAAAAATGTGTTTTGCAAGTGTAATTATTTTAGGTTTGAAAAGTCCTACTGATCTGTTGCAAAAGAAATGGGCTGACAAGAGGGTAGATGGAGGGAGAGAAATGCTGATTAAAAATAAGCAAGCAGATGGCAAAATAAAAACACTGCTGACAGGTCGGGGATCATGTCACAGGAGCCAAAGGACTATGCCAACTCCTGCCTTTACCAAGAGTAACACTTTAACAGATCAATTTATTGAGTTTTGGATATTCCATCTTCTGTAATGCCTGTGTGTAGCAAGAATTCTCATCTAATCTAATGACATATTAGAACAATTTAATGGTTTTAAGGATCTAAAGATCCTAATTTAAAGCTAAGATGATAAGCCTGAGAGATATGCTCTGCAGTGATTTTTTTGTAAGTTTTTTAACTGGTCTGAAATGTCTGAGCTTATAGATTCCAAAGAAAATGTCTCTTATAACAGTCAGCTTAGATGTAGTCAGCAGTCATTAGATGTAGCTTGCAATCAGTCATACAGCTGCAGCCTGCAGGGATTAGTCACTACAGCCTTCCACAAACAGGGAGGTTACACAAGTCTGTCATCTGATTTCTCCCCATACAATGCAGCCCACTCAACTATGGCCTGCCTGGAATCTCACATGAGATCTCACGCAGGGAGGGGCTACAGTTCATCTTACAGGACCATAATGACTTTATTTCAATGGAGTCTCAACTTAAAATAGTTGTGGCTGGGTAAAATTTCTGTAGTTGGAAGGACACTTTTTTTTAATGAATGACAGAACACTATTAAAGCAAGTCTGTTTTATTGAAATGTTTTTGTTACAGATCGTATGATTGTGTGTTGAAAAGAATCATTATCATTACCAGATTATCATCTCAGCAGTATTTCAAACAGAGGATACATTCACAACATTATTGTACTTTTCACACTATATGTTTTAAAATAATATTGCCACATTTTGCACCGTGAAGATTTCATCTTTCCAAGGACGAGAACCAAATGTAATCTTTCCATGACGTGCTCCAAAGGCATTCATGAAACGAAAGGGAGGTTTCAGAAGGCACTACCGTTAGATCTTATTTTGAATCGTCTCAAAGCAAAAACTCGAAAACCCTTCGGAAAACGGTGATGTGACTTCATGCAGACTTTGCAACAGGAAAGGCCGCTCAGATTCAGGGTAAGTGACTCTAGAGTTAGGTCACTGCAGAAGTGAATATTTGTTTTGGCTGCGAGAAGCTAGATGTGGTTTGTCTGAGGAGATGGCGGTCTTTAGAGAGGCCTTTCTGTCCCTGCAGGCGTCCTTGGGGAAGTCCTGTTCGTACACAGGGTCACTGCTTCCTGCCCACACAGTGAACAGATGCGCTCACAGCTCCACTCTCAGCAGGAAGCGGCCGAGTGAGGTCGTGGAGATACAAACAACCCCAACAGGCAACTCGCGAAGCCTCTCGGACGGGAATATCTTCATGTCTGAAAGCAGTTTTGTTAGACTAAGGAGTAGTTAAGTCTTAACAACAACTTTAAGTTGGTGTTGGACAGTATATAGAGCATGCTCTTATTTTTAGGCCCTAATATATCTTGAAAAATGAATCCAGGATTATAGCACGTCATTTTACATACTGTATAATCCATATAATCATAAACACTTTGGGTGGTGGTGGCCTCGTGGTAGAATCTCCAGTTACAGTCTGGCCTTGTCCTATCTCTAGCATTACAACTTTTAAATCCCCATGCAAGAGCTGTAACTCCAAATTGCTCCAAACGGACTGTCCCTGTAATTAGGAAATGTAGGTTCTAATGGATAAGAGTGTCTGCTAACTGGCATAAAAATCGGTTTGGGAAGATATGTGAATTTCATTTTCCTGGTTTTTAGGTTGAATCGCATTACAAAAAGTGTAATCAGCATTTTTAACATTCTACAACACTATAATCCAGTTAAGTCCCTAGATGAGAACAAAACATTAAATCAACACAGGCGGTATAAACTCATGTAAAATATGCCCATCAGCTTTTTGAAGAAGACCACAAATGAGCAGGTCAAGATACGAACGAGTTTCAAGATATTCATATAACTTTCATACAATGGCAGAACTACCACCTGGTTAAGGCCCTTAACCCCAAGTTGATCTGTCCCTGTAATTAGGAAATGGAAGTGGCCCTGGATAAGAGCATCTGCTAAATGCTGTGAATGTAAATGATGAGCACAATCCAACCTCAAGAAGCCCAAAACCAGGTAGTCATTTTGAGGCAAACATGTCCCACTATACGATCACTGTAAACATTTGGACGGATGAACAAATGAACACAAAAAAAACTGACAAAAGGCTGATAAAAGAAATGGCTTTTTTTCCCCTTTTGTGCACTGTCTTGTTTTTGTGTTTTTACATAGAACCAAATTCTCAACAGTTATTACACCATCATGCTCATACAATATTACTCACACTACTGTGCAAAACAAAGAGGAGTGTCGACAACAAATAACGCAGATTATAACGCTGTTAAAATCATTTCACCTGCACTGACAGGCAGACAAAAACTGGAATGGCCGGTATGGCATTACATAAGGGGGCATTCTTCCAGCCGGCTGTATTGCTAATGCCCGTGAATGTCAGTATAATCTGTGAATGTAAACAAGTTTATACCTAACTTTATAGCTATAAAATACAGTGACAATGAAGGAAGTAAAAACTCTTTCTTACTTTAAAGACTTTCTCCTGCAGAAAATATATACGGGGCTTACAAAATGATTACGTACCCTATGCAACTGATTTCCTCAAACCTTTTCATTCCTTCCTTTTCAAATACATAAAAAAACTATAAATATTTCCAAATATGTTTTAGGTTTTGTTTTTATATTACATTACATTTCTTGGAGGGCTAGTTCAGCTTTCCCTAAACTAATTCAAGACAAGTTCATTTCAACACTAGTTTTGGAAATTGAAATTGACATTTCTCAGTTGAGGTAGGGCTACCCTAAGGAACTGACCCTAAGTCAAAAAAAAAGGGGGAAAGCTACACTTTAGGTTCCCCTGAGCTTTACTGCTATTTGAGAAGGGAACTCTCTCCACGGGAAGGACTACGGGAAAGCAGAACAAACTACAACTTCTAAATATATAGTACAAAAAAAACGCTTTTAAAAGTCGCTACACTACAGACTGCGCCAAAACAACCAAGCAGTCTTTTCAGGTCTATACCTCGACTGCCTCTACGAAACACTTTTGTGCAAATCCAGCGAGGAAAGTTATTGTCATCGCAATCACAGTACATTCAGCAGGTCTGCTAGAAGCCTGCGGCACTGTTTAACCTGCTAACACGAGCCAGGTCGGTATGCTAATCTCCACAGGCAGCAATCTGGGTCTCAGCGCCCGGCTCCGATTCCTGAAGTAACACAGTGAACCCCCTTTCCTGTTTTTGAGGCCTCAATGGGGCAACTGATTAAAAAACAAAAAGGATAAGCAAAGATCAGAATTTAGTAGGGATGCACCGATCGATCGGCCAGCGATCGGAATCGGCCGATTTTGGGCCCGATCGGTGATCGGCCGATCACTCACACGTATTGCCGATTTCAAACCGATCTTGCGCATGCGCATTACTTGCAGCACAGCCACGTGCGCATTCAGGCAGCGTTCACATGTACGCTCAACGGAGCTCAGCAGGCGTTCTCATTCACTTTGAAAGGGAGTGACATCGATGCGACGAAATGAATTTTTGGAGTGCGTGGTATGGCGTCACATCAATACCAAAACTAGGCGGCATAAAATGGCTTTACCCGCCAAAAATTCATGGCGTCAATTTCGAAATCGTAGCGGCGCATAAATGTGAAACTCAGGCACAAAATTAAGAATCGAGTCGCGTGGTTGTGATAATATTAGCGCGACCATGTTATTTTCACCTACGATGTGTTAAGAAGATGTTCTCGATGTAGTACATTACCGTCGGCGGCTTTTCGCTCGAGTGAAATTTTTGGGGCGTGTGGTTTTGAAGGCGGGTTTGGCAGTTTGAGGGGCAGGGTTTGGCAGCTTCTGCTCTGCGAAGATCCTATTGGCCGATGGCTCCTGGTCTTGTGATTGACTGCACATTACAGACAGTTCTTACAGAAAAACCAAAGATGACGGAGGAAGAGGAACGGCGACAGGTAGATTAAACACAAGTTATAGTTATATTTATAATTATAATTTAATAGTTTAGGTCTTACCGTTTAATAAACGCATAAATCAATGGCTCCCCTTACTTACTTGTCTGTCCCCAATTCGCACTAAACACAGATGCACAAAGTCAATCTTAAGATGATCACTAGATGATCAGCCGTTTTCCATAGTTGAGATATGAAGCTGAGAAATCTGATAAATCACCTCTGCCCCAAAAATACACAATGCCAAGTAAGTGGGTACTTTTTGGATGGCGAGTTACGGAGTTATTTACATTTTACATTTTTCTGAGTTATCAATACATTTTATTTATTTTAAATTGTAAGAAAATTTGTTATGAAAAATGAAACACTATATTAAAAAATTAGATTTTTGTTTTATATTTGCTGTAGAGCTGCCACTATTATATGTCATTATTATAAAAGTAACTTAGTAAACAGGGAAAATAACTACGCGTTACATTAAAAAAGTTGAAACCCATTGTTTTGTGTCGATGTCGTCGACTACTCGCAGCAGCTCTAATTTTCTGTTATCTGGGAAAAAAAACGGTATCGGAAAAAACGGTATCGGCCGATCACACTTACAAAAAAATCGGTAAACGGAATCGGCCAAGAAAATTGCAATCGGTGCATCCCTAGAATTTAGCGACTCGCAATTTCACGTGGGCACACCAAAACATGTTAAAATCATCAGACGGTATGTCCTGTAACACAACACTGCACTAAGTATTGAAAGACAGAACTGAAGCGAGAGCCACCTGGACTGGAGAAGGTTCTCATGAGCTTATCTAGGATTAGTATCTCAATAGTGACACGAGTATTCATGATCAAGCTTAAAGGTAAACTCCTCCCAGATCAGAATTTAGCAACGATGAGGACCCCCACAAACTGTCTACTTTCGACCAAGAGCCCCGCCTTGTTCCGTTGTGAGATCGAAAGCGCTTTTGGAAAAGTTCGTTCACTATGTGTTATCACCCAGAAGCTCAACCTACCCACAAGAAAGCTGCACAATCTAGCATTTTTAGGGGATTAAGATCCCCTGTAACTCTGCAAGAGGTAGCTTTCATTCACCTTCCGTACAACCGCCTCAAACCATTCTGTGCAAAAAAACGTGAGACCCGCGCGACTTCGACATTTCATTCTGACGACAAGAAGAAGAACACAAAGATTTGGGCACTTGGAGAATTACACGAATGATTTCCTCTTAGGCTCGGCCCTATTCGGCCCTGGGGTTTTCTAAGTGTAGCCCAGATTTTCCATCTCGCTGCGGTAGCGCTGCTCGGACACTTTGCTCTTGTGCTGCTTGCTCTCCAGGTGCAGGCGAAAGTCGGCCTCCTCGCTGGCTCCCGAGTTGCACATGGAGCAGTAGAACTGGCCGCTGGGCGTCACGCACATGGCCAGGTCCCGCGGGATGCGCTGCCTCGGCCGTGGGTTGTAGTAAGGACCTGGAGCATCCATCCGGAGAGGTCGATAAGATATTAAACACAGCCCATGGCTAGGATAATGCGAATGCACCGACAATAAGCATGCACATGTAGACATGTGGAATAAAATGTTTTCTTAAATATTTTATGACATATGCACATATGCATTTTCTATGCATTCGTACAATAAGCTTGCATTTGTCATAGAAAATATGTATTCTTAAATATTTTATGGTATTTACGTATGCATGCCTATTTTTTATGCATATTTTCCTTGCACATGCACCTATGTTGTATAAAATCTGTATTTTTAAATGTTCATCTTTGAAAGCAGACCACAGGAAATTACGTGTCACCATCTTTTATTTACTATAGGCGGATAAAGGAACCTACAGGCATGCATTTTTACAAAGCTCTTCACTCATGAGCTAATTATGAACTGATATGAGCAGACGCTAGTAGCCTGAGGTGAACGAGGGCTTTCCACATCCACTGCATCCTCTTTTTCAGCATGGCATCTTACAGACCTAAGATTTCCCTTTTGTGCGCGAATTTTGAGCGGAACCTAGGTATGGCTGCATACACTCAAGAGGATGTTCAGCATGAAAGAGTTAACACGCAAACAGAAGCTAACAAGAGAAGCAAACCTTTTGACTCCTACCGCGGACGCTAATTACAATCAATGGGAATAATCAAATAAAATGCTTTTTAATTTACAACAGATTTCGAGATCCACTATTTTCTCAGCCGCATTTTCCGAATACGAAGACGCGAGGGCCCCGCTCGTCCGTGTCAGAGCCGGGGAAAGGGATGAGGTCAGCGAGGCCATGTATGTGATTGAGACCTGCCACCATGCGGGTGACGCTCGTAGGGCCGGGCTGACGCAGGGTGGAGTATCGGCTTGCAAACACCAAAGGCCTGGCGCCGTGCCTGCATTTAGCGAGACTACCGTGGCACGCTGGATTCCCGGAGGCCGGCCCGCCAGAGCCGCGAACGCCAGCCAGCCGCTGAAACGAGGCCCGGCCAAAGCACGGATCAGAAATCCAGCGTTTAGCGCCACCGCTTTGACCAATGCCCAGGACCTGCCCCGCCCCCCCAACCCAAGCCAGCCCCACTTCAACCTCACTCCAACCCCAACCAGGGGGCTGAGATTCAAATAAGAGTGAAAGCATTTGACAATCAAGTGCATATCAACTGTGCTAAGAAAACTCTGATTTAGAAACAAAGTATATCAAAAATTCTATGTTATTCTACCTAAATATTCTACCTGGTATTTTTACTATTATAAGTCTTTTGTAAACGTTCAGAAATAGGAAAGTCCATTGAAATGAGACCAGTTTACATAATATACACTCACCACCTAATTTTTTGCACCGTGTTATTTCTGAAAGTGCATAAGCATTATAAGAGCTGCACGATACATCAATTCTGTATCATCATCATCTGATACATCAATTCTGTATCATCTGTATCATTATCCGTTCTTGGATAATGTTCAAGAAAAGTTAGAAAGTTAGCTATATTATTATTTCTTTTCTATACACATGTGACCCTCCACGGCAAAACCAGTCGCTTGTCGCAACGGAGGTTTCCGAGAAAAACGACCGTTCATGTTGCGTGCGGTAAAATTTTGGATTTTTTGTTTTTAGTGTTTTGAAACAGTGGAAGGTCTATACTGTACTGTTGGGAATAAATTTCGCTGAAAAACATGACTTTCGTGAGGAATTCAATTCCAGCAGGATGTTAAAAGTTTCTGTTTTGACCGCTCTACTTTAATATTTACGGTAAATCCACTGGTTGACTAGCGTGAAGATATTTCTTCGGAATCCATCTCCGTCTCCCGAGTTCAGTTAACCTAACGCAGGTAGGCTATCCGTGTGGCTGTGAATGCAGCGTAGGCTACCGTAAACGCAAACGTAGTCGGGACCGCACCAAGCGTCTGTGAGTGCTATGTCGATAGTCAACTTCAAAGGCAGATTTCTCCGTTTCTCACTTGGCGTCACAGGAGAAACCCGACTCCTTTGAATGTTGATATCTCAGTCATATGTCGTCCGATTCATTCGATATAGGTATCGTTTTGAAGCTTGATTTATGCCCTTTCATGAAATATAATAACTCAATTTTGAAAATTAGCGACTGGTTTTGCCGTGGAGAGTCACATATGTACCCATCTATAAAATCCCCCCATTATTCTAGAATTATTCTTTTCAAAATTTAATTTCTAGTCATTGGTTCAAATTTTTTAAAACTTATTCTGGAGTATATTAGTAAATGAAAAAAGTGCAATGTTAATGCAATTTTTAAGGTTCTGTCCAGCCGTAAGCATGTCATGCATTTGATAACCCAAGTAACATACTTTTGTAACCACTTTGTCTAGTTTCAAACTCCAAAGTGTGAAAAGCATTTCCAAAGTGCTCTATGTGTATCTCAAACGGGCCAGTAAAGGCACAATTAGGGTGTTCTGAATACAGCACACAGGGAGTGGACACCTCCTGTACCAGAGATGATACTCATGGCATCTTGAAATTGGGAAAATTACAGCTCCCGTGTACCTGGCATGCCAACGCTGGAGTGTGTCCTGCGATTCTTGTTGAGCCTATACTCGCTGCCTTCTTTCCGGGGACGCCTCTGTGTGAGGTTAGCTGCATCACTGCAAAAATATTCTTCCGTGAGAATCCCACAGAACGATTTTGAACAGAGCAAAAATATACAGAATATAATAATAATATATCAAATGTTATGCTGTGTCGTTTGGAAAGCAGGCTGGCTTCTGAATTATGCATTGGAAAAGTTGTGAAGTAATCGTTCACCTGCTGTCGCCGAGAACGTAAAGCAACTTGTGTGGATTTAACTGGAGGTGTGAACCTTCACTGAACTAACAATTCGATTCGATTACGATTAACAGACCAACGATTCGATTTGATACCATATCTCGATGCATCACAATGCAGACCATCAACTTTTCTACATTACTTCACTTTGCACGCAGATTGGGAATGGATCGCAGATCGTGCAGCCAAAGTTGCTCCCATGATGTTCTTTTAACTAGTATTTTTATGCCGTAGTCAGAAAATCACCAGGCAATGTCGTTATGATTAGGGATTTTCAACTGCTTCTGTCCCAGGGACCACCACTCAGTCTAAGCAGTCTGGTGGGGGTAGTTTTTTGTATTACATTTTAGATAATTCATCATTCATAAAGATGCCCAAATCATCTGGAAATGTTTTGAAAAATGGAAAAAAAAAAAAAGAATAATTTAAAAAACTGATTTCACTAGTTAAACGGGATTGCACGTCACGGACCACCTGCAATTAAATCCGCGGACCACTAGTGGGTCAGTTGAAAACCTCTGTTATAATCGATTATGGTCTGCCGCTGCGTCAATGCAGAATCGTCCATGTCTGCATCGCGATGCATCCATTATACAATTACTTTCAACAGGCCTAGTTTTAACATGCCACGTGTTTATTATGATTTTGCTCATACCAATAAAGGCACGATCAAACTAGTCATGCTAGTTGTTCAAGATATGATCAAATGTGGACACGCAGGATATGGCATCCTATCTTTCCGCCCTTGTTATCACCCAAAGCCCACTCCAGTCTCGCTGGCATTTAAACAAGCTCTGAGGTTATCTGGGAAAGGCAGGCGGGAGATAAAACCAAACGGAAAACAGTTCTTCCTCTATGCAAAACGACTCACCTGATATAACTTTTTTTTCTGGAACCCTTCACTTGCACTGGACAGATATGAGTTTGTGTTAACCTCAAAGCCTGATTTCGAACCAACTTGGACCTTAACCGCTACAACGACCACCTACAGGCTGCTCTGGGATCTGTGTGACAAGGTGACTCCCGGCTATGATGTAGGTGGCAGCAGCAACATGTATGTCAGTGTGGGCGTTGCAAGACTCACAAGGAGCTGGCTGCGTTTTGCTGGGTCTCGGCGAGCCGGAGCCTCTTGGCGTGGTTCTTGCCCTGGTAGTGGGCGTGGGCCACGGCGGGGGAGCTGAAAGACGCGTCGCACAGCTTGCAGTAGTCGTTCTCGGTGGCCAGGATAACCCGGCCGGGTCCCTTGAAGGGCGTCTGTAGGGAGGAGAGAAGGGCGTCACGGGGAGAAGCGATGAAAGGTGTGCAGGCGCTGAGCCGGCTCTGATTACTATCATGCTGGCTTCGCTGAATGAAGACTTACAGAGTGACACCACACGAGCAAACTGCGCTTAAAAGACGAGTCTGTCGGCCGCCCGGCTGTGCCGAGGGTTTTTAAAAAAACAAAAAAACCCAGAAAGGCAGCACCTGCTTTGTCTGTTTGAAAGGGAACAGGAAAGAGAGACATATGTGGAATTGTACCTGCTTGGCCACCGTGGTGGCAGACTCTGTGGGTGGATTGGAGAGGGATTGCTGGGAAACTGGCTCCACTTCCTCCGGTATTCTGATGGGGGGCGGTTGCTGACTGCCAGCATAAAAATTGCGCAGTTTCTTGCTGTGGTTTTTCCCCTGATACCAAACATATACAAAACAATATTCGCGTCTTTATTTGTCAGGGCCAGAACACTTACACTCTGTGTAAAAAATTAGGAAGCTGATAATACTTAGGGATGCAGCGATCCGTCTCTTTCAACCCTGATACCCAGCACCAATCTGATACCAATGTTTACCAATGTAACTAATTAGTCTTAATATATTTACTAAAAATATTATAGTGACGAATATATATATAGCTTATTTATAATTATTAGACGTTATATATCACTTAATTGTTAAAATTATTATTGTTGCTTTAAATATTATTTTTATAATTATTATACAATTATTTTCATAATTATTAAATCAGAATTACACAAGCAGCATAAAATTCTAAATTGCGGGGATAATTGTGAATATGAAATTTTAGTTTGGCAGGTGAACTTAGTAGTTAAATCAAAAATTACAAGCAGCATAAACAAGTAACTTGGTAGAAACAAAACATTTGAAACAGGATCAATTTTGAGACATATTTAGTTAATAGGAATGTAAACCGGATTTCAAATTCCCATATAAAATATCGGTATGAGTGATAATAATCATCATAAATCATCATGCCGCGTTATTGGTAAGCAGCATTGCTTATGAATAATGAATAAGAGGAGTTCTGAGGGAATCGCTCACAGAATAATAGACTGACAAAGAACAGGATTGGAATTCGTATCAAACAACAATCCCGCAAACTCACAAAACACCCTGAGGTGAGAGATCTCAAAAACCTTTGAAAAAAAACCCAAGGAAAACAATGATCCAATTTGTAGATTTCTGCGAGGGTCTGATGTTCACCTGGTAGTGGGCCTGTGCTTGCTGGGCTGAATTGAGGGTGACGTTGCAGAGTTTGCAGTACAGAGGCTTGCAGAGCTCCTCCAGGGTGGCGTCCTGATCGCCGGCTGCCACCTGGGTCTCCTCTTCAGGGGGTTGCGGGCTGGAGACAGGTGGTGCAGGGACTGGGGAGCCGGGGAGGAGCTGCAGGTGAGGGGGTGGCTTGGCGGACAGTGGGCTGCACAGGGGGAAAGCCAGGGGATCTGGGGACATCATCACCGGCACAGGCCCCAGGTTCTGACTTGGGGATACGGACTGGAACGGCTGAGACTGCTGCTGACACATTATGTTCAGGGGCGGCTTCATGACGGAATCTGGACCTGAAAGTCAAGCCCAATGAGGCAGAGGTTACAATCAACAAGATTTACTGAGAAGGATAACAGTGCTTGTTAGGGCCACAGGATACAGTACATTGTTTCAGCATCTGCATCGTGTCAGTTACATTGCAGGATGGGTAATGCTAAGTAAGGAACGTTTATTTAAACACATCAACATCAACTTTTGCTGCTAGATACAAAAAGAACATTTTCATTCAGTAAAATTGGTCTTTTAATATAGCATCACTTTCCCAGGTTTAAGAGTTCTTGTGTAAACCTCTAGGAAATATGGTTCAAGCCTAAAAAGTCTTCGTTTTCCAGCTTTTAAATTATAATGTAATACAGAAAAAACGCCACACCATTCTAGAATGATTCTTTAGAAATAGAACTATTCATTTGTTACCTAAAATACTTTAAAAACCATTTTTGTGCCACCAATAAAGTCACCCTAGTGCTTTAAACATTTAAACATGGGTTCACCCATGTTATAATTGTACACATAGATTCTTACAAGGGCAAATGCAATCAGGTGAGACATTCACACAAAGGCACAGCTAAAGCGCAATAATGCCAAGTAAAATAATTTCCGACACAGTCGGGCACATAATTTCCTTCGAGCAAAGGGGCCTTTTATCTGCATCTCTCGGTACAGATGCAAGAGCAGCTGACTCCTGCCTAGACGACTGTGGACATTTTTGGCACTGGTCTGTGCCCACATAGCTCTAGTAAATCTGCGGCTAAGTAGGGGTTGGACAGTCAGCTGTTATGCTGCTGTCCCATGTTTCCACTGTATCAATTCCGAGTCCTGATAACAATGATTCAAGAGACTGAAATAGCACCGGACTGTGACAGATTGGTTTGCTTCCGGTCAAATGGATGGAGGAATCATTGGCAAAAGAGTCTGACGTTTAAAGAAAGGTGATATGCTTTTGGCTAACTGGACATTTTACACTTCTATTCAGTGGTCAAGACTGGAATACCAGTTGGCTATTACTTTCTACTTACCAGAGCAAAATGAATGATTCCCTCTCCTCCCCCTCTCTCTATTTGGTGCCAGAAGACAAACCTGATATCTCTTGGTCATCAGAGAATACAAGTCCAGAAATAGTTCCATGGAGGACTGGCATAGCTCAAGGTCACAGGCACAACACTACTTTTTTTGCCCAGGTTCTATCTACGATTCTTACTGAACAAGACAGAAAGTGCAGGTGCAGCAAGAGCTTCTTCATGCGGGAGGAAGATCTTTCAAAATCTTTCAGTCAGTGAAAGACTGTATCCTCAGGCATCTATAATGCAAGGTGCACTGAGTACACGAGAAGGTAAAGGTAGAAACGGCTTGGCGTAGGAGCTTGCCTTACATGACTTGCCAGCGCTAGACACTGAATTTGTTGTTTTCATTGCTCTTTTATCAATAAATGGCATGATTACACAAAAGATATATGTAGCCATTCTTCTTTTGTAAGGACATTCTACTAGAGAGGGAATAATATATAGAATACAACCAATATTAGATGACCGAAATAAAAAAAGAGCTTTATAGAAAGTATAGTTATAATTGTTGACTGGCAGTGAATGCACAAACCTGTCCATTCTCTGATATTCGAGTGAAGTTCTTGATAAGATTTTGATGTACAGTTTAAAATATTTTGTTCATGCGAGGGTCATTTTTTGTCAGTGTGCCCCATGAACAGATGATGAAGAAAGAGACAACCTCTACTCATGAGTTATAATTAGAAAAGAAAGTAATCTTTAATTTTAATGTTAAGAAAACGTTTAAATCCAGGCATTGTACATAACAGTGGGTTTATTTACAGCTGTTCTGAATGAAACAGCTGGGTACATCTGCAGAGGAATCACACCAGGAAGATGCTGCCATTGAATGAGAGACTCGCAGCTGATAAACTGCAGGAGATGAGAGGAGCTCATAAATCAATCTTGCACCGCCACAGATGGAAGTGTCATTGTGCAGGGTCCCTACAGAAGGCAAGGTATATCATTTCAGATCACATCAAGCCAGGCTAATACACAAGTGCAGAAAAACTGGACGAAATAAATGTTGGATTGGTCAGAGACGAGGCTGCTGTAGCGAGAAAACGATGCGGTCCATCAGTGGAAGCGCAGAACATTAGCCACAGTGGAATGACAGAACAAAAACACGATTTCCTACCTGCTATGCGAGGAAAATAATGGCTGCTGTTTCCATACGTTACAGGTTGAAGGTTGTAAGTATTGCAATAATCGGCACTTTGATAAAACGCATCTCCATTCCTTACATTCATCGCCATCTTCCTCGCATCCTTCAAAGCTCGCTGCCGAACTTCTTCCAGCCGTTCCGCGCACGGCTTAGGTCTCGCGGGAAAGGGGGAGACGGAGAAAATGAGATTTGGGAGCAAACTGAATTGAAACACCGTGTGTTTTGCATTGCTTTCATTCAAGCACAATAATGTGTTGTAAAAAGAGTAATATTAACAATACGACTCAAATCACAACCCTTTACCTAAAAGACAAGACACCAGGCAAGCGAAATATCCCCCGATTGTTTTGGTACCGTCCATTTCCTACAGAGACTAGTACTCAAAAATGTGATTGCCAATTCTGCAAGCACTTAGACAAAACGAAGCAATTTGACCTGTCAGTCATAAAATGAGGAGGTGGGGATGTGCTAAACAAGCCACAAATAAATCCAGTAATATCACAACAAACACCTGCAAACTCAAACTTACAGATTTCGGGTTGGTGATTAGTCAAAAAAAGTGTAAGGGCTGGTTTCTTGCTCATGGATTAAGCCTAGTCTTGGACTAAGTTGTAGCACCAATGGAGATTTACCATTCACACTCAAAACTAGTCTAGGATTGGGCTTAATCCTCGACTGGGAAATTGCCCTTGCATATCTAATGTTACTTTTAAAAACATACTGATCGAAATCGTAATTATGTCTTGATGTAGGCTGAAAATGTAATCTAAAAACCACATCAAATCAAAGTGTTATCAGTTAATGCTAACCTATCCCTGAGGTTTGAATGTTACAGCAAAAGCACTTTTAACCGCAGTTCTATAATAATTATATAATTAAGACATAAAAGCCCGTTTCTTTGGATTAGCAACGCTGTACTGGGCGCGGGCGGCGGGTTGTCGGTGTGGGTGACATCAGTTCAGCTGGGTGAAGTTTCCACACAATTCCACACACTCAGGCCAAGCCTATATGAAAACGCGCCTGACGAGGAATCCGCCACAAAACATTACTCCCCCGCCCCCGCGGTTAGCGCGTTAGCAAGCCACCAACTCTGCGTTACGAGTGACCGTCTCGGTGCTTATTTATGTGAATATTTACACGTGATGCCATGACAGCGCTTGGTGTGGTTCTGTGCCGAAGCGGGCGCGTTGGGCGGCCGATCTACTGCCGCCGCTCCCGGTGATGAGCTATTTATGCCTGACTGCTTGTAACAAGACAGACACGGAGAGCCGTCCGTTGTTGCTATGGAGAGAGTTTGCGTGTCAGGCCGGGGCGGGTAGGCCCGAGCGCCGCCTGCGCCTTCGAGTCGCTCGCCGGACTGAAGGAAAGAGCGCCGAGAGCGGACCGCTCGGAAGAATAACGAGGAGCGGGTAGGTAGCATCCGGAGCGCTAACTAGCCACTGTTAGCACGTTCCGTACGTTTTAAACAGCGGCACGTCTGTTTTGAAACCCACCAGGTAGTTAGTGGCATAAAGAGTTAAGCGAAGTTGATGGATCTGCGCCGACGGCGCTCTCAAAATTGTTTCGAAGCTTGTTAAAAATCAGATAAGGCGAGCTAGCTGGCTCTGGGTCCCGCTTACGTTCTGAACCGCGTTCTAGCCTACTGCGTAGTATGCTTGTAGAACGTTACGTGAAGTTAGGACACACCATGTAGTAGACAAGAGTGGTTTGGCACGAACCATTGACGGCTAAGAGGTGAAGCTAAAGCTAGCACGCTAACTACTGCCGCCTGTCACGGCCCCGCTACCCATATGTGTTAGTTGTTGTTGTTTTTTTTTCATTGAAAGAGTGCAAAGAGCCAGTCTGTTTATTGTTTACTGCATTTGTTCGGCAGTGTGACATCAGCGCGGCGTCAGGGCTCCGTTTTATTTGGTTGAGTAACTTATTTGGGGCGCTCCCATTCTAATTAGATAGCTTG
Source organism: Distichodus sexfasciatus (assembly GCA_032718565.1). NCBI lineage: Eukaryota > Metazoa > Chordata > Actinopteri > Characiformes > Distichodontidae > Distichodus > Distichodus sexfasciatus. The sequence goes on along the minus strand of JAVGVS010000063.1, from coordinate 398,233 downwards.
CTTTCTCAAAGGGGCGCCCGGCTGATCAGACACTTATCCCATGTCATTTGTGTAACGGGATTAATATTGACCCCTGCGCAACGACGAACCCAGTGAACTGGATATTTGAACCCTTTTTTTTTTTGTTGAGATAGACTTTTATCGGTTGGCCAGTGTAGCTTAAATTAGCTGGCTAGCTACAGATGACCGATGGCGAGGGTGCTGGCTATTTGCATTAGCTAGCTGCAGTCAGTCGGCTTGGGAGTTTAGCGTTAGCCGGTCCGTATTTGTCAATAATCACTATATCATTATCATTTTTATAGCCAGATAACGTTCTCAGATCAGTGTGGTTAAGCTGTTAGTAGTTGGTATTTAACTGGCTAAACAAGTCTAAATTCCTGCCGGGAATTGCTCAGCTCTTCGTGTCGAAAGTGACAGTGTTTGTCGAATTGTAAGCATGCATGGGGCTGTTTTGCTATTGTTTTTGTGGGACTCCTCTATTGTAGCCCGTGTTGTTTATCAGCCGGCGTTATCTCGGCTTGTTTACGGCCGGGTAATCAATATGACAGTGGGGTTGCGTTTGTTTATTATGAACGCCTTGTTTTTGTAATCATTACAGAATATTACGCTGGGACTGTAGAATACAAACGTTAGAAGAGCAACTCAGCTGATGGTTTCCAATATGAAGCCCGAGTTTTTCCCGTTACCCTGAAGATAAATTTAAGGTAAGGAGTCGTTTCTTGTTGATTTGAACATTAGTTTGCATGTTTACAATAGCAGGTCATTCTTGATAGATATTCGTGCAGTCTGACAGATTTTCACACCTCCTCATAACCTGCTGTTGTAATTAGGTAAGAGTGAGAGGTGTTATATTTGATCATTTTCACTTTTCTAGATGTGTTACTTGGCGTTTATGTTACATTTTTATAATTATCTTCTATATGGTGTTGGCAGTTTCTGGTGGCTGGGAGATGCACTTATGTCTGTCAGACTAGTTGGCCGATGTCAAGTACAGAGACGGGGAAAAAAAACAAGTCATCCACTTCTGTGAGAAGTGCCAAATGTTTTTTTGGCTCCTTGTGGAAGGGAAATGCCTTTACTGGAGCACTGAGATAAATTCTTTTCATTGCAGAATGACTCAGTTTTCAAGTTCTACCTTTCTTCCCGTAAGCTGCTGGATGACACGTTGTTTTGTTGTTGAGATAGAACTCGCTGAGGTGTCCATGGTTGCCGTGACTAGGATGTTATTCATTTGACTTTTTGACAGTAAGTCTTGGAATGGCCTCTTATTTCATCACCATGTAGTGCTAATAAACATAGTCTTGAAAGTTGATTAGTCATTAGATCTGAGTACACCGTAGATTAGATGTCCAATCTTTATCACAAAAATCACATTATTTAAAAGAAAGAACATTGGGTTTTTTTTATAGTAGAGGTAAAATATGAATCCGAGTGACTGGGTAAAAACATCATGCTTTTTAAATATTCCGAACATAAGGCAGATTGAATACTGGACGAATAACTATAAATGTTTTGACGCCAATATTTAGAACCTCTCACCGTCTTAATCTTGTTTATGTCGGTTAACTGGATTAATATTTCTCCAAAGTGTATGTTCATAAACTGTCCCCTTATATAAAATGACTAGGTCCTCTTCAGGGATGGGCCTCTACCCCATCCAATAAAAAAGAGCTAAAATCATTCATTGCAATGAAGGTGAAAGTTTGAATTAATCATTGGACTGATGCACATTGCTAGCCCTATTGTTTGGGTTCTTGGTATCCTGTGTTTTCATAAGGTTTACACAGTACACAGTTTTACCCAGATTTAATTTGGTTTCAGTTTTGTTTTTTGTTTTTTTGTTTTGGAACTTCCTGATGACTAACGCGTAAGTCGAGATAGAACTTGTTTTGATGATGCTTTCCTGAGTTTCAGTAATGATTCTTACATTATAAATGATAAAGGATAAAGTACAAAATACAGAGAGACTATTTTTTAAAAAGTTTTTCCTCTTCTTAGGGGACAAAAGGGTTCTTTATTTTTGTCTGAACTGAAAGATTGTGAGGACTAGTGACCATGCCTCCTAGGCCCTCGTCTGGAGAACTATGGGGCATCCACTTGATGCCCCCAAGGATTTTAGTAGACTGTCTTTTGCCCAATGGCATGATCCTGACGCTGGAGTGCCTCCGTGAGGCCACGCTCATCACCATCAAGCATGAACTGTTCAAAGAGGCCAGGAAGTGTCCCCTCCACCACCTTCTACAGGAGGAGACCTCCTACATCTTTGTCAGCGTGACCCAGGAGGCCGAGAGGGAAGAGTTTTATGACGAGACAAGGAGACTGTGTGATCTCAGGCTCTTTCAGCCTTTCCTAAAAGTTATTGAACCAGTGGGCAACAGGGAGGAGAAAATTCTCAACCGAGAAATTGGTGGGTACAATTACTTTCGATGGAGAAAAAGATTTTTGTAATGTATCCGTTTTCTGGGGCCTCAAACTAAAAGATGGGCAAGGGTCCATCTTTTAACTACCACCTTTTAAGAATCTAGATAACAGACATAGAAAGGTGTATTAAATTTCCAAGCTGATCATAATCTGTAATGGACAAATTAAGCACATTGTGTCAACATTTACCTGTCAAATCTCAATCTAAAAGAAATGAGAGCAGTTTTAAATAGTCACTCCGATTTACTATACGTTTTTTGTGTCCAGATTGTATGAAGTATTTTCCTGACATAATTGTTTCATTTTGTGCGTTTTAGGTTTTGCGATCGGTATGCCTGTGTGTGAGTTTGATCTAGTAAAGGACCCTGAAGTGCAGGACTTCAGGAGAAATATACTAAACGTCTGCAAAGATGCAGTAGAACTCCGAGATGCCAATGGACCCCACAGCAGAGCTTTGTATGTTTACCCTCCTAACGTGGAATCATCGCAAGAGCTTCCAAAGCACATCTTTGCTAAATTAGACAAAGGTAATTTTCACCAGTGTTATCTCCAGGGTTTGGGTTTGATAATACTCACAGTATTAAGTAACAAGAATTCGCTTGGTTTTAAATGGAGCTGTTTTCTTGGGCTTGTTGTGAAGCTTTTTTCATAGTAATAGTAATTACAGAGCATATGATATTTGTGTTTTTTCTCTCTTGCAAGAGTGCCTCCAGCACTGCAGCACAATAACTCACACACAAGCACTCTCAATACTTGTTTTCATTGATGGAAATAAAGGAGAAGGGCGAATATCCCAAATTAAATAAGATCAGTGTTTTCTTTTTCTGTAGATAATCCTAAATCTGAAGATATTTGTTCTTTTTAAAAATCCAGGTCAGATCATTGTGGTCATCTGGGTAATAGTCTCGCCCAACAACGACAAGCAGAAATACACCCTAAAGATCAACCACGACTGCGTCCCGGAGCAGGTGATAGCAGAAGCCATCAGGAAAAAGACGCGAAGCATGCTGCTGTCTGCCGAGCAGCTCAAGATGTGTGTGCAGGAGTACCAGGGCAAGTACATCCTCAAAGTGTGCGGCTGTGACGAGTACCTGCTGGAAAAGTATCCCATCAGTCAATACAAGGTAGCCTGGCCATACATTGAACTCGGACAATCTGACATGTTGTTTTCCTTCATTCTGTTGAGGTTTGTGGTGGTTTAGGTCTTATGGTAGGATACTCGGCTATGAACCAAGCGGTTCTGGTTTCGAGCCTGACCGTATCTTACCTCTGGCTCTACCGCCACTGAGCCCGTGAACAAGGCCCTTAACCCCAAATTGCTCCAGTGTGACTGTCCCTGTAATTAGGAAACACAAGTTGCTCTGGTTAACAGCGTCTGCTACAGTGCCATAACTGTTTGTAAAGTTGAGGTAAATTCTTAAGTTCACTTGAGGCGGGACACGGCTAGGTCTTGTTTAATTCTCCCATTCCATTCTGTTGCTTTTGGTTCCCAAGCTTTTATTCCCTCAAATCCAACAGGGACGTGGAATGCAAATGAGTAGCCAGCATGTCCGCCGTCTGCATTTTTAGGCCTCTAGTTATTTTTCTTAATACCAAACAGCACCAGTGAAAGTAGTGCTTACCCAGCTATAAATAGTCCGGTGGATTGCAAACAGTTTCGTTGCTGACAAGATATGCCTCTGATTATTATGTAGGTTTGCGACTATAAACAAAATTCTCTCTCAGTCTGTCTGTCTCTTTCTGTCTCTTTCTTTCAGTATGTGAGGAGTTGTATTATGCTGGGCCGAATGCCAAACCTAATGTTGATGTCTAAGGATAGCTTGTACACTCAGCTGCCCATGGACACCTTCACCATGCCGTCGTACTCGCGCCGCATATCCACTGCCACTCCGTACATGAACGGGGAAGCCTCCAGCAAATCCCTCTGGACCATCAACAGCACGCTGAGGATACGAGTTCTTTGTGCCACATACGTCAATGTGAACATTCGGGATATCGATAAGGTGTTTAACGAAACAAGACGTTCTGAGCTTTCCGATTTTTGCCACTGTACACAATTCTGTGATTTCGGTAGTCTGTCTGCAGTTGGAGAAAAGTAAAAGCATTTTTTTGAATCAGAGAAGAGTAAGAAAAGTATTTGAGCCTGCATGTTTTAAGTGGGTATAGTTATTTGTACTAAGTGGCATTCTACACATGCGTTATTAATCTTATGACAACTTGTACGACCAGATTCCACGTTTCATGTAATTAGTGCTGCAAAGTAATTACTATAAATGTTTTCTTGCCACAATGCAGATTTATGTCCGGACAGGGATCTACCATGGAGGAGAGCAGTTGTGCGACAATGTGAACACACAACGTGTACCATGCTCAAACCCGAGGTATGAGGCAACGGAATAAAGACATAGCTCACATGCTTTTACAACACATATGTATTGCGTCACGCTGGATATGTATTTAACTGTATCTATATATTCATATTATTTTCTCGCTATTATTCCCACTGTTTCAGGTGGAACGAGTGGCTCACCTATGACATGTACATTCCTGATATTCCTCGGGCCGCTCGTCTGTGTCTGTCTATCTGCTCTGTGAAAGGGAGGAAGGGAGCGAAAGAGGTGCCAACTCTTTTCAAGCTGATACACTTTTAATCCAGCCTTCGGCGTAGCTGCAGAGACAGGGGCAGACAGGGAGCTGTCTTCGTCTGTGTTTAAGTTTACTCTAGTGTCTAGAACATGTGTAACTGAGCCTCTGTTGGAAAGGCATAAGCCTGAGAGTGGAAGGTCACGGGGACATCCGACTTATTAAGTATTGATGCGTTACTCAGCAGACTTGAGTCTTACTTTTATCTAGCGCTTTTTAAAATGGTTTATCTTTTTCATTGATCCAGCATCTGTAGTGTACGCACCATGTCTGCAATGTGGGTCTTTAACGCATGGCTTATTTAATGGGCTCCAGGAACACTGTCCACTGGCTTGGGGAAACGTGAACCTGTTCGACTACACACACACGCTGGTGTCGGGCAAGATGGCACTCAACCTGTGGCCGGTGCCACACGGCCTAGAGGATCTGCTCAACCCCATCGGAGTCACAGGCTCCAATCCAAACAAGGTATTTTATTTTACGGAGCATTTGGGATCACAAGGCGTTTGATGTTAAGTGATGAGAAGTACACGTTACTTGGGTTAATCCTATATGTCGAGTGTTTAATAAAACCATACATATTAAATGTGAGTTGTTAAGTTGCCCTCTCTCCTCATAAACCACTTCTACCATGTGTGGTGATCAGGAAACCCCATGCCTTGAGCTGGAGTTTGACTACTTCAGCAGTCCTGTGAAGTTCCCTGACATGGCCATAATCGAGGATCATGCTAATTGGATCATTTCCAGAGAGATGGGATACAATTACTGCCAGTCTGGACAGGTGAGCTTCTAGACAAGCATCTTGCTTAATTAATTATGACATTGCTTCCTGCTGTTATTTATAGCTTATGCACTTAAGAGGGCTTTATGTCTCATTTGTAATCTTTTGTTTGGTGTATGCAGGGTATGTCCTAGTTCTTATGAAACATAATTAATTCCGGTTGTTAAAACATGAATACCTTTTATTCATATTCTCTCTGTCCCATAGTAATATTTTAGTGAGAGTTTTTGGGGGATACTGCAAGGCCTTGAAATAATTGTGAAGTTTCGTGATCTCTGCCAAAGCACTTGAGCAGAAATTGTCTTGTGATTTCTGCCCGCAGAGTAGCAGATTGGCCCGAGACCACATCATAACAGAAGCGGACATCGAGCAGCTGCGTCAGTTGGCAAACAGAGACCCACTTTCTGAGATCACTGAGCAAGAGAAGGACTTTCTCTGGAGGCACAGGTACTCCAGCACCACTCTGGCCTCACTCCACCTCTCCGGAGCTTTGTCAGCTTGTGTAAACATATAAAAATGACACGATAGTTGTCTAATTTAATACATTTGTTTTAGGCAATACTGTGTAAATTTCCCAGAGATTCTTCCCAAGATTCTCCTTGCAGTGAAGTGGAACTCTAGGGATGAAGTTGCACAGGTTATTTCACTTTATATTTCAATGATCCCCATCAAAAAAAACCCCACTAACATGTCTGTCTGTGAACTTTTGTTTTTCTCTAACCCATTTTTCCTTAAAGTATAAAACTTAGGCTGCGGTAGTTTACAGATCAAGAACAGTCGTTAAGTCGCTCTGGATAAAAGTGTCTGCTAAATGCTATAAATGTAAATGTAAATGTAAATGATCTGTTATTTTTGCAACTCTTTACTTGCATATGTCATATGCGGCCTGGTTGCTTACAGCTTCAAGAGAATACTGCACTACTGTTTGTGTAGCCATATGTATGGTACATACATACACTAATCACTGTCTTTTGCTGAATGAAGAGCATCTGCCGTTAAATAAATAAATGTAATAAAATCTTAAATATAATTGGAACATACAAAAATACTCAGTATTTGTCTGAATCTTCCAGATGTACTGCCTGCTTAAAGACTGGCCTGCAATAAAACCAGAACAAGCCATGGAGCTGCTTGACTGCAATTATCCGGATCCAATGATCAGGGACTTTGCTGTACGGTGCCTTGAAAAGTATTTGACGGACGATAAACTCTCCCAGTACCTTATTCAGTTAGTCCAGGTGAGATTGACATCACGTGCTTGATTATTAATCTACATTTTAGCTTAATTACCAAGAATTTTCATAATGTTGAATAATCAATACAAAGGTTGTTATTGGTGTCTGGGCCTCCACAGGTTTTGAAGTATGAGCAGTATCTTGATAATCCATTGGTGCGATTTCTGCTAAAAAGGGCCCTGACCAACCAGAGGATTGGACATTTCTTCTTTTGGCATTTAAAGTGAGTAAAACCCTTTCTCCCCACGTGCCTATTTTATGTGACGCTGGTACGAGGCCAGCTAGAACCCCGGTGACCAATGTGGCCCTTTGCAAATGTGTTTAAATCTTTGAGGAAATGTCTTGTTTACTTTCCCAGAAAATATTAGGCATCATCTGAAAGAGCTTTAACTACATTGACCTTTATACATCCTTTTTTGCCAACCCATTTCAGGCCAGGCAGAGCCTCGATCCACATTGTGGGATCATAAGGAAAGATAATTTGAAGAAGCAGTTAGGACAAAGAGAAACAAATACACATGGATGTATAAATCATTTACAGGGGTGTAACAGGAGGTTGTTTGAGTTCAGGCCAAAAGGTCATCAGTTTTGAGTTTATATTTCCGAAGCACCTGGCCATTCACTAGATAAGCCGCTGGGTTTTCATCTACGCTGTGGACTTTGTAGGTCAGAGATGCACAACAAGACGGTGAGCCAGCGCTTTGGCTTGCTGCTGGAATCGTACTGCCGGGCCTGTGGCATGTACCTGAAGCACCTGAGCAGGCAGGTGGAGGCCATGGAGAAGCTCATCAATCTCACAGACATCCTCAAGCAGGAGAAGAAGGATGAAACTCAGAAGGTAGAGCACTTCCTGTGATGGCTACAATGTCATAATTGTCAGCAAAAGCATTTGAGGAGTGTGTTGAGAGGTATTGCTGCTTGTGGGGTTTCTTTAGGTGCAGATGAAGTTTCTGGTTGAGCAGATGAGAAGGCCAGACTACATGGATGCACTTCAAAACTTCACCTCACCACTCAACCCAGCCCACCAGTTGGGCAACTTACGGTGAGTCAGGGAATTGCTTGTGGTTTATTATTAAAAACTGACACGTACCTCGAAACTGAAAGTGTCAAATGTTTTTCTTCTTATTTTTTTCCTGATAGGCTTGAAGAATGCAGAATCATGTCATCAGCCAAGAGGCCACTATGGCTGAACTGGGAAAACCCAGATATCATGTCTGAGCTCCTCTTCCAAAACAATGAGATCATCTTCAAGAATGGAGACGGTCAGTTTCCTTTTTTTTTTAAACTAAACTCTTTGTTGAGTAGATGCCTTTAGATGTTCAACATTCTTGAGCCGATCCTCCTATGTGTCTAGTGCCAGTGTCCGTGCCAGCAGTGTTGCATAAAAACCTAAAATCTGAACGCTACATGGCGTTCAAGATGATGTGAAGTCACTCCTTATACACGAGTCTTGGTGTTTATGAAGTAAAACTGGCCTTTGTTATGGAACTATTCATTTATTGAGTTAATTGTTTTTTAATGTCTAGATTTGAGGCAAGACATGCTGACCCTTCAGATCATTAAAATCATGGAGAACATCTGGCAGAACCAGGGACTGGACCTCAGGTATTGTGTTTATATGCCAAGCTATTATTTAGTTACCCTGAGAAATGAACCACTGCTGAAGGTCACTGAACAGTATTGTTTCACTTTGTTTTGATGCAGGATGCTTCCCTACGGCTGCCTGTCCATCGGCGACTGTGTGGGCCTGATCGAAGTTGTGAGGAGCTCTCACACCATCATGCAGATCCAGTGCAAAGGGGGTCTCAAAGGAGCGCTGCAGTTTAACAGCTCCACGCTGCACCAGTGGCTGAAGGACAAGAACAAGGGCGAGACGTGAGTTTTCTTTATCGCAGCGCACTCGGTCAAACGTTAGATCTCACGGTTTCAGTGATGCAAACTTCAGCATGACTCCCATCTCTTTAGGTATGACATGGCCATTGACCTGTTTACACGTTCCTGCGCCGGCTACTGCGTAGCAACCTTCATTCTCGGCATCGGCGACCGCCATAACAGCAACATCATGGTGAAAGACGACGGGCAGGTACGCTTCTATATCAGGGCTCTTGTTAATGTGTATTGTCGAACATCAGTACTAACCCCCGCTTTGTTCTGTAGCTGTTTCATATAGATTTTGGTCACTTCCTCGATCACAAGAAGAAGAAGTTTGGCTACAAGCGGGAACGAGTGCCGTTTGTCCTTACCCAGGATTTCTTAATCGTGATCAGCAAAGGGGGAACTCAAGAATGCACTAAAACGAGGGAGTTCGAAAGGTACGTCTGCACGTCACATTCTTTTGTCTGACCCTAACATTAACCCTTTATCTGCGATCTCAACCAGGGTGAACTCTTTAAATCAGACATTCATTATATCCCATCGTTAACAGTGTGTACTAAGCTTTGCCGTCACTCTTATTAAACAAATAGCCCAAATTACTTGGAGAGAAGGATGATAAAGGCTTAATATTTGCCGGCAGCTGCTATCTACACCAAGTAGGCAATGTTTTGACCAACAGTAAGCAATTTTAAGTGTTTTAACAGTTTCCCCAGTCCCAATCCGAACAGCTTTCTTGTGCCTGACTGACTGTCAGCAGCCTGTGAAGTTGTCAGCCTGTCAAATCTTTACTTGCATCAGAAAGAATGTTAAAACATCCCGGCATTTGGAGGAAAACCTAGCTGCCAAATTCCAATCGTGTTCCCTTCCTTCAGATGAATAAACTATGAATGGGGGAAAGCGGACTTAAAATTAGTATTTCAAGCTACACTTTTGTGTGCAGTAAATAACATGAATAATAATGAACAGTGGTGAGCATAATCTTATTTTCCCCTTGATTCCAAGGCAGTGTTTTATCGAGACAGATTGTCCTCCATGATCAGCGATTCAGTGATCATCGAGCCTGCAGTGTAAGATGTTGATTGTGGCTCTCTGCTACCCTCTGCAGGTTCCAGGAGATGTGCTACAAGGCTTATCTAGCCATCCGCCAGCATGCCAACCTGTTCATCAACCTCTTCTCCATGATGCTGGGCTCAGGCATGCCCGAATTACAGTCCTTCGACGACATCGCTTACATCCGCAAGACCCTCGCGCTGGACAAGACCGAGCAGGAGGCTCTGGACTACTTTATGAAGCAAATGAATGACGCTCATCATGGTGGATGGACCACCAAAATGGACTGGATCTTCCACACCATCCGACACCATGCCCAGAACTGAGATAGAGAAGGACGGAGCCCTAACCAGGAAAGATCTTGTGTCGGCTAGCGGACCTTCGCCCAGGCAGGACCTTGCCCTGGACCTTGCGGCTGTGCCGGTAGACGTGTGGCAGCCAGACCTCATGTACAAAAAAAAATGGGGCAATGCCCCAACTGACTTTCAGAGCACTAAACAATCCAGATTTTTTCGTTATCCTTTTTGGTGGCATCTATACAGAGGAATACTAACCCCAGACTTTGTCCAGAATGTGCTGTATTGTTGCTTGTAGTTTTTTTAATTATTTTTTTTCTGCTGCTCTTTTCCGGGCGAGATCATAGTTTTTGTTGTGAGAGAAAAAAAATGAAATCCTCAACATGTTGATGAGAAGCGTTCTTGACTTCAGGCGCTTTTCGGGTTACCCATGTCTTCCTATAAGTACAAACGCCTTTAAATATGCATGGAACTAGACAAGAGCGGGAAAAGATTTTGTTCACTTCGCAACCTTTATTTAGTTGGCATCTCCTACGATGTTACGTATATCGTTGGCTCTTGAAAACTACTCTTGATCACTACAATGGCTTTTTATCGTCCTCCTCCTCCTCCCCTTCCAGCTTCATCAATGAACACAACATGAGGACCTTGAAAAAATAATGGGAGGTGTGATATATATTAATGGCAAATTGGGGGGGGGGGGGATTTCTTACACCCAATGCTTAAGCTATTAAGCACTTAAAAGAAATCATTCTGGCCTTTGCTTGAGCCGTGGAGGCACAGTGACCCTCTTTATTTATGCTTATCGTGACATGAGAAACGGAAACTTATGTTTACTTGTTTAAAAAAAAAAATCACAGCAAATGATCAGTTTATTCCTGTCCAAAAATCACCTTGATCCAGATAATCAAGTTTGGCCCTAGCATGGACAAGAACGAGTATCTGAGGTCGTCACCAGACGCACTGATTGAGCGTGTAGTAAAAAGGCCTTAATATAAGTAGATGTTCGGACAGCAGAACGGACACCCCCGGTGGCTAGCGTGGTGCTTCATACAGAAACAGCAATTCAGTTTTCCATTCTGTATAATTGTGGAAACTCTGCTCTATCTTTTTGCCCTTCCAGCTAATCAGGGTTCCTTTCCTTGTTACTTTCATTGCGATGGCTGATGGTTATAGAGTCGTGTGACACATTAAGCATGGTGCTAAATAGATTCCTGGGTGGATAAAGCTAAACAACTTGTAGACGCAGTGGATTTTGGGTGAGGCCAGATTGGAATGGGGAGAACGGATGACTTAAATGGTTTACCGTTTCCACTATAACAATGCCTATGTGGACAGGTTGGTTTATGTGTGTCCTCTAACTGCTTTCTGCTGCTCACTAACTCTCCTTGTTAAATTTGTCCAGTACAGAATTGGGGGGAGGCCTACCACAGGCAGTGTGTCGTTTACTCTTAGGTGTTACAGACAAAAAAAAAAAACCCAGACTATCTTTGATTAACTACCTTGGCAGATCGCACGTCCAATCCCTCAACACCAGTCTGATCCGATCTAAGCTACTCCTGAAATGCATTATACCTCTCAAACTATATCCAGAGCAGTTTGGAGATCAGGGTGTGGACTCCATCACATGGGAGGGAAGAGTAATTCCAGAGCATCCCCTTAGTATTTAGACTCTAAATGCCTTGCATAATGGGCACAGCTGCAGTACTTTTGAGGAGGCGGGTGTGGAATCTTGTCACTACTTAGCGAAAGATGCTTCAGTCCAAAACTGAAACGCTGAATCAGTTGGCCTATAAAGCAACAATCCTCTGTGTATGTACACAAGTATGTAGGACCTATGACATTCGACCTTGTGTTTTGAGTTGTGTTCTACATTTCAACACTGACTTTTTTTCTTTTTTTTTCATCACTACCTGGTTGCGATCGGTTAATCCGACCTAACTCTGCAGGTTTCGCGGAGGAAGGCTGCTATGTTTTAGCATTACGTTTTAAAGCTGTGAAAATCTAATCTTACAATGGAGGTGCAATGACATTAACTATATGGATGTAAATGTTAGGGGTGTGCAAAAAAAAAAAAGTATCGAATTGCGATTCTTTCTCTTGTCGATTCAGAATCGACTCATGCATTCCCAAAATCGATTCATATTTTCCAACTAGCATGATAGCACTACTTTACTTTTTTTCCCCAACACCAGTTCAGCTCGCCAATCCTACAGATGGCGCAATGTTGGAATTTGCCCAGATATGCAGTCATTATGCGTACATATGCATTACCTTTAGTAAACTACATTTGATTCGGTGTTATTTTATTTTGTTGATCTGCCACAGTGAAATGGGAAAAGTAATACAAAAAAGCAATCTGGGAACATATTCATCTATGTATGGAATCGTAAATCACTTAGGAGTCGTGAATCGATTTTGAATCGAATCGTGAGATTTTCTGAATCGTGCACCTCGAGTAAACGTACTGGGGAGGGAGCCCTCCTTGAGACTCAGAATTTATGATAAGGTTGAGATGTTCAGAAATGTCTTTCTTTGTACTGTTAAGTCAAGCCAAAGCTCAACTTGGGTGGAAGAGTTCTCAAAACGCTGGAGCAAACTTTCGTCCTGCAGAACCACCTGAAGCATAAAGAGGGGCACTAAGTGTGTCCGGACAATATCCAAATGAAGATACAATCGGAGAATCTGAAGGACACAGCTTTTTTTTGTGCTCTCAAAACGCTAAGCTGTTTACCTAGGAATATTCCACCCTTCAAATTGAACAAGCGGCCCAACCCCCTGCCTTATTTTTGTTTTGTTGAACAGCAACCACAATGATATCCATATTTATATCTTTTTTTGCTTCCCTTGTACATTCTGCAAAAGTACTAACACACGTCATTCTACAAGACAGTCATGCACCAAAATGTATTAATGCAAAGAAAAGGAAGGCATTTTTCCCTTTCTTTTTCCCCCAGTGTCATTTACAGAAAGTATCCTGAAATGTGCTGTTGTCACGGTATTCCAGACTTCTTATGCATTTATGTACTAAACTTGAGGATTAAGATTTTTTTTAAACATCCAAGTGATTCTTATATGCAGTAAAACAAATGAATAGGTCGGACAGTAACTGATGGATGCGGGAGGATTTTGCACTTTGTAATTGTTTTCCCCCCTTCTTTATAATGCCTTTTAGTCCTACAGGGACAGTGTAGTTCTCTTGCATGTCTTTTTAAGCAGCATTACCAACTGTACTCCTATACTGCCTGAACCAGATCCCAATGAATTAGAAGTTAGTCATTGTAAGCAGCGTTATGTTAGCCCTCCAAAAGAGAAAAAAAGCCATTTATCGCATGGTTCTATTCACTACTTTGTGTGTTTCGTCTGTACAGGTTACAGATCCTTTTGGGCCGGACCCGTTTAAAAAGCCCATTGAAAATGTCTATGTCATAACGTGCAAATGCTTTGTATTTCTTTTCTTTTTTTTCCACCAATTGCAACCGGGGAAAACTATTGAGATGCTGGACTCTTGGCGTCTTTTATATGAGTTACAAGGACAAAAAAAGAAAAAAAAAAATGGACAAAAAACTTTCATATTTCAGTTTCAAAATGTTGTACTTGAATATCATCACTCTGAACCATCGCCGTGTGTGTCGAGAACAAATCTGTTAACGTGGTGTAGCACTGAAGGTTTGCTTGCATAGGAAATTTCATACCGATTGTGAATGTTTAAAAAGCTTGGGACGGGGACGGGGACGGGGAGGGGGTGAGGGTTGAGTTTCAATATGAAGAAACTCCTTGGCATTTGTAATGGAAAAAAGGTTGCCATTCTTCGAAAGAAGAGGAACATTTTGATTTTACTTCAGAGTGGGAACCTAATGTAAAAGGAAGGTCAACGTTGCTATTGGAAAATGACTTGTGTGGTTACATTTCTATATTCTTCTGGGCAGTCATATTACTTTTTGTCACTTACATGCTGAATTATATTTTCATACATGAATACTTTCAACAACACTACTTTATTGGGCCAAATAATGTTCCGCACATCCATCCTGCATGAGATTTAAGTTAAAGCCCTAATATTTTTGTTTATATATATATATATATAAATATATATATAAAGTTTGGCCTAAGACTGCACTCTGTAGTAACCATCTATAACTGCTAACAGTGACATCATTCTCATTTCTTTACTGTTTCATTGTGCACCTCAGTTGAAAAGTTGCTTTGTATCCTGTCTATCTCCAATATTTTGAGTGTTATGTGACTATGTACAAATAAACATATTTCAAGAAAGGTTCATGGCTCTTCTTTCATTTTTCTTTTTTTTTCATTAATTCCCCATGAAACAGCAAACACATACTGCTCAAAAAAATTAGGAAACCAGGGATGCACGACAATTTCGGAATCATATTAGAATCAGCCAATAATTTATTATCATTTTTTTTGTAAACTATGCATTGGACTGATGCTTAGATTTGCCCAATATTTTTAGCCGATTTGATAGGTCGGACAGGTAGCGCTTACGCCAGGCATGTCCAAAGGCTGAGGTCGTATTTTATAAGCCCCACACCTTCTGGCTTAAAATATATGGCGCTACTGAGCGCAGTGGAATGTTCGCAAGCAAAATCTCTTGCCTTTACATGCTTTAGCCTACAAAATGAGCTGCTTTTGGCATTTCTGGGAGAGAACTGTATTTCCCACAATCCCCTGCGTGCCACAATAAAGCGATGGCAGCACGTTCTGGAATAAACACTGAAAATCTCAATAAATTGCTGTTTTGAGTAGAATCCTGGTTGCTGTGGTTAGTTATCAGCTAAAATATGAGTTTAGTCGCTAATAAAGGGGGAGATTTGACTGAACTGTAACATTTTACCGAGTAATGCTGCTGACAAACAGCCTGTGTTTACACCACTTATACATATCGCAAATGCGTCATTTATGCATTTTTATGCATTTACTTCTGGTTTCGTGGATGGAATATCTCACAAATACTTTCACGTACAGAGGGATCAGGTCTTGCCAACGTTTCCGGTTCCGCATCACTAATAAGCATCGGTGTGAAACACAAAGGGAGTATGCTCTAGTGAGTGAGAAGAATTAAATGAAGGTTCGATTCTAGAAAAATTGCCTCGACCATTTTTTGTAATCGAATTATTTGAGGTATTCAAATAATCGTTTCAGCACTAGAAATAGAAAAGACAAAGAACCTACTGGATGTTAGAGCTAAGATAACATTAACATACCGAACCGTGGGCACACTGTACCATTGCATCCCTAGAAGAAAGACACCACGCAAAAAAGGAATGGTTTTGCAGGTGGTGATCACTTCTCACTCCTTATCCTTCCTTATAGATTTTCCTGAAGTTTGGCATTTTGCCAGTGCCCTTGTCATACTACTGGTAAGCACAAGGCAGTACATGCAGCCCATTTAGTATGCGCTGTTAGCCCAGATGCTCCAGGACAGCTGTTGCAAGAATGTTTGCTGTGTCTCCCAGCACAGCTTCCAGTCTGGAGGAGATACCAGGAGACAGGTTTTTACATGAGGAGGGCTGGACAGGGCTACTCTGTGGGAGGAGGAACGAGAGCAATACTGCCAAGTCCTACAAAATAAAATGACCTCCAGTGGGCTACTCACGTGCTGGGTTCTAACCAAACTGTCAGAGAACAGACTTCAACAGAGAACAGCTGACATGAGTGCTTAATGTCCTCTAATGGAACCTGTGCTCACTGCCCAACACTATGCAGTTTAATTGGCATTTGTCTGACAAACCCAGAATTGGCAGGTTCACCACTGGTGCCTTGTTCTCTTCACAGAGGAGGGCAGGTTCACACTGAGCACATGTGACAGAGGCGAGTCTGGAGATGCCATGGAGATCACATGGGACCAGAGGCTATCCAGGGAGCTACTGGCGCAAGGCGGGAACCAACCCTGGGCAGGCGCCAACACACAGCAGGGCGCACACTCACAAAATCACAAGAACAACTAGTGGTAAGCAAAACAAACCAAGGTGCCTAAGCACTGTTCCCAGGGTGTTGTCCAAAAGTTGCCCACTGCTACTTCACAGGTAGGTTCAAATGCAGAGGTCACATTTTGCTGTGGTGCACTGTGTGCTGTGATGTGTTCACAATGACAAATAATCACTCAAAAAATAACTTTGATTAACAATTTTAACCTGTCTGCAATTTTACTTCTTTAACTAATTTTGAATCTGGCACTCAGTGAGTTAATTAGTTTGGTTACTACTTCATCTGATATGTGATTTAAGTGTTCCCTTAATGTTTTTGCTAAGTGCATAATTTGATCTACAGTAAGTATACAAGATCATGTAAACATACAGAAACAATGCAAGTTGATTGAATTTTGTGTCAAACTAAAGGGTGGTAATGCCCAGTTTTCAACTGCTTCTGACTCAGGGACCACCACTCATACTAAGCTGCAGCCTGCGGCCCACCGTGTGTCCGCGTGTGTGAGGGGGCAGGGAGCATTTTGTTCTTCTTCTTACCTGTTAGTGGGATTTCTGGCGTGGTGATTTCTACGCAGACTATCTATCTGTGAAGATAGTGGTAGTGTCAGTCTCAAGTCATTTACTGAAAAGGTCAGCTATACAGCAGTAGACCACTCAAAATTTAACTTCACAAAAAAACTATACCTTTAAAAAACCAAAAACTAAAACTGAGTTTCGTATTTTCCTACCTATGGATGCTATGGATGACGTTAGGGACGCAATGTTTTAGCAAAGTACAGTTAATCAACCTGACTGGTGCAAGAATAACGTTAGATGCTGTCGGCTTGAATCTCCCCTCAATTATTTTTTAGATATTTGCATTGATTTCCTGGCAAACTCATCTGGAAATGTTTTGAAAAACTAATAAAATGAAAGATTTTTTTATTTTTTATTTTACATTTAGTGGTTTCAGTAGTGAAACTGCATTGCTGCCGCAGGCCACTAGTTGAAACCCCCTGGTCTAGTGGATAGGACACTCGCTTGTGAACGAAAAGGTGATGGGTTCAAAATCCTACCTCCAGTACTACCATCATCATTGGGTCCTTGAGGAAGAGCCTTGACCCTAACTTGCTTCAGTGAGACTGTCCCTGAAATTAGGAAATGTAAGTCACTATGGATACGGCTGCTGCAATGCTGTAAATGTATTATAACAGCTAATACCGCTTACCTGAAAGTTACTTTGACTACTCCATCAAGTGAACTCGTCAATAACTATAGCATCGATCTAGTTCAAGTCTTTGTCAAAATAAAAGTCTCGGTTTTTCTTAAAAGGGGGTTGTTCATAGGGTTGTTTTTGAGTGAACATCCTTTATGTGCAGTGCCCGTGAACAAACAAATATACAAGTAAATGAACGCGATTTGTCTACGTTAACTGTGGGGATTAAACAAAACACAAAATAAATAAAGTCAAGTGAATCAATTAATTGTTCACTTAAATAAATAGCAGTGTTATTTTGACTGATGACATTTAAACGAAACGATTATTTATGTTATACATTTACAAACAGAGACGCGATAAAAGAGAACGATGTATAGCTACATCTGTCTTACTTACAAGTACAAGATTTAAAGTAAATTATTGAAACGGTACTTTTTTTTTTTACAGAACTTTAGTACATTTGAGCTTATGTGAAGTTTAAGTCAGAAAATAAAAATAAAAAAGTAAATCAAACGTTTTTCCTTAACCTAAATGTTAGAACACAACTGCACAGTATTGTGCTGCCAAGTTACTGGCGCTTATCGAATCCGACTTCACACACGCAAGTCAGTAGCCTCTTATAGAGAGAGGCGTAATCACCGTTATATGAGCTAATTTCATGCTTCATCACTGCCTGCTGCTCACCGTTCGATGTCCTAATAATACTCAGTGTGAGCAGTAAATAAAGAAAAAAATCTGCCCACGTTCCGAGCGTGTTGCTGAATGCCTCCACTCAGCGGTAAGTGCGGGTTAGCTAAAGGCTAACGGCTAGCTTCTGCCAAAATGTAGCCTGGTCCAAAATGGCATACTAGCGTGCTAAATGGTATGTCAGCTGTAGAATTTATCAATACTATTCAGAGCCCTAGTGTGCGTGCTTAGGACGCAGTATGTGAAGATTCTCATCTGCGCAGACCCACTTGATACCTGCTGCATTAGCGCGCCCATGTGTGACATCTGCGTTCCGCATGCAACATCTAGTTTCCGGTTTCCTATATAAAATCCTGGAAGTGAGCCCTTAGGTTACGTCTTCGCGTAGGAAATAAGCATCGAAGTATCAAAACTTTCCCATCGTGTTTTGTGTGATAATCTGTGTTTTCACTTATATAGCTGCACAATTAGACTTTGCGGACGATTTACTAACAGAACGAATTACAGTTACACAGTTGCACAACTGCGGCAGCTCGTTAATGTCTCTCACTCTTCAGATACACAAATAAACGGAAATATCATGAGCAATAGGCTTGTTTTCAAAAAGTGAAAGTTTTGGAACTTTCTATATACAATATTTCTGAAACCCTGTCTACTGAGACAACAGAAAGCTTTAAATCAAATGAATGCATATGGAACGACAAGCTGCAAGGCAAGGCAAGGCAAATTTATTTATATAGCACATTTCATACACAGAGGTCATTCAAAGTGCTTTACATAAAAGGAAGTAATCATAAATAATAATAAAAATAATAAAAACAGTAATCACAAAAAAGGAAGTAGAACAGTCATAAAAACAATAATCACAACAATAAAAAAATATATAGTGTAAAAACTGATTGATATAATGATTTAAAAATGGATTTAAAATAAGTTTAAGACAGCTAAAAATAGAATGCAATCAGTTCGGACGAAGCACAGTGCTCATTCAGTAAATGCACAGCTAGTAGTTTCTTTACTGGCCAATTAATAGCCATTTGCAAACGCACGGTCAAGCTCACTGCAGTTTTGTGTATCTCTTGAACCAGCAGGTTCAATGCACCAAAGGCATCTTGTGTCAAAAGATTTCTTCCTTGTTCCATGTTTGTCTTCAGATTGAATAGGCACGCTGGCATGCCCTCTTTAACCGATGCACAGCCATGAGAGTCCTGCGCTTCTTTTCACTGGCTATGGGGAGGATCAGCACCTTTAGGTCTTACCAGATTCTACTGCTGTTGGCTGCAGCTTTGGCGGTGATGGCCTTCTATTACTTTGGTTCGGAAAAGCAGAACTTCTCCAGCACCACAAAGCGAATCAAGCAGAGCCAAGCAAGCCAAAACTCGAACCGCAACGACGCAGACCTCTCACTGGACACCAAGCCGGGGCATCATGAGGAAAAGTCCGGAAGCAAGGGCGAAGGAGGCGAGAGGATACTGACGGGGCGACAGTACTACCATGCCCTCATGATGTTCACCAAGATCGACAAGAGCAGGAGCCTACAGAATAAGTTCGAGGTGGCCATGCGCTCCATGGCCAAACATAGCCGCTTCCTGCAGGACGAACTGTTGGTTCTCCATTATGTGTCCGATGCAGCCAGTAAGGAGCTGGGAGAGAAACTGGTGCCCGAGCTGCTTTTGGATGCACCTTTTCATTACGAGGTATGTAACAGCTCTAGACCCATCCAGACTTCTGGCTAATGTGAGAACTGCAACCGCTTGTCAGAAGCTGGGTCTCCCATAGGCCTAAATAAATTACTACTTCTGCTTCCGGATCCTCCCGTCTGTTGTTGTGCATGTTGATTTAGCAAAAGTTGTACTGTATGTCAGTGGAAACATACAGTGATGCATAAAGCGTCATGTGTATACCTTAAAAAGTGCAACAAAACCATGTCAAGTACTCCATTATCTATAACTGTCTGGCCTGTGCTGAGTTGTATATGTGTCATACAGTTCTCTATAAAAATTAGATGAAAGCTGCCGTTAATTTTACTTTTGCAATTTTCCATGTATGTTTTGACTGATCTGTAAACATAAAAATATGGTTATTAATATTAGGCCCAAGTGTCCCTTTTAACAGTGTGTCTGAACAGTCAAGGCACTCTGATACACGTATTTGCTTGCTCAGAGACTTTCTATAGTCACAGAGTGTTAGTGTCTTGTTTAAATGTTTCCCTTCTGGTTCTCAATGTGGCAATGGCACTATTACATAATCTATAACGGCAAACATGCAACAAGCCTCTTGCCCCGTGCCAGAGGACCAAAAGGCCACACTACAGATATTTCCTCTTCATCCTCAACACAGCCAAACACAGTATATCTCTCAGCACCATAGCTCCCATATAAACATTCACTTTAGCAAGTGCTCCAAACTTTCTCAAAGTATATTTTCAGTTAAACTATCGGTGTACCTTAGCAGCAAGTTTAAAAGTGCAGTGTGTAAAAATTGTGGCATTGGAAAAGTGTGTAAAAGTATTGTAAGTGTAAAGTAAGTAACAGTTCAACTACTATGTTTTTGTAACACCTCTGACAGATTTATGGTTCAATATGATGCCATTTCCAAATTAATGTGGTGTGCTGTAAAGAGACTTTGTCTCCTTTACTAGTCAGATTGTGGCAGTAAAGATAAGGATCACAAGACCTGAAATGCTGTTTTTATCGGAACGCTAGTTTCAGTCCTTTACTCCTCAAAACAATGGTTATGATAGTTGTTAGCATGCAGAGCTGCTGTCACGTGAGTTTTACTGATTCCGTCCTGATGGAGGACAAAGGTGAAAAGGTTAGAAAGTGTTCAGTTTGCTGTGTGTTTCCATGTTTTTGTTTTTCTCGCACATATGATTTGTCTCATCTGATTTAAAACATGATTTGATTCAGGCATGTTCAATATTAAATGCTGCAGGTCTTACCACCTCTATGTGGATTATCTGATTAGGTAGATAATCTATAACATGTCCAGGTTTCATTAGACCACCAGAAACAGTATGATGCAGATTTTCCCCTGAACACAATATGTATATGTATATATGTAATTTTAAAATTAGTTTTTGATTTTGCCTAAATATGAACCGTACCTTAAAAGATGAAGATCTTTTACAATGTTAAATATGTGTATATTTTATAATAATATACAAAACCATTGTTTAGTAATTTAGCATATTTGCACAGTTATTTATTATTATTTCTTGAATGTCTCTTTAGAGTGAACCAGGTTTACTTTTCATTTATTTCAAGTATTAGTGTAATTCTGGATGTGAAATCTTGAATATGGAACACAGTCAAACTACGGAGACTATAGTGAAATTGCTGTCTAATAGGCACATCATTTGATATCTTGTTTTATTTGCATGTACTGGTTAAGTTCTGTCCAGTTGAATGTGTAACAAAAAGTAGCCAAAACAGTATTTTCAAAATAAATGCAATCTGTGCAGACTAGGAGCACTAGGAGGCAGTGTTGCTTCGTGTGTGACTGCCGTGATGGTTTTTGGGGTTCTTTTCTCTGAATCTCTACACAGTGCCTTGTGTCTGGTACTTCCCTTATCTTCTGGTGGAAAGGGCTTCTTTAGGGCCAGTGGGAGGAGTTAAAGAAATGTACAAGTTTCTCCACCACATGGCTGTCAAACAGACTTTCTGTTGTGCTTCGGGACGAATCAGAAGTGATGTAGATGCTTCTGATTGTTTTTGATGAGCAAGTCTGACGAGATGTCTTAAAAGGTCTTGGACAGACGTGTGCAGTTGTGTTGATAACAGCTTCTCCTGCCCGGCAACACTCCTGCTTCGCTACTGATCCTCTGCCGTGGATCAAGGGCCGGTTTGCTCAGTTTAGAAGGATGGCTTTTAGCCAGCAGTCCAGATTACCCTCCCTTTAATCCTGTTCTTCCCAACCCCACTCAAACACACACACACACACACTGCAAGATAATGAGCACTAGGCTTAATGTAATGTCCCTTAGTAATCCACTCTGGCCATCCACCATGTGCTGCACGAGCACTTCGATTAATGCGGCTTTGTTATGAAAAAACTCATTCGGTGCAAGAACAGAAACACCACAGCTTAATAAAGAGTGCAGATCAAATATGTTTTTCTCTTCAGGCCCAGCATGGTGGTGGGGGGAAGAAATGTTTTAAATTTAGTCCGACACCTGTGAGTCTGCTGTGTAACTGTTTTGAACAGCTGTGTTTCTTTCCATTCAATTTCCTTTTCCATTCAAATGCTTTTTACCACACATTGTCAGAAAGCAACTTAACATACTGTAGGCCAAGCTGTTAGCAAGCAAGTTCAGGAGAAACTTATTAGTAGTAAGAAAGAAACCTTAAGAAGGAACCTCATTCTGTTTTAAGTGTATATGTATGTGTGCCCATGTGTGGAACAAAAAAAAATTTAATCATGTTCAATTAGGGTCAGAGAGGTCCCTGCTCGTGCTACAGGACAAGGCCTCTGTAGAACCCCTGTGATCGTGCAATCCAATTCATCTGGTACCTTTAAGGGCCTGCTACGGCTGCCGGTCAATCTAGACCGTTTACTCAGTCTATACAAGGACTTTGGTGATGCTGGTCTCTGCAGGTTTAGCGCAAGGAACCAAGGAAGGTCTGAACGAAAGATTGACAGGGTGTGTAGGTCCCTCACTGGCTCACAGAATTATTCTAGTGATGCAGGGTTTTTTTTTCCAGGACAAAACAAATGAAAGTTTACCAAAAGTGTGCCGTTTCAATGAGGAACTAGTGAAGACAGTTTGTGGAAAAAATACCTGAATGCTGTGTGCTGAAAATGTTAAGGGAACAAAAGTAGAAGGCAGGATAAATCAGAAATGTGGAGGTGTGTTTTGTTAGAGCAGTGAAAGTATATGTCCTTATTTTGCAAGTTGTAACTTGAGTATAAAGGTAAAAGTACCACTGAGGTACTCAGCAGCAAGGTACTTCCCCCAAGCACTGCTCCCCAAGTGCTGCCAATAAAAAGCTGCCCTTTGCTCCTTCACGAATGAGTCAAATGCAGAGATCACATTTCGTTGTGGTGCGCTGTGTGCTGTGATGTGGTGTATTCACAACGATAATCAATCACCCGCTCACTTTAAAAACATACTAAACATAGAAGGTTAATAGCTGATGATATTGCATAGTGTAAATGTAACATTTAGGGAATTTCTTTTACTGTAAAAAAGAAGGGGAGTATAAAGAGATTAAAAGGAGGACGACAGAAGAGATAGAGGTGTATGCAGCGTTTACATTATTAATAATAAATGTCCACTGGTTAACAGAAAAGAAGCTGAAAGCTGATGTGGATTTGTAGGCAGCCGTGTCTTTAAAGAAGTCTTAAGTATGGCAGCAAAATGAGGCTATGGCTTGATGAGCCACAAATCCATAACAAAAATGAAGAGAGAATAAGGTGGAGGTTTGTGACCCGAAGCCCTCATATAATGTATCTGGCCACTTATTTAAGCTAAAACTACTTTGTCCACTTTGTTGGTCACTTTATATGAGTATTATCTGAAACCCAGGCTGTACTCTGCTGGCATGCACAATATTCTGTATTTTCTTATTGTCGTTTTCATTGCTGACCAGTTCTGAGCACAAGACCCAAATTTTATTCTATTGTCCTTTTTAAGTTGACGTGGTGGGTCTTGCTCGAAATCAGTGTGTTGTACTGACGTGAGTGTATGAGTCACAGCACCATTAATGTGTTTTTAATAAGGAGTAGAGAGATTCCATGAATGTACTGTATATACAACAAAGAAATATTTCTGTAGGCAGAAACTGACTGCTGATTAAGACTCTAACACAAACTATGCATGCCAGCAGGTCTCGCTCTTTTTATCTCACAAATAAGGACAGTTGTTATTCACTTTTTTGGAGGAAGTAAACGCAGTCCACACCGACCAGGCGCTCAGGAAGCAGCAGCTTTGTTTTCCCACACTACCGACTCTGGATCGGTCAGAACGTCCTCGGCTTTTATTGGATCGGTTAAAAGCAGAATGTGAGGACTGACCCCACAGTAGACGCACTTAGTCTCCAGGAAGAGGGCTGCAGGAAGTCAGAAATAACATTGCTTTTCCCTCGCGGCAGCTTCAGGCAGGAGCCAGAAATGCACTTACAGTACCAGCTCTGCCTGTTTAGAGAGGCCTCATCCTCCGCTGTTACTGCATGGAAACTTCTGAAATTTGATGAGTAAAACCATAAAGATGTATAAATGTTGGTGATTTGGATTAAGTCTGCATCTGTTTTTTTTTTTGTAGACACCTTTTTTGAAAAGCCTATTTTGGCCAGGGTTGGTAAAATCATATCTGGATAGAAGTGGTTCTATTTTCTATTTAAATAAAATGCCTTAGTCATGAGTCACTTGTCGGCCAGATGGCGACCTCGGCTGTCTCTCTGACACACTGTTGGAATTGAGGGGATGGATTTTGTGGTTTTCACATTGCTGCAGACATCTCTTTGTGAGAAAACCACAGCCGGTGGAATGGTCCGAGTCTGAGATCTTCCTTTTGTCAAGGCGTGCTAAAAGCAGTCTTTCATATTACTGAGAAAGTTCATTCTGTAACATCCGAGGCTGAACGGTGAATAATGCCACACATACACACAATTAGAAGCTGGCTCTTTAATACAGCCAGCAGCCTTTTCATTTAATTGCGTGCATTTCAACTAAACAAGTAATTATTATAGAAGCATAGCTTTCATTTGTTGCAGAAATAACTTCATGAAACTGAGGAGTGTAATGACTAAGAATTTTAAAAGATTCCAATGATTAGGATCAACATTATTGTCACTTCAGAATGTGAAGATTCTAAAATACATTTTCCTAAAGCATCTGTACTTCTGGTGCTCAGCTATCATCGAAATATGCTAAATGAAAAGTAATGTTCTCTGAACTACTACTTATTTGGATCATCATTATCTGCATTTCTTCATTTTATTCTTTCATGGTTTTGCACACTGTGAATACTCCACACTGTCTGCATCGGTATTATTTATCTGGGAATATCAGGAAAGACCGTTTTAGTCGTAAAAGATTCAGGAGGATAATATAAAATAGCCATGTATGAAATATCGAATTGGTATTTTAATCCAAGATTGTAATGAGCTCTTACCCCAGCTGTACTACTGAAATAGGCCGTGATACTCGACCAAGAAAGATTAGAGTTCAGTAAATGCTTCTCTGTAAGTCTTCACTGTAACTCCTAATTTTGCCCATTTATGGGATGTGGCTAGAACAGGATTGTCAGTCTGGGTGCTGTATTTTCCCACTTTTCCTGACATTCACTTGCTACCCTGGTGTTTCTTTGCACGTTCCCCTTCTACTCTACCAGGATCTGTTATTTCAGTATCTGCTGTGTTGATCAATCCAGAAGTGGAGTTCCGCTGAATCTCTGCTGTCGTAAGGCTGGTGGATGCTAATCTCAGTGTGGAACATATTTGTTTCCACTGAAATAAAAGCCTTAATGGGAAATCTGTGGTAACGCCCACCATCCTCCTTCCTCCCGATCCGCTTTGGGTAATCTAGCGAGAGATCCACATTATCTGATTGTGAGGGCCGACTGGGTGCCAAATCCATGCAGCGCAGGACGGGATTAAGTTCCTGCTCGTACCGCAGACAGACAGAGCCATTGTGTCCAGTTTAAAAGGAGGAGGACAGTAGAAAGGGGAACATCACGGCTGAGTAGGTCACTGCTGAAGGCGCATCGGAGGCTGAAAAGTTTGAGTCAAGAGAAAGTTAAAAGATTAAATGCAACAAGGTCTCTAAGGACAATGGTGATGCTCTTTTTAGAACACACGACTTAACTCGAATAAATCCCCTAAAAAGACTACCGAGACTTCCTATAATGTACTAAAGTGTCTTTAATAGTGCTGTCACATAGAAATACAAGAAGTCATCCAGTAATGAAATTTGTTGCATGCTTTTGGAAAAATTCTTACCTTTCTCTTCAAAAAAACCTATATACAGTTTATATTTATTTATACATTTGACAGTATTTTATGTGTTAAATTTTTCATTTTATGCTAAATTAGGCTTGTTATTGGTTATTCATACTCATTTTTAAATGGTGTAAGTCCGAATAAAACATAGTTCCTTTATTATTTTATAATTAGCAACATAACTTTGAAAAAAAAGGCATATCGACATAATCCGAGGTACTACTGTATAGTGATTTAAAATCATACTGCATTTCTACTCCATTATAACTGACAAATCTGCCAGAACTACCCCACTGAAGCCCTGAGCAAGGCCCTTATCCCCAATTTACTCCAGTAATTCTGATCTTGTAATTATATAAGATAAACCTTTATTGTCATTGTCACTTTTTCACAAAGGAGCAACGAAATTGAAGGTGCAGTCGACTCAGTGTGAGGCGTAATAGTTAAAAAACAAGAAGATAAGAGTATAAATAACAATAGTAATAAAAATAGTAATAAATAAACTGCAATATATACAAAAGGAATTGCACTTGTCATATATGCTAAAATTGCAAAAATTGCACTGGTTAAATATGCAAATTGCCCAGGTTGACTTAAGGTCTATTATTGCACGTTGCGGGGAATGATATGAAGCAGGTTTTATTTCGAGTTTATGGCCATGATTGCTTTTGGATAAAAACTGTTTCTAAGACGGTTTGTCCTTGTTTTCATTGCTCTTTATCTCTTGCCTGATGGCAAGAGCTGGAGGAGGCAATGACCGGGATGTGATGAGTCCTGTGTCCTATGGCTTTTTTACGGCATCGGGAGGTGTAGATTTGTTCCAGGGTGGGGAGGGAACAGCCAATTGTTCTCTGTCTATATATAACAAGTATATAAAAACTGTTTACGTTGCAGTTGCAGTTGGTAGCATAACGGTTAGGGAGTTTGCCCAGTGATCAGAAGTTTGCCGCTTCGAATCCTGGACCATTCAAGGTACCACTGAGGTACTCATGAGCATGTGCTTGAGGTTCTCCCCAAGCACTGCTCCGTCTCCGAATGCTGCCCATGTCATCTGCCCACTGCTCCTTCATGGGTGGGTCAAATGCAGAGGTTACATTTGGTTGTGGAGCACTGTGTTGTGTTCATAATAACAGATAACCACTCACTTTCACTTTCACTTAAAAAAGAAAAGCAGTTTGTCGCTCAGCTGTGCTGTGAGTTTTACTGTTGTATAGTTTGTCCGCCAGGAGATGCGCTGCACCATCCTAAGCACAGATTTGTTTAAATATAATATTTATTACAGTAAAATTAAATATCACAAGGTGTTGATGGAGTCCTAAATAAATACACATAACAAAAAAAGATGAGAAATCCATTCAATAATTCCTGTAATCCAATATTTAATAAGTGAATTTAAGTCATTTGTCATTGTGAACACACCACAGCTCACCTCACGGTCACGGTTCACCTCAGTGAAATGTGACCTCTGCATTTGCCCCATCTGTGAAGGAGCAGTGGGCAGCTTTTTGGCAGCAGTGCTTGAGGACAGTACCTTATTCATGAGCACTTAAGTGGGACCTTTACCAGTCTGAGACTTGAACCTTAACGGTTACGCTAGCAACTGCCCCGAAATTGTGTGAAACATAGTGTTTCAATATTATTTACATTGGTTCAACGTTATGCACCATTCTTAATTAAAGTGTTTTGTTTCATTACACGGGCCAGAGCTGTGTTGACTATTTTTTTTTATTTTTACCATTCCAGGTGGTGTTCCATGATGTGGAGAGTCTGACTGAGAAGCTCTTCCCCATCGTGGAGGCCATGCAAAAGCACTTTAGTGCCGGCTCCGGGGCCTACTACAGCGACGCCATCTTCTTCCTGTCTGTGGCCATGCATCGAATCATGTCTGCAGGTTAGGACATCATGCCTGATCTCAGGACTCACACAGCTATGTTGCTATATTATACTGTATATACACATAACATAAGTGAATGGGGTTTTGTGCAGAATGCGAAGTATACAGCATTATAAATCAATTTTTATTGACTGAAAGATGTTGGGGAAAAAAATAACTTTGCAATTTTTTGAATTGGTATACAAAATGACGCAAGTTACTCATTTTATTTGATATGGCGGTCTTAGCAATTTGGTGAAAGTGAGCCATCACTGGTCATTATGAACACACACCAGCACTGTACACACAGTGCACCACAACAAAATGTGACCTCTGGATTTGACCCATCTGTGAAGGAGCAGTGGGCAGCTGACGTGCAGTACCCGGGGAGCAGTGCTTGAGGACGGTGCCTTGCTCATGAATACCTCAGTGTTACCTTTACTGGTCTGGGATTCAAACGGCGACCTCCCGATTACTGGTCGAACACCCTAACCGTTACGCTACCAACTGCCCCAAAGGTTGGTCCTTTAAAGGCTGATGTAATTTCACTCAAAAATGTACCATTGGTGTAAAACTAAAATGGATAAGACTAAAAAGACATCTGAAGCACAAGTCTTCATAAAAACGAGTCGAGGTCTGCAAATGGTGTATCTTTGCAATGCTGAGCAAAGGTGGGCGTAAAACAGGATGTGACTTTTTGTCAGTATGATGACCAATGCTTTAATGCTTAATGCGGTATTAGCTTTCTTGGTAAGGTAGGTGTGAAGCATACCTGCTGGCCATGTCAAAAAATGCACCGGAATATGCTTTGTTCCATCATTTGTATGCTTACTGTGAGGATAAGAGCCCCCACCTTTTTTCTCACATCGAAAAGGTCAACTCCCACCACACCACACCTGAACAGTTGGCCTACGTGATAATGTGAACTGAGTTCTGCTGAGGTCACCTTGGTGCTAAATTGTACCGTGAAATCCCTTTGCTATCAGAAGTGAGGTATCTGAAGGTGGACTATCTGCTTTAAAAGCTAAAATGTGTTAAAGCAGGTTCAAATTGGTTCTTACAGAGAAGAAGGAAATTTGTGGCCAGTGATCTAAAGTATACAGTTGAAACCAGATATTTACATACACTTCAGAAAAAAAAACACAAAAACGTTTTTTTCTTTACTGTCAAACATTAAATCAGAGTACATTTTTTCTGTTTTAGATCAATAAATATGAACCTATTTTTTGTATTTGTTAAATGTCAGAATAAAGAGAGACAGAATTTTCTGGATTTTTACTTTCATCAGTCAAAAATTTTCATACACATCCTTAGTATTTGGTAGAATTGCCCCAAAACTGGAAGGGTATCCTTCCACAAGCTTTCTACAGTAGTTTGCTGGAATTTTGGCCCACTCTTCTTGACAAACATACACTAAGCAATACTTGTTTACATTCCGTCTCTTCACTTAACGTCACTTTGATACTGTAATTATTGCGTTCTTTCTGTATTTATTGTGTTGCTTGTTGCACCTTTTGTCCTGTTGAATGTAATGTTCAGTGTTACATATGTTGCACCAGGGCCATGGGGAAACGCTGTCTCATCACACTTTGTACATGTATAAAGCGACTGATGACAATAAAGTACCTTGAACCTTGAACCTTGAACCTTGACCTTTCTATGGGATTGAGGTCAGGGCTTTGTGATGGCCACTCCAATACCTTGACTTTGTTGTCCTTAAGCCACTTAGTAACTAATTTGGAGGTATGCTTGGGGTCATTGCCCATTCGGAAGACCCATTTGCGCCCAAGATTTAACTTCCTGGCTGATGTCTTCAGATGTTGCTTCAATATATCCAGATAATTTTCATTTCTCATGATGCCATCTATTTTGTGAAGTGCACCAGTCCCTTCTACAGCAAAGCAGCCCCACAGCGTTATACTACCACCCCCATATTTCACAGTTGGGATGGTGTTCTGAGGCGTCAAAGCTTCCCCCTTTTTCCTCCAAATATACCGTTTATCATTATGGTCAAACAGTTGAATTTTTGTTTTGTCAGACCACAGGGCATGTCTCCAATCTCCAGATTTTTGTCCCCATGTGCAGTTGTAAACTGTAGTCTGGCTTTTTTAAGTTATGGCTTTCTCCTCTCAGAGTAACCTTTCAGCTCATGGTGGTACAGGACTCGTTTTTACTGTGGGTAATGACACTGTCTTACCAGTTTCAGCCAGCATCTTCACAAGGTCTTTTGCTGTTGTCCTGGGGTTGATTCGCACATTTCGCACCAAAAAAACGTTGGAATCCTTAGAATCCGTCTCCTTCCCGAGTGGTATGATGGTTGTACATTCCCATGTTTTTTATACTTGCGTATTATTGTCTGAACAGATGAGCGTGGGACCTTCAGGCATCTGGAAATTGCACCTAAGGTTGAGTCGCACTTGTGGAGGTCCGCAATTTTTTTCCTGATGTCTTGGTTGATTTCTCTTGATTTTCCCATGATGTCAAAGAAAGAGGTTCTGTGTTGGAGGTGTGCCTTTATATGCATCCACAGGTGTGCCACCAAGTAACTCAAATGGAATCAATTAACCTATCAGAAGCTTCTTAAGCTCAGAATGGAATCATCTGGAGTTTTCTTTTTGTTTAAAGACACAATAAACTTAGTGTATGTATACTTCTGACTTTGATGAAAGTGATAAAAAAAAATACATAAACATTCTCCCTCGCTCGATTCTGACATTCTGACAAATGCAAAAAATATGTTCTATTAATTGATCTAAAACAGAAAAAGTTTACTCTGATTTAATGTTTGACAGTAAAGAAAAAAAAGTTGCTAAGTTACGAAAAGTGTCATCAGGCACTTCCGCCCTTTTTTTTCATGTAAACATTGTAACGTTTTCCTTTGAGATCGGTAGTTTAGATGCTGCTATTTGGCCTCATCGTGATGCGGTCTTCTTTTACTGTCTATGGATGGGTGGATGCGGCAGAAATTTTATTTTTATTAATTTTTTCATTTATTTTCCTCAGCACGTAGTCAAGGCAGGAGGCATTTGCTGTCAAAGCGGCCACCTTAACTATAAAACGCTGCCAGAAACCCTTCGTTTTCGTCCCCTCCTTCACTCACTTCTACGTCCTGGTTGGCCGACATCTTTTCTGACACGCACGACCACTTTGATAATGTTTACCATGCGGCTTCGTCCCGTGCAATGAGCATATTTGCATTATTGGCCGTGATTGGCTGTTGTGTTAGCTTTATGCCAGACCCGCTCGCTACATGATAGGCTAAAGACATCTCAACCCGATGTCGCATAGTGGGCAAACAAGTGTGATCAAATTTTATAGCCTACGTTTATCATCGTTATCGTCGTCACGTTGTTCTCAATAAAAAAAATCGAGTTTTATCGCCCAGCACTACTTTTTTATGCATTTCTATGTGTGAAAGGTGCTATATAAAGGCAAAATAAAGGTTGTTATTATTATACAGTATATCTGTTTATTTATTATAGACATTTATAATGAAATACTGTAAAATAAAGTAAATTAAGGGCAGTTTAAAGCAAAATCATACATGAAATCCCTTTGCTACCAGACAGGAGGAATCTGGTGGTGGAATATCTACTTTAAAATCTCAAATGTACAGCATAAAAGTAAAGTGTCATATTGGCAAGTGTATGCATAGTTATTTTAGGAGTTAATGAGAAACAGGAATAACTTGATAGTTTTATGAATAAATACACTTAGTAGAGCCAAAAATTGTCCTGCTTTCCTGCAAATTGAGCAGCACAGACACACTGAATTTGGCCTGGGTTCCCACCGAGCTCCAGTGCTGCAAGCACTCAGCAGATGTGGACAGCAACAATGGCCCTTCAGTCAGTTAGTTAGAGAAAAAGGATTGTGACATGGGGTCAGCTGTGGTGCCGGAGCCGGGGAGGGAGGAAGAGGAGGAGAATGGGATGGGATGGGGGACGGCACACACATACAGGTGACTCGTGAACACGTGGCATGGTGCTCGGTTGGGGAGAGGGGGTGGACACACAAACACAAACACACACACACACACACACACACACACACACACACACACACACTGGTGATTGTTGCCTCCAGCGGCCCACTGGCCTTGCACTCAAAACACCTGCGTGGGCTTTTGGGCTGAGCTGATGCAGACCTGTGGGATAGTAAAGAGCAGACGAACAGAACAGAGTGATGGTGAGATTTGGGTGGTGTGGCTTGAAAAACTGCAGAATTTTCCTTTTCGCAAACTGAATCCTCTTTGGTTATAATGATTAAATGATACATATCGTACAATAATTTTCACAATACAATGCATTTTGAGGTGCTTGGATCATAACACGGTTAGTTTTTAATAATAGGGAAAAACATTCAACCTTTTTTACCTTTCAGAATTTCATAAATTACTTTAATGTCATATTTAGAGCTTCATATAACATAAGATATCCAGTGCAGTGACACACCTAAAACATTTTTTATGTTTTGTCCATTGTTGTAGTTTTGAGAACTTAACCTGTTGTTGAGAGGAGATATTTACATTTACAACTTTTAGCAGATCCAGAGCGATTGATCTGCTAATTAGAGGGACAGTTTCTCTGGAGTGATTTGAAATTAAGGGCCTTGCTCCCACCAGTGGATGCAAAACTGCTTGGAATGTTTTTTGTGCTTTCTTTCAGTTTAAATGTCCATTTTACCTTAAAACTACTATTCAGCTAAAAGTGAATGTAGGCTAATGGTAAAACCATTGATTAGCAAAGTTGTGGTGGTAAAAAGCTCCTTCTCTCTGAGAAAGTGTTGCTCGACCCAAAAATGTCAATGAGATGAAAGAAAAAAACACATCCCTCACTTTATTGACACACTGCTGACCTGCTTTTTTCCTCTGATTGTGTTTGTTGCCATTAGAGGCAGGTGAGTGTCATTTTACACACACCATTCACGAGTTTGTCATACTCGCGCACACACACACACACACACACACACACACAGTTAAGCATTAATGGTTCAACTCCCCAAATGAGGTTAAAGGTCACCTGTCCATTAAAATTTGTCCTTCACTGTGAAGACTCTAAATAAAAAGCAGTAAAACGGCACGTTTATATGGATTTGAGTAGCATTGTGATTTTGTGGCTCAAACTCTCATTCTGTCTCTCACTAACAGTCTTCGCGCCCCCCTCGGAGCCGTGTGACTAAAAAGCGTTTTAGAGAGTAATGGCGCTCACGTGCGAGCTCATAAATACAGCGAAAAATGCCATTTATGCGTTTTTATGCATTTACTTCTGTTTTTGTGCACGGAACATCTCACAAATACTTTCACATACGCAGGGGTCGGGTCTTGTCTTGATCGCGCCACTAAAAACATTAATAAGCGTCCGTGTGAAACACAAGCGGCGCATGCTCTAGCGAGTGAAATAAATTAAGCGAAGTAGTTTTGTGTATTTGAATAATCATTTCAGCTCTAGTATTTCCAGTCTTTGTATGAACATGCTTTCGACACAGTTTGCAGTGTGCGCTGCTCTGCTTCGTATCGGACTTTAAGTAGCCAAAATATTTCCAAACTGCGGAATTTTTCGGACCCTTTTTTCCAACAATGTCTTCGTCCATTGAGGTGTCTTTCTATAACGGTATTGCTTGTCGTCATTTTTTTCTATTTTATCTCGCTCGCTCTCCTGACATACTGTCGCCGACCGCTACTGTAGCCCACAGCTTTAGCATATGAGAAGCCACGCTTACTTAACTGACGTGAGCTGGAACTCTTTTGCAGACACGTGATTGGTTCGGCTGCTCTGTCCGTCTGACGTGAGCGGTAACCACGCGATCGGTTCGGCACGGCACTGTTTTCATTATCGTTGGCTTCTCATGAAATCAAAAGGTGGACGGAATGAGTATTATCGACTTTATATCGACTATGTCTATTTTTTCTATCGAGGAAAAGCTATTTCGCGATAATTATCTTTATTGTTTTATTGCCCAGCACTAACCACTGTTGATTAAGGTTAAGCTTGGGTTTAGGTTAACTGTTGGTTTAACGTAGTTATACGGATACCGGGTGGAGGACCTCACAAAGATGGAAAAGAAGACATTTGTGTGTGTTTGCTTACCCGCATCTTTTTTGCTTTCCACACTTTAGGACAGCTGGTGGTTTCTAGAAAGTGTGGCAGTTGACGCACTAAAGATGTTGGCCCTTACACTGGCCAGAAGTAGGTCAGCACACCTCATTCTTCTCCCGCTGTTCATTATAATGGAAATCTCCCAGATGTTTGAAAGAAAGTTTTATTTTGTTGCCTGTTGTATTTTGAGTATACTCGCTGCCCAGCCATGTATGGATTAAAGTTCATTAAAGTGTGTGATTATTTGTCATTGTGAACACACCACAGCACAGCACGCAGTGCGCCACAACAAAATGTGACCTCTGCATTCAACCACCCATCCTTGAAGGAGCAGTGGTGGGGGGGCTTTGGCAGCGCCGGGGGATCAGTGCTTGTGGAGATTCACATTTGGTTTCCAGCATTTAGCAGACGCTCTTATGCAGTGACTTCCATTTCTTAATTTCAGGGAATGTCTCCCTGAGAGCAGCTTGGGGTTTAGAGTCATGCACAGGGACCTAATGATGGTAGTGCTAAAGGTAGGATTCGAACCTTTTTGGCCAGAAGCGAGTATCCTAACCACGGTTCACCATCACCACCACCCTACGGCACCTTGCTCATGAGTACCACAGTGGTACCTTTACTGGTTTGGCACTTCTGATCATGAAACCAACTCCCTAACCGTTACACTACAATATATGGCACACTAGCAACTGCCCCCAAGCCATTAAATCCATGTGTGGGAAATGAATAATATCCATATGTGACTCTGCTCAGCAAAACCAGACGCTTTTCGCAACGGAGGTTTCCAAGAAAAACGTCCGTTTATGTTGCGTGGGGTAAAATTTTGGATTTTTTGTTTTTAGTGTTTTGAAACAGTGGAAGGTCTATACTGTACTGTTGGGAATAAATTGCGCAGAAAAACTTACCCTTTCCATCCTAAAAACGTGACTTTCTTGAGGTGAGGAATTCAATTCCAGCAGAATGTTAAAAGTTTCTGTTTTGACCGCTCTACTTCAATATTTACGGTAAATCCACTCGTTGACTAGCGTGAAGATATTTCTCCGGAATCCATCTTCGTCTCCCGAGTTCAGTTAACCTAACCCAGGTAGGCTATCCGTGTGGCTGTGAATGCAGCGTAGGCTACCGTAAATACAAACGTAGCCGCGACAGAACCAAGCGTCTGTGAGTGCTACGTCGATAGTCAACTTCAAAGGCAGATTTCTCCGTTTCTCACTTGGCGTGGCAGGAGAAACCCGACTCCTTTGTATGTTGATATCTCAGTCAGATGTCGTCCGATTCATTCAATAAATCATATATTGATTCATGCCCTTTCATGAAAACATAACTCAATTTTGAAAATTTGCGACAAGCGACTGGTTTTGCTGTGCAGAGTCACATATTAGTAGAAGACTGTGGAGCACCATTCCAAGTGACCAACCTAAAAGAGTGGTCTGTCTGATATAACTTACAAAAATTTTGAGAAAGAATTGTTTGTACACAAAAAAAGTCATAAGTATATATTCCCTAAAAATGTTAGGCTTCTGGCAAACAGTTGCCGTTAACCTTTGGCAAGGTTGCCGCAAATTTGCAGCAAGCCCATATTTTCACCTGCAGATTAGGTTTGTGGCAAACTTGTGGTGAACTTCTAGCAAACTTTCTGGGAAACTTATGCTCCTGCCAGATTTGTCAGCTCAGAATTAACTGATCGAGACACACTCAATCAGACCACAGCAAACATGAA
This sequence comes from Distichodus sexfasciatus, assembly GCA_032718565.1. Classification (NCBI taxonomy): domain Eukaryota; kingdom Metazoa; phylum Chordata; class Actinopteri; order Characiformes; family Distichodontidae; genus Distichodus; species Distichodus sexfasciatus. Next base: position 362,471 of record JAVGVS010000063.1, on the reverse strand, counting down.
ACAGCAGATAACTCTGGTGCAACAGACTGAAAAACAAGACAAAGGACGCAGGCAGGATTAAATAGAGACAAACACAGGCTCATTAGGGCAAGCAAACCTTAAACAAGTACAGGGCGGACAAGACAGCAGCCTCTAGTGGTCTAGTATGGGACCACAGACCTGACCTTGATCAATTCAAGTACTGTGGAAATCTTTACAGAATCCCATCATTTTTATGTCACAATATATGGCACAGAAATATTGCAGTGTCAGTATTTTTCCCAAGCTATATGAAATCACTATGAAAACTAACTATATTTATTAACCAATATCTACAGCACTATAGATATTATGACTATTGTCTACAGTACATGTTGTTTGAAGTAAATGTTCTTTTTTAAAGTTATTTTCCACGATTTGGTAAAGAAATGTCACAATGACTCTTCCAAGAAGTGATTAAATTTAGTTTTCCACACAAAAATATGCAGTGTCGTTTCATGCGAGTGAAAGAGTCATTGAGATTCTGCTCTGCTGAAAAGAAAGAGGCCGTGAATTTTGAATTCCTCTGCAAGTCAACTGTCGTGACACACTTCTAAAACATTGAACTGTTTTGTTAATTAATGACACGTTCGCTAGTCTCATGTTTTCGTGTCTGTCCGGGAGTCAGACTGGATTCGTTTGTCTGCTTGTGTCCTGCCAACATTGTTCCAGCTGTCGAACCCTTTCCCGACAGGTCAATCGATAGGCGCCCGCCGTGAGGCTCTGTGGTCGGTCTGTGTAAGAGACTGACACTTGTCCTGGCAATGTCTCATTATGGAGCGCGGCGCTGAGCTTGGCACTGGTGCCCTATATCTGAAAGCGCTCATAACACTCACATTTGGTTCGAATAGATATTAAACAGCCGACATCAACCGAACTCATTCGTCATTTGGAACATTACGGTTTAGAAAGTGGGGGAAAAGGAGGACACGTGCCGATTGTTGGAATGAGCACTTATGCCGTTCCAGAAGTCATCCTCTCCTTCATTATATCACAGGCGTCTTCAGACACGCTTGCTCATTGGCCTCTGATGCGAGGCTAATGGCTCTGCATTAAAGGAAAGCGTAGCCTCCAGATATGAAGCCGCACGCTGCCAGACTGGGCCAAATGACACCGCTGGCTGGGATGGCAGACCTTTATACAAAAAGTGACCACGAGTCTCGTCTGTCATTCTGCTACGTTCCACGTGTCTGCCGGATCACGAGGAGGAAGGAACTTAAGATGAAAAGTGCATGGCTGCAATGTAGTTGCAAGAATACCTTGACTTTTCTAACAGTTTGTAGAATAGACTATAACCAAGGCATAATCATCCTTTTGAGGAAGAGGAGTTGTGCAGGAGTTTTTGTTGTTGGAAGCCCATTTGACAAAATCAATTACAGTGTTCCCGTCATGGCCAGGAGCCAATGGGACATGGAACTATTCCAAAGTGGGGAGTTTATTTGTGACAGTCATGTTCAATTTCATCTTACATTTATTGTCCTAGTGAGAGAATAGCTTGACTGTGAACTGAAAGGGGATCAAAAGTTATGAGCTAAACTCATGTCGTTTGTATTCTACCTCCGGATTTAGCAGCACCACTTCCCTGAATGAGGCAGTTTCCCCAAACTACTCCAAGTGACTGTCCCTGTAAGTGTGTGACAGCACACTCCTAAAACAAACACATAGTGAAATGCACTAGTTAACTTGGCTCCCGGTAATGTCTCGCAGGCCGTAGTTTGAAAAGATGCAGTCGGGAGCCTTGTTGCGTTGGAAAAAAGCTGAAATGACTTTTGTTTTGGCCTTCTCTGACAAATTCACAGAAAAGTATTCAGTAACAGTAGGCTTTTGAGTGATCAGAGAAGATGAATATCAGGAAAGAGGAATACCACACAGAATGAAGAAGCTAGTCTGAAAATGATAACAGCATTGAGGTCAGAACAGGAGCAAAATGGATATCAGAGGTGGAGCAAAATCATAGTCAAAGGAAATATGGCGAAGATAAAAAAAATATTGAAAGAAAGATATTAGCAGCAGAACCAAAAAAAACCTACTGTTGGCTAAAAGATTGATGCAAACTGGAAATACATGCAACATCTAGTGTCCCTAGTAGTGTGAAGACTGCATAGTAACCATAGTTCATAGTTCTTCTTCTTTCGGCTTCTTCTGTTAGGGAGAATGAAAGGGTAGACTTGTTTTTAGCAGTCATTTTGAGCATTGTCTTATAATCTTTATATGTGTGACTTTTCCACCAGAGATGGATTGACATGCAATTTTTTGGGTTTTGCTGATTATGGCAATGAAAAGTCAATTTTGAAGCTAGTTAAGACAAGTCTGCGCTGGTGATGTATTTCTGGTAGGATATTCGATTACGGATCAAGAGGTCATGAACTATAAAGCTTGGCTCAATCCTTCCTCCATCACTACCACCATTAAGCCCCCAAGCAAGACCACCAACCCTGAGTTGCCTCAGCGAGATGTTCCCTATAATCAGGGAAATGTAAGACGCTCTGGATAAGAGCCTCGGATAAATGTAAAGCGGCTTTAAGCTGTTTTGTACGTCTTTAAATATGTTATGGGATTTTAAGTAGAGCTCATAAACACACATACACAGTGTTGGGGAGTAACGGAATACATGTACCGGGAGGGCGTTACGTATTTAGAATACAAAATATGAGTAACTGTATTCCGTTACAGTTACCATTTAAATGGGTGATAATTAGAATACAGTTACTTTGTTGAAATAAATGGATTACACGGCGGTCTTTTCCTGTTTCATATGTCAGGCTATCCCCTCTCTACCCCCTCTCTAATTTTGGTAATTCCACGCATTGCCGGAAACCCAAACAAAACACGCAGTAAGAGGCTCTAATGTAAGCGTCCTGTTAATGTTGGTGGCGTCAGTTACACAATGAACCCGGAGCCAGCACAACAGAGCCAGCATTGCCCGGGCTGGAATGCATTTCTTACTTGGAAATTTCGTGTTTGCTCCTTTAGAGTAAATATGTTGTCTATTCAGGGAGATTTGGGCTTAACAGCCAATTGGTAGAGAAAAACAAACAAGAATTTGCAGGGTGTGATTGCTACATTCATGTAGTTGTAAAAAGCATGACAATATATTAAGTAATCCAAAGTATTCAGAATACGTTACTCACATTGAGTAATTTAACAGAATACGTTATAAACTACATTTTGGGGCATGTATTCTGTAATCTGTAGTGGAATACATTTTAAAAGTAACCTTCCCAACACTGCACATACACACCCACCCTCCCGCACACAGACACCCATACAGTCTGCCGTCTTTGTGAGGTCCATCTGTTGACATCCCATAATACTACAGCAACCCCTAACCAGATTTGTTGGCGCTAGTGGCATAATGGTTAGGAAGTTTGCCCTGTGATCGGAAGGTTGCCATTTTGAGTCCCAGACCGAATCCTGTAAAGATACCACTGAGGTACCATCCCCAAACACTGCTCCCGGGGTGCTGCTCATGTCAGCTGCCCACTGCTGCTTCACGGATGGGTCAAATGCAGAGGTTCACAAAAGCAGATAATCTCTCACTTTTTCACCATAGCTTTAAGCTCAGTAAGCAAAAGCATGTCTTTTACCTCTTTTAGCAAGTTTTTGATTAGTGTTGAACTGGCAGAAGTTGCATCTGAAAAGCTACCGTGTATGCTTGGCACACAGTCACTGCATCGCAGCGTGTTCTTGGCAGCTGGGAGATGGAGTCAGATGGAGTTTACTTTGGTGTGGAGCCAAGCAAGAATCCAGAACCGTGAAACGGCTTCAGTGTAGTTTACGACTTTTTCTCTGTAACTTGTAGCGTGGCTAACTACGACATTAAAACAGTAGCTTGACTGTAGCTTAGTTACTTTTAAACATAAGTAGCCTGCAAAAAGTAGCTTCCCCAAAACTGCCCATCGTCTGCCGTGCTACAGTGTCACTTTTTTAAAGACATCAAGACGAATGCAAACTTCCATCGCTAGGCTGTTGACTAGGCTGATGAACACCAATGGAAATCAAAATTCGTTATCAGAAATATGCATTAGCCATCAGAAACTTGCTATGGTTACCATAGCAGCAGGAAGTTTGTTTTAGACATTTTCAAAGCACATCTGACAGTATGTTATAACGTTAAACCGGGTATTTGAATGTCTGAGAGTGTGTGTCAGTGTGTTTGTCGCCAACTAGGCAGTGCAGTTATTTTCCCAGCCTGTGTTTAACTAGATTGATTCAGGCTCCCTGGCTGCCTGTTTTGTGCCAGCGAGGGCACATAGAGGGTGGTCACGTACAGGCAGGTATTAAGCACATAATGAGGTTGACCTACTTCGTTCTCGAGCAGCAGCGTGAAGCGACGTTCGCTGCTGTTTTCGTCAGGGGAAATGAGGCGGGGGCCGGAAAAGTAGCCGTAATCCGCAAAGTCCAGCTGGACGCCCACCTGCCATATGCCGCTTTTGTCATCAGCCCAGCCTCTGCTGTCTTACCCGGGCGCGACCTTCTACCTGTTTTACTCTCTGTTTCTCATCTCCCACTGCAAATTCATCGTATTTTCAGCCTTTGTTGGCGTAGATGGAGAAAGGGAGGAACGAGATTATATGGAGCCTGAGATGTTCTGGAAGAAAACAAAAGTCTGACAAAACAGATAGCTGCCATCCGAAAGCGCTGTCTCCATCTCTGTAGCCGATCAGAATGCTGCAGATCGAGTCGAGGAAGTTACTTGCGTCACCCCATTGCGTGTTTGTTTGGGTGCTTGTTTGGCTTTTGTGCTGGTGTGTGTGTGTTAGCGGTGAACCCAGGGCATGCTATGCTGTGCTGCGTTAAGCCGCATGCTCTGGTGACTCTTCGCTGACCCCACGTTTCAGTGAAATCTGACGCACCCCTTGGCTGACAAGATGAAATAGTTGTGTCTCCCAAACCACAAACACTTCTTTATTGGGGCTCTTTGTTAACGGGTGCCCTCAGGCGCTAGCACCACGTCTTGCTGGTTTCATTCGGCCCAAAGCTCCGGCAGCAGTCGGATGAGATTTCGCAACCTCTCATGTCGAGCACTTTGGTGGGAAGTAAAGCTGAATTGTTTTGAGAGCTAAACTTGGCCTAACCCGTGTTCACCCGTCTTGAGAGCTGCTTTGACTTCTGCTTCGTCCTGTGTGCAATGTTGTGTGGAATTCTACTTAGTCCTCATCCTGAATCAATGTCTTATCATGATCATTGTACAGAATAAAGCAGTAAGCCACAAACCCTTTCACACTACAACAGGAACTAACAGAAACTGAGGGCACTTTGGGTGCTAGTTCTTTTTTCTTTCAGACTGGGAAAAAGAGCTAAGTAATTAAATGCTGTCATCCAAGCTTGTCGTGCCTTTGTGCTGTTGTATGACAACACGGATGAAGTGCTCAGTCTCTCGTTCCCTCTGTTAATCCAGTGTTGCGTCCATCTTTTCTCTAAACTAAATAGCATTTCTGTTTTAGCACCTTCAGCTACCTAGCGCTCTGTGGCACTTTGACAGCCACAGCTTGTATTATAATAACTATAATTTCACAACCAGGTAGTAGTTGAAGGTTTTATGCAATTAAAACACAACAAAGAATGTAAAAAAGGACGGAAGTTGCAAAAAAAGGCCCTTTGTACCTTTGCCTATAACCTTGGAAAACAAAATTCGTACCCTCTTGCATTGAGAAGTAAATGAGCGGCAAAATGATTATTACATATACATATTACATATATTATACAATGTGTAGCTACAGTATCTTGTGAAATGATCACAGACAACATTTTTTTCATATTAAACATACATGACAGACTTTGACAGTGAACAATAAAATGACAATTTATGGATCATTGCCATTACTGAGTTACAGTGAATAAGTGAATTTCTAATTGAGTGCGTGAATTTGTGATTATTTGTCATTGTGAACACAGCACAGCACACAGTACACCACAATGAAATGTAACCTCTGCATTTGACCCATCCGTGAAGGAGCAGTGGGCAGCTTTTTAGGCAGCACCCAATGAACAGTGCTTGGGTACAACACCTTACTCAGGGTTATCTCAGTGGTAACTTTACCAGTACCGGATATGAACCTTTCAATCACGGGGCCAACGCCTGACCGTTGAGCTACCAACTGCCAAATGAATAATTAATTTTACATGCCTCGGACGAATGTTGTACATGTAGAGATGAAAATGTCAGTGTCAAGAGGGTGGATGATGCCTGATGTGTGACAGCTGCATCAAGTTTGGGATTACACATATAGAAAGTGCACATACTTGTACGTGGACCTTGTAAGCAAAGTCTACAAGTCTTTTTAATCCCCCGTAGCGTAAAGCATAACGCAACACTTGCTGTGTTTGGAGAAGATTTTGAACCGTGGCTGACATGCTCGCCTTTTCAGTCAGCTTCCCCCCTTTTGTTTAGACTGACTTCAGATTGAAATCCCCGCACAGATCTGGCTGTGGCTCTCCGCTCATTGTTCTAATGACAACAACGTTTAGGTCGGGCGCAGTGTTTTTCTTGCCCAGCGAGTGCCATTGTGCCTGTCCTCTAGTCACTAACAATGCCACGTCCACAGAGGGCCTCCGCTGCTTTAGCAAGACTGAGCCTGGCGCTGGGGCTGTGAGGACAGCAAGTATTAAAGCTTTCTCCCAGATTATGCTCGTCTGATGCTTTTTAACACTGTCGGCCCGAATCTCACACACCGCTGTCATGATGGCTGTGGTTGTACTTTATAGCAAAAGCTCAACATTCCACTTACTTTGATGATTTGATGATTAAAGGTTTCATTTCTAGGCATCCAGTTTCACACTGTAGTTTACATTTACATTTGTGACCCTGCACGGCAAAACCAGTCGCTTGTTGCAAATTTTCAAACTTGAGTTATTATGTTTTCATGAAAGGGGATAAATCAAGATACCTATATCAAATGAATCGGACGACATATGACTGAGATATCAACATTCAAAGGAGTCGGGTTTCTCCTGTCACGCCAAGTGAGAAACGGAGAAATCTGCCTTTGAAGTTGACTATCGACGTAGCACTCACAGACGCTTGGTGCGGTCGCGGCTACGTTTGTATTTACGGTAGCCTACGCTGCATTCACAGCCACACGGATAGCCTACCTGCGTTAGGTTAACTGAACTCGGGAGACGAAGATGGATTCCGGAGAAATATCTTCACGCTAGTCAACCAGTGGATTTACCGTAAATATTGAAGTAGAGCGGTCAAAACAGAAACTTTTAACATTCTGCTGGAATTGAATTCCTCACCTCAAGAAAGTCACGTTTTTAGGATGGAAAGGGTAAGTTTTTCAGTGCAATTTATTCCCAACAGTACGGTATAGACCTTCCACTGTTTCAAAACACTTAAAACAAAAAATCCAAAATTTTACCCCACGCAACATAAACGGTCGTTTTTCTCTGAGACCTCCATTGCGACAAGCGACTGGTTTTGCCGTGGAGGGTCACATTTACAGTCTTTATCTTACATTTATCAGACTTTTTAACAGAGCGACCTAATTTCAAGAACAGTTTCCCTGAGAGCCAGTTGGGGTTAAGGTTGGCTGGAGGTAGGATTCGAACCCACAACCTCCAGCCAAAGGATTTGAATTGCTGGTGTTTTTCTGTGTTTTTGTTCTACTTTCCAAAAACCCGTTTGTGTTCTGTTTTCCTCTCAGATATGAAACGAGTTGTGCAGTTGGACTTGGATCTGAAGTACCGGACTAACATCCGAGACCTTTTCCAAGAGTTTAATCGCTTCCCTCCTGAAGCCGTCATCGGAATTGTCAGAGAGATGCAGCCAGTGTACAGGTATTACATGTCAGGGCTTGTCTGGGGTGTGTATGTATTGATGTATTTATTTCTATAAGGAGACTGTACGGCAGCTTGAAGTGCACTTTAGCTATTTCTGGGCAGGGGACACGTTTCAACATGGTGCTGGTGTCTCTCAGCGCACGTGCTTGGCGCACACAGTCACACACACACACACACACACACACAAAAAGACATGGAAACTCCAAAGAATGAATTAAGTCCCAGGACTGCTGGAACAACCTGTTTTAGGTGCCTTTGTTGCTCAAGAGCAAGTCCTCCCAGTGATGTGTCCTTAGCCTGGTACAGACAAAACTCTTTTTAAAGCAAACTTCATTTAACTAGGGAACAGAATGGACAAGGTGATCGATACAGTCACATGGCCTAAGAGTGTTACACCCCTGTAAGGCAGCCCAATGACCCACACCCTTTCAGAGCTTTTCCCGTGAGCTCTGACCATCAAGTGGCCAAGATGAGAGCTGTCACGGGCCATTTCCATTGAGCTTCCACAGCCAAGAGCCACAGGAACACGAGGAGGCCAGTTCGAACTGTGACGAGAAGTTAACAAAGGAAATTGCTTTGTTGTGTGTGTGTGGGTGGGTGGGTGGGTGTGAGAGAGTGCGAGTGATTTTTTGGGCTATAACAACAGGATGCCTGTGTGCTGCGCATCAGATTTGGCTTTGTGCTGGAGGGCAGTTGTCCAGCTTAATGCGAATGCTCAGTGGCTACACACACTTGCAGAAAGGCAGAGAGATGCGGCTATAAACTATAAATGAGCGTTTTAGAGATAGAAAGGCACGACGTATGCCCGGATAAACACTGGGCATCATGAAGCTGTCCAGACGGAAACCCCCTGCCTTCTGATAGAGAAAAACAGAAACAAGAGTATTGCACAATGTTCTGGATCTTTCTTCGAAATCTTCCATTTTCTTTGTACTTTCCCATTGTTTTGACTTTTGGAGTTACCTCAAGATTCAGTGCATGGCACTAGATGGTGCTAGAGTCAGCGGATCGGCAACTGTTTACACGCTGTTTTTCCTCTTTTCCCTCAGCCCTTCCCCCACTTCCCTTGCTGACTTTATTTCCTCCGTACTGCTGCCACAACTCAAGGACACCCTGCACGGCTTTTTGTGGGCTTGTAAAAGTCCATAGTTTTCCAAGACGCAGCTGAATGCAGAGCATATGAATAAGCACATTTCTGCCCTTCTCAAGAGGACTCGTCTTGGGCTTTTTCTGTGTCAGGATCCGTTGCAGTTGCACCTGTTTAGTTGAAAAATGGAAGTGTAGAAGTGGTAACTCTTTAAAGACCAACAGTAGTTTGACACTTCTAAGAAGGATGCAGCTTTACCGAGTCGTTTAAGTAGATGTACTCAGACCAATTTATTACACCTTCATCACCATGTCAAGGTGTCTAAACCCTGTCGAACCCTGTGCTGGTGATCAGAAGACTGGGGGTTTGAATCACCAGGCCCCGAGCAAGGCCATTAACCCCAAATTGGAAGTCACTCAAGATTAGAGTGTCTGCTAACATGCTATAAATGTAAATTACTGTAACTCCTCTGAGGACCAACACAACCATCAGTCAACCTATATTCTATTTACCACTTCTAGGACCCCACTGACCTGGTGTTGTTCGAAGGGTGGCAGTATTAAAAGTATAACTGTTAGGGAGCTGGCCCTGTGATCACTCACTTACTTTTTATACTTATTTTTATATACAGGGTGAGTCAGAAGTTTGGACAGACCTGTTCATTCTTAATTTATTCCATTTTAACATAACAATAACAATAGAACAATATTGTTTGAAATAACACAACTGGAAAGGGAAATATGCATTGACAAAAATGTCTTAATTTTGGGGATTTTTATGTTTTACTATTTTGTCTGTCATGACTACTGTTAGGGTTCAAGCATTCATCTTCAGTGCTTGGGATCACTTGGAAATTTTCTTGATTTCCATGGAAACACACTCGAAATGACTCTGAATAGGAAATATTACAAATGAGCAGCACATCCAGACAGTCAGAGTTACGTAATGATTTTAATGGAAATGGTGAATGTTCTTTAAACTTTGCTTTCATCAGAAAAAATCACCCTTTGCAGCAATTACGGCCTGGCAGACCTTAGGCATTGTAGCTGTCAATTTCTCAAGGTAATCTGGATTTCACTCCATGTTTCTTGGAAAATAAGAAAATTTCCAAGTCCCAAACTTTTGAGCGGTAGTGTATATACAGTATTTAGCCGAATGTGACTGAAATTTGAACTCTTTTGACTGTCCACATCATAAACTGTAACTCTGTTTTCATGCAGTGTTGCTGCTGTGTAACTACTGTATTTATCAGGTTCTGACCACAGGCCTCCAGCTGATCTTCATTTGATTTAGGTGGTCGGTGATTCCCGACACGGCTGTGATGCTGACCTGAAAGTGTGTGTTGTGCTAATACGACTTTTAATAGATGTCGGTATCTTTAGTAGGTTTAGGAAGGTCAGCCTCATAATCATCCATGAATGAATTGTGCTTTTTGTAAAAACTCGCCATTGATGAAAGCAGGGAACAGGTGGACTTTAGTCTCTAACTAGACCAACAAGTTGACCTATAAAGATGTCTGTTTCTTTTTCTTTTTAAATGTGGCAGTGAATGTATGACAGTACACTGTGAGTAGAGCAACAGTCAGTTGGGAGAAAGCGGTGACTCTGCAAATCAAATTAGCCAGCGCAGCGGGGACAGTGGCTGTGGAGTTTGAGTTTTATTTAGCGACAAAGTGACGTAGGAGCCACATGCATGAATGGAGCGAGTCCTATGTGTGGAACAGAAAAGTCCCCGGGTGAACCGATGCTCCACAACAGGGAGTCCACAATCAGCCAGCGGAATACCAGCCGTGCGTCAGGAGGAGACGTGGAGATACGATCAGCCACCTGCAGCAAGAGCGCAGCTCCACTGGACCCACGTCATTAGCGTTTGGCCTTTGGGAGTCTTGCACGTGCCTGGAACCTTGCTTAGTGCCCTTTGTCTTTCGGGTGGGAAAAGGAAGCATGATGTTTATTTCCAGCGTTGGTTAGCATCCCTGTTCAAATGGATGCCTTTTCAGTGCCTTTAAATGGAAAGCTTGAATTTGTTTAATTAGTGGTTTAGAAGTCAGATGACAACTGCCATAAGAGTAAACTATACTTTCCGCTTGTTAATACTAATTTCCACTAATGCTTTGCGCTAACTTAGCCCACCGCGTTTTCCATCGGGAGCAATTAGTTGGAATACATGAGCATTTATATTAAATTTGCAAGACTAATTTTAATAATAGTAAAGACAATTAAGTCTCCCTCAAACAAGTAGGGATTTAGAACCATGCTCAGGAGGTCAGCAGCGTGTAAGGCCTCGTCCACACGGACGTTCGAAATGAACGCCCCCTGAACTCCATACGCGTTTTTGCTGCGTTTTGTAGCTGCGTTCGATTGGCGTTTCACTGGCGTTCGCATAGCGTCGTTTTCCTCGCATTCGTCGGGATTTTGATGCCAAGAAAACGTTGCATGCTGCGTTTATTTGACGCCGGCCGAACGCGCAGCCGGCCGAACGCCGGTGCTGAACGCCCGTGTGGACGCTTTGATTTGCTCCAATGAGCAGAAAAACGGTCGCCGTTCAGTCGGCGCTCAACTGGCGCCACAACCGTGTGAACGAGGCCTTAAAGCTCCATTGGGATTCAAACCCCAACTTGGTGACCGTTTGTGCCATCATTTACCAAATAGTTTACAAACTCTTCAAGCTCTTATAATACAGGAGTGTCCAGTCAAAGTGATGCCGGAGAACTTGATAAAATTTCAGTCAAATGATGAAAAGATTATTCCATAATCACGCTGATTGAACAATAAGGACTGTTTTGGTTGATTTTTATGTGTCCAAAAATCTGTGATAAGAAAACTGACCAGTTGTTCCTGAAAATCTTATATTGTCTTAAGATATTACACGCAGTGAGACTTTAATTCACTTATGAGTGAATTTTGTTCCAATAATGACCTGAAATGGCAAGATTCTCTTAATTTCCTTAACATCCTTTGGACTATTCTTATATCTTCACTTCTTTAAAAATGATTAATTAATGATTAATCTGGAACTAATGTTTACTTGTGTATTAAATGTTCATGCACCCGGTCGCCCTGAGGAGGATGGGGTCCCCTTCGGAGTCTTGGTTCCTTGTAGCATTACCCTTCTTCCTACTAGAGGGCGTTTTTCCTTGCCACTGTCACCTTGTTGAGGGTTTGGGTTGGTTATTACGTAAACCGCTTTGTGAGAATGACTGTTGTTAAGAGCACTATATAAATAAAGTTGAATTGAATGGAGGACATAAGAAACACCCTGTAATCTCAGTTCATTAGTCAGGCATGTGAGTTTACACACTGACCTGCCTTTTCCCTCTTAGATGATGATCTGAGAACTAGAGCACAAACTGAAGAGGCGCCAGCCTGTTGGAACCAATGTATCAAAGCGGATACTTCTTCTTCCATCAACTCCTTCCTTAGTTCCTGCCTCTCCCTGCCTGGAGCCCGGCCTTGCCCTCTCCAGGGCACCAGATGGACACTTGGCCGGCTGCCGAGCGTCTGGAATCTACCCTGTGCGCACGACTTGCTGCGAGAGTAAACACTAAAGCAGGGGCAATTGCTAAATGGATTGAACCCTTCAGTTTTTTACCAGAGTCCTGCACTCGTAACCTGATTCCTAATGGGTTTATTTCTTTTTAGTAGTTTTAACCTCTTAAACTCTATATGACCCTTTATAGCGCATGCAGGAAAAACGTGTAGAAAAGCTGCTTTTCTTCATCTTTAAATGTATATAGGCAGTGTTCATAAACTGTTCGATATTTATAGCAAATGAATTACTGACCAACCATATTTGATTCTGAAGAACTTGAATTTGACCATGTTGTGTATGCAACAGCTCTATGTGGCTAACAGTTACTGGGGTCTTAGAGTAATTACTGATTTAATGTGAGTACTTAGTAAAAGCAACAAGTCATAATACATGTTTAAAGTGTTGAGCACCACACGAGGGAGTGGAGAGGAAAAGACGACTGCTGTTAGAGCTCCCGAACAAAGATGGTTGAGACTGCTGCAGCAGCGTCTTTCTGGACAGCAGTTTATTATGCGTTTGTTCTGAACAAAAGGCCACTGGGTCATGTTTTGATGACTTCAGGAACCGAGCAAGTCGACATGTGGCTTCTCCAGGCCAAAAACGTGGCGAGGCTCCCGATGATTTCCATCTGTTCAACGGGTTCTCATCCAAGCATTTGGACACCAAATCGAGATCTAAACTACGTGTTAATGATCGCATACAAATCTGAGAACCTGGCAAATTGCGATATTACTTCAGATCCCCAGCGAAAAACAGATGGAGTTATAAGATGCACACACGAAAAAACATGCTGGCAGGAACAGTTCGCGTTGAGGTTTGGATGGCAGCGGTGGTTTTGTAGAGGAACTGAGGCACAGCAGGATTCTGAGTGTTTGTCTAAAGTGTAGTGGTCCCCTGTGTGTGCTGGAAGCGATGATTCCACTACGGAGACAGCAGCAGTTTTGTTCTAATGCGTGTGCATGCATGGCATTCAAAGCACGGATGCAACACGAAGCTTCAGACCGCGGAAACAGCTACCTGTTCCTTTTTCGGGGGGAACAAGAATGCACACCAGAAAACACCTCTGTGAAATCGATCTGCAAGTTGTGCAGTAAACTGCATTATGGATTTGCCGGTAGAATCTTATGTTTGTTATTTGGAGCCATTTTCTCGTACTGAAACTTGCAGAGAGGCTCCAGGCTTATAGTTTGATGTTTCTCAAAGTGAACAGAAGCAAAATGTGTTTCATTATTCAGCTGGAACAAATATGACTTATACTCTGGTTATCAGCAGCTTTTGACTGTGTTTCCATGAGGACTGGCCCAAAACCTGAACACTATTAGGACACCGTGTTCTCATTTCCCTCAACTGACAGAAGAAATATTCCAGCTGTCACAGTTGTATCTTAATTTGCACAACTATTGTTCTCGCTGTTTGACATTGCTTCCGCATCGGGTGGAAAGTGGGGTCCCAGCATGGTTTGAAGGGAAAGATGTGAAACATTTTGCACTTGACAAAAGGAAGTACAGAGGGAAAAGATCCAATTTAGCTGGGTTCACACATCATCAGTCGTTGCACGTGCAGCCTGGGCGGTTTTATGTATTCTCCCTAGACCACTGGGCTCGAGAGATAAATTGACTGCCTCCTCTTTCGATCATCTCTAATAAATGGCGTCTCCCTGCTATGTCCATTTATGTAAATGGACGTGCTGAAGGAGAGAGAACAAATGGGCTATATTGATCTTTTTATTACTAATGATTTATTCTTCGTTTTAACTCCAAACTTTTGATTCATGCATACTGTTGTGTTCTTTTCTTTTTCTCTCTCTGGAAGATGTTTAGTGGGAAGCTGCAGGCATAAAAGGGTTGAATGCTTTGTTATCTAGGTTGTGAAGTCAAGGCACAGATAAAATAATGATCTAAGCTATTTGGGTTGTTACAAATTGGCTACTTTTCAATAATGTTCCTATCTAGAAAGGGGGTCCCTGCAGAAAAGGTTTTGGAACCAGAATGAAAGTTTGGGATTAGAGAATGAAATACTGGGAAAACTGTTGAGGCTGTAATTGTGAGTGATTGTTGTGGACAAATTCAAAGTGGCATGGACATGATATTGGCCTGAGTGGAAAAATTAGGTGGAATGATTCAGTAAAATGAGGAACAGAGGGATTCAGTCAGTTATGAAATTCTCAATTATTTTATTGCAAAGTAATCAGTAATTCCTCAGTTTAAGTCTGATACATGAACTTTCACTTCATCAGACTTCTTGTTTTCCGTTAATGATGCCTGTTGTGAAAAGATCTAGACTGACAGATCCATGATTTAAGTACTGTCGGCGTTGACGCAACTGCAAGTTTGTTTTTCTCTGCCAGATCTCTAATATGAACGGCTGTCATTTGTCAAGACAGACTATAATAACTTTGCACAGTGTTGCATTGTTTGCTTGTTTCCTTTAGTAAGATTTAAAAGACAGTTCTTTACTGTAAACTCTTGTGTCTCATCACACCTTTCAACACTGAAGGACGCAACTTTAGAAGCGTCCTGTTTCTGTGAGAGCATTTGGACTACCTCCAGCCCATATAATCATACCCCCGCCACTCTCTGTGTGTAAGAAGTGGGCTACATCCTCTCGTAAATGGAGCGGGACCCTCACTAGAGCGTTGTGGCCAGTTCTGACCGTACAAACCCAGAGCTCTTAGGTTACTTACTGCATCTCTGCCTGTTGGGCTGGGACTTACCGTCTCACAGCCCAGTACGTTGTCATTCCTGTTTGGGATTTCCGAGCAAGAAGCCCACCCCTCAAGCCCTCATATGACAGACCAGAAGTTCTAGCATAAACACGTCATTAAGGTTTATCATCTTTTATCTTTTATTTATCGCACTGCCAGTGCAGCCATCATCCAGAGCTCATGGCGTTGAGGTTTTTGGCCTCGAGATGTTATGCTTAGCATTCATATTCATATCTGCATGAACAATCCTCATTTGTTGACAAATAAGATTGAAAATTGTAAAATGCCAAGCAAAAGGCCACGCTGGTTTCCAGACGGCATTTCCTGTGTTTTAGGACCACGTGCTTTAATAATGTCAGTAGTAGCACTCTGATCAATATTCAAAGAATTTCAAATTAGGACATTAGGACGTTAAGGGTCATTGACATTGCAAAAACAGTCAGAAACAGTTAACCAACAGTGAAGCAATAAATTGCTTCAAGAAGTTCAAGAATGAAAAACATGATTTCGTAAATGTGTTTTAGATGAATTAATCTTATTGTTGGTGCAATAAATAGAATTTTAGATTCTTCATATTTTATAAAGGCCTTTAATTCCTCTCTAGGATTTTCATACCTCTCCTGATTTATCAGCATCTGTTTGATCTAACGGATCTGAATCTAGCTGCTTCCACCAGCACTTAAAGACACTAAATCTTGCCATACCTTTCCTCTACATTTGTTAGGCATGAAAGAAACAAACGTGACGTATGAACATAGACTACATTTTCGTGTGGAATTGCTGTATATGCCTATATATGTAATATAGATGATATATTAGCTTATGGCCTGGATTCAGTTAAATTTAAATCTCTGTCACTCTCTCCCCCCTTTCCGTTTGTCTTCTACTATTAAAGCTATGTTTCCCCATTTAAAAATTCTAATTCTCTTCCTAATGACCAAACCCTGATGTTGAAGGACAGAGCCGCCCTCATTCTCGGCACATCAAGCAAATTAAAAGTTAATCACTGGCAGAGCTGTTAGAATTTCTCCATCCTACTCAAAGCCCCATGCCTCATGTGTTTTTAGAGTTATTACATAAAAACCTGCCCTCCAATACCTTTTACTAAATCACACAATTTCCTTTTTTCCAAGTTATTACCTGGAGATTTTTTCATACATGCAGTGAGCAACAAATCTGCTCCTATTATAAGTTTATAGTGCTACCTTAAATCTTTTTAGAATCATTGACAGTAAAACATCTTTTCATTGTTCGTGGAGGGCTTAGGTCTAGCTGAGGTTTGAATGTGATCAAGCAGAAGAAAGGGAGCTATTTCCGAGTCTTGCTTTGAACATTTCATTGGCAAGACAGGATGTCACAGTTCACAAACATGAGAACAGGTTTACATTGTCTGATGCAACAGAGTGAAATGTCAACGTTCCACTTGAAACATCATGTTATGTGGATTGCTTCAGTGGATTATTTTCACATGATCATAACCTGGCGAGAGATCCTTCCATCATGTCTCAATGGCCAGTGGTTTTGAAGTCTATCAAGCAAAAAGGAGCTGTTATTCACAAATCTGAGAGATCAGAAACATTGCAGCCACTTGCCTATTATGCTGTTGCTTCTCTGGGTGCTGGCGAAACAGCCCTGACCCGGAGGTCTGGACTCTGCAAGGACTCCTGTGGTTTCTGGTACAAGGGACATAACCAACAAATCCTTTCTCTGCTTTTACGCCTGTAATTGGTGAAGAGGGGCAGGTGTGGATCAAACCTGAGGATAACCTGAGGAGGGGAAAAACACAAACCACCAACAGGGTGCTGGGTAACCAAATTTTTTACAGAGAGAGAGAGAGGGATTAACAGTCATGCCGTCTGGTCTGAACCAACTGAATTACTACTATAGCTTAAATACTGGTGACAGGAGTAAAATGTTACAGCACACAGCGCATTCAGGTCTACCACGTAAGCAGTGTCATAGCCTCAAGTCAGTTAAGATGCCGATGCTAACCATCATCGTGACGCACAGGTACCTGACCCTCTGTATTACGCAGTAGAAAATGGTAGTTAATGGACCAGGCGACCTACTTTTATTTTTCACACATCCAATTCAGGTGCTTTTGAGCCCACTTTCAACTGTGGATTAACATGGTCAGTCTGGCTTGTAGCTACACAACCCCATGTGGATCCACACACAATGTATTACGACACTTTACGCCAGTCAACACCATTAATCATCTGTGATTCGTGCCACAGCAGCCCTTCTCTTGGTTCATACATGCTAGGACGAGTCTTCTCTGCCCAACACCTTGTTGGTGGTTTAACCTCCATCGACTACTGTTAGAAGATACCATGCCATGGCATCCAAATTCTTCTTCTTCTGCTTCTTTTCGACTGCTCCCATTAGAGTTCGCCACAGCGGATCATCGTTGTCCGCACATTGTTTCGGCAAAACTTTTACTCAGTACTCTTCCTGATGTAGCCTTCCTCATTTATCCAGGCTTTGCATCAACTCTAAGAAATACACAGACCTGTGTATTTACATTTATGGCATTTAGCAGACAATCTTATCCATAGCAACCTCCCTTTCCTAATTACAGGCACTCACCCCACAGCAAATTGGTGTTAAACTCCTTGCTCAGGGACCCCACAGTGGTTTCTGGGATTCAAACCCTTAGTCTCATCATCACCAATACAGGATTTCAGTCACTTAGACCACTGCTGATTGATTGAGCTACACAAAAGCATGTGCTGGCGTTCAGTTTAGATGAAATAAAATACTCTGTTGTAGGAAGTGATTTTCACAAAGCAGTACTATAATGGCAGTGAGTGTGCGAGTATGACGGCACCTTAATCCAGGTTTCATGTATAACATACAACAACCTTCCCTTATTCTTTAACTACAATAAGACTGTGAATCCAAAGCATTGTAGCACTCTGTGGGAGCTTAGTGTACTGTATATTTTCTCTTACCTAATCAGAGCTACTCTGCCATTTTGGAAATTACTGTAACATGTCACTAGTTAAAATGATAGTCATCAGTGTAGTGAACATTATGTTGAGTCAGCCCTTTGTCCTTTAACACTTACTTATGGCCCAGATTCTGCCTCTATGAGTCTGGAAGTAGGACGTGTAGGGAATTATCGCTAAGGTTTCATTTGAGCTTCATGAGGCTCATGGCTTGGAATTTACTAGCTCTTTAAATAAAGCTTTTTCACTATATATAGGGCAGTCGGTGGCGTAACGGTTAGGGATTAGCAAGATAAGGCCCCGTGATCAGAAATCCAGACCGGTTATGTTAAGGCTGAGGTACTCATGATCAAGGTACCGTCCCCAAGCACTGATCCCCGGGCGCTGCTCATGTCAGTTGCCCAGTGCTCTTTCACGGAGGGGCCAAGGGCAGAGGTTACATTTCAGTGTGGTGCACTGTGTGCTGTGCTGTTGCGTGTTCACAATAACAAATAATCACTCACATTCACTCGTACTTTTATATAAAAAGGGTAATATTCACTTTATTTTATTTGCTGCATCACAGCAATGTCTGTCATTGTTTTCAGATTTTCTTATTCGTGAAGCTGGTTCGATTTTACATAGGCATGTTATGGTGCAATATAATTTTTACCTTAGCTGCCTTAGGTAAACATACCTGTGTATGTTTAAAAATGCGTAGAAAGCTGATGATTCAATTCCCAAGTAATTTAACCCGTAATTCTACATAGTAACTGATATATAAATAAACATGGTAATATAGCATTAAGGTAATAAAAACACTTCTTAATCATGCTTTATTTTGCCTGTAAAATAAGTCTTGTTTCACTGAGACATTTCACGGTCCTCAGTCAGTCACTTGGCTAACTCTTTTGGGTGCAACAGGTTGTTTCTTGGAGATGACTTTATTACATATAGGGAGAAGCCCCTGTGCCGCTTCTATAGAACATAGTGGCGAGCATTGACCGTGGTGTGGTACAGATTGTTCTGTCGCTTCTCCTCCGAGTGACTTCGCTGCACCGCTTGGCCGTTTTTGCCGAACACACAGAGGAAGAGCAGATGACCTGGCAGCTCTTAAACTCTTGGCTTGGTAATTATCATTGCTGTCCTGGGGGGGAAGAGGAGAGGAAGCGGAATGTGGCTCAGTGGGCAACTGCATGAGGGTAGAGTCACAAACATGTACAGAACGGGTTGAGACACCCTTGCAGTTGGCTCGTCCATTCCTCCAGAAATCCAGGTGGTCCTGAATGTCAGGATGCCCTGTTACCTAAGCTTCGCCTTATACCATGTGTTCATCTCAGAACTGGACAAGCTCACTTCCCATAATGCAGTGGGAAAAAAGTAACCAGTGTGTTCTTTTATCCAAACTGATTTCATGTCCCTTCAGTGTGCACTCGAAAGGTCTGTTATGTAATATTACACTTTCTTTGTGATACTTTTCCGAAATGCATCCAGATCCTCCAATAGTCATTATGACATTAAGTTAATTAACCAGATGCTGTTGATGTTGTTCTGCTTGTTTTCCTGGGGTAAAAAAAATTGCTCTGAAGCCCCTGACCAGAGGGGTCACGTGGTTCTGCTGTGCTGAAAATGATAAACATCTGTTCTAGTTCACTTGAAGCGTTTTCCCTCTATCTTGTTCTGTTAAAAGGCGTCTTCCTTTTTCAATTTTGCCTCATGATTTGAATTATCCTCAGTATATTTTTTTCCAAGAACGCATTTTATTGCTTGTGCTTTTGCTTGCTCATAGATGGTCTTAGCCTAAAAGTAGGATCTAGGTTTAAGGTCTTGATATATATTTACCCAGGATTTTGTAACACTCGGTAGGTGAACCCAAATGCAGAGTTGACAGAACCAGGTCGCAGGCGCAGGATTAGATTGATGAAAAAACAAGAGTTTATTCAAGCAAATGTCAAAACCAGAAAACACAGTCCACGGAGCAAACAAATCCAAATCGCCAGAAGCAGAGGTAATCCAAAAACCGAAAGCAAGGGTCAAAACCGAGGCAGGCAAACACAAAGAACGCTTGGTACGTAGCACTAGGCATAACAATACTTCGCAGGGAATGGTTGTAACTGAAAGTCCTTAAATACAGGTGACATGGATGTGATTGGTTAAAACTCTGGTGATGCTGATCTGGTAGTCTGGGGTCATTGTGAAGGTCT
Organism: Distichodus sexfasciatus; assembly: GCA_032718565.1. Classification (NCBI taxonomy): domain Eukaryota; kingdom Metazoa; phylum Chordata; class Actinopteri; order Characiformes; family Distichodontidae; genus Distichodus; species Distichodus sexfasciatus. Next base: position 342,212 of record JAVGVS010000063.1, on the reverse strand, counting down.
GGAACTGGAGTCCTGGTCAGATGGCCCTTCCAATGAGGTGGACTTGGTCTGGGCTGGGATCTTACAGATTTATTGTTGTGTTTCTTGAGAACAGATTCTTTTTGTTAAAGCTGAAATGTTGAGAAATTGTGGGACTGAGATGGTAAGATCTTGTAAATGGTGTAACTTCAGCACCCATTTTCTCCACATATCTCAACACAAATATTCCCATCTTGGAACTAAATACTCACACGTCTTCGTCTTCTTTCCAGACCTACTTTTATTGGCCAGTCAGCAGGTCTGTTCCTAATCGCACTGTCCACATTTTTAAGTCCACATAATGAAATCAGTACATCCCTGTTCCTTGTTCATCGTCCTTCAGCCACTATGGGCTGCAGTGCACGTAGCTCTACTCTGGCCTTCACAGATGTGAACGGATCCCCAGGGGTCATGTTAGCTGGCCGTTGTGACTGGACATGTGAAGACGTGTGGTTAAATGTTGCTCTTTATGATAGGCGGCAAGTAAAAATAGAATCAAAAAGACAAGCGATAGAAGCCATCTGCTTCTGATTGTGTGTGCCTGGGTTTGAAGAAGACGGGGGAAGCAAAAGCGGTAGGAAATCGCCCATCGGTCATCTTCTCCCACGCTGCTGATGTGCCTTTGCATGGTGGGCCTTTGCATGATTTGCAAGAAAGATGTTTTAAAATTCCCTTTAAAGGCTTTGTGGATGGAGAAACTACTGTAATTGGTGTCCTGGGGAAGTTGTGTTCATTAGGTAACTCTCAGATTAGTGTTCTTTTGAACTGTTTAGAATCTCAATGCTGTTAGATCTTGGATTCATTGATGGTGCCACTATACCTCATGACTTTTTCAATTTGTGGAGAGACGCATAGGAATGGCCTTAATATTCTGTATTATACAGACACCCCCCTGGGCCATTTGATTTGGTGCCATTTGAAGTACACTCTGAGCCTGGGAATTTTGTCCTCTGTTGTTCTTTGGGTGACAGAGCATTTGAAGCTTTCTTGAGGCGAGATCTGACCTCTTTTGAAAACTGCATAGCACAAACGCGTACATTTGAAATGTCAGCACCATCGCACACAGCTGTGGTGTGAGAGCGTGGTCAGTCTTGGGAAATGTTTAGTTCATTTCAAGACCGGGAAGGTAATTTACTTCGGCTTCCGTATGTTTGATGGTTGAGCTGCTTGTTTGATGGCCGCTGAAGATCATCATGTTGGGCTGGTGGTGGCACAGTGACTGACATCCCATGTTTGTATCCTGGGAACAAAGCCCATGTTTACCACAGAAATACCACAAAGGTATATGTTTCCTAATCCTGGTCCTTTCAAGCCTCTGCTCTGGACACATTTGGTAGTTTCTGCACCAGCACACACAATCTTAATTTAAATTAATTGGCTGTTCAGTTGGATCGTACTCGAATGCTTGACGGCATGCAGAGGACTTGGGGTTGTGAGGACGAGGATTACCCTAAAAATATGGAAGACAAATATACAAGTCAGATTTTTGTGGTTATTATTGATGGCACATGCCTGTGTGAGGTTCACCATAAAGAAAAATGCTTTCACACAAAAAGCCTTAAAAGATTTGCGTTTGACTGCTGAAGTTACGATTAGAGGTTATTAGATAGATCTAATATTATGGGAGTCAGTGAAAGTATGTCAGCGATAGCAAGACAGGGATGTGTTTGTCCCTAATGTATGAGTGTACGATATTTACCGACCGTTGAGTGGACTGATTGTCCTCATGATGGTCGTCTGGGGGAAAGAAAAATGTTATATTATAAAACTATTAGAGCAAATAGAACTTTGTCGAGCCTACACAAAGTTAAGAATTTGAGCGTTTTTGCCTTGAATGAGGACGTAAACATAAAAATTGGATTCATTTCCTATGAAAGATATGTGTGCCTTTCAGCACAGATGCCACATATCAGCCTGAACACCTGGCAGCTGCAGCAGCCTCTTCTTGTAGCTTTGCTAAATGCTGGTCAGTGGTTTTTGGCCTCTGCACTTTTGATGTCAGCTTCACCTGATCTGCCATTTGCTTCATTGTGGGAGGAAGAGAAAAAAAATCCAAATGTCTTCCTCATTGACGCTGGTGCGATGGGAATTTTAAGGGAGGTGTAGGTTTTTTTTTTGCTTGTTATCAGAGGAATTTTTGTCAACATGCCACTGTGCTCAGCTCATCAGAATAGCTGGCATTCCTCATTTTAACCTAGTAATGTTTAGTCTCCATTACACCTCCTCTTACTGCGGGACCCAGAGAAGAGCAAACAGTCCCAGTCATCTCTGAGATCTGGAGGATTTTCTGCACTTGGCTCAGCTTCTGAGGCAGGATATCTGGTCTTTTATAGATGTCCAGTCAATTGTTATGCTTTAGGAGCTTTCCTTAAAGTCTGTTCTTATTGTTTATCCAGGTATTTCCTCAGTTCATGCTTTCCTACCCCAAATCTGCTGTTGTTTTATCTTATTTACATTTTTACATCACCTCAAGCTGCTAATAGTACAGTCGTATATGAAAATATTTTAAGAATGTTATTACTTCTACTTTTTATGCTTAAGTGGATTTAGTCAAAGAAAATGCAGCCGGCTCCCAGAAACGTACCTGTATGAAGAAAAGTATCTTGATCTCTAGCTTCGTTGTGACACAGAGGAGAGATTTTTGTCTAACTATCTCAGAGATATCCTCCACACCTCTGTATCTCAACATATGTTTCTGCATCTTCTCCCTAATGTAATTATACATTTTATTGATTATTCCGTTTATGGAATCCTGTCAGAAGTTTAGATCGCCCGACTTTACTCCTGAAGTCTTTCAAAAATGAGTCCCTCATTTTTCCTGCCACTGATTTGGACTCAGGGTCTGTACAGGTTGAACGCAGATAGATACTCAGCATTGATGGAAGGGTGTGTGTGTGGGGGGGGGGGGATTTACTGAGTTTGAGCTGGTGGAATGTGGAGAGATACAGTGCGTTGGCGGAGGCAGACAGTGCTGAGTTGGCAGCGACCTCTGGCATTCCATCTGGCTCTTGATCCTTTGCTTTTCCTGTTATGTGCAGGTCATGCTTTTTTGTGTTCAGCTCCAGCACTGTCAGTAAAGTCATGGTGAAGCTCTCAGACAGGCAGCTGGAAAAGAGCCAGATGTGCTGGCATAAACAGTGTTTATCCCTCCGTGTGACGTCTTGGGATGCCCCATGAAACTGGACAATTTCAATATGTGACCCGATCTGCCGTAATGAGTCGGAAGTCGGCGTTCTATTTATTTAGATACGGGCCGATTGTGTTGAAAAACATCAGAAGAATGGCGATTTTTCTTTTTTGGAGAGCAGATTAATTTTGAAGACCTTTTCTTTCATATAAGACCAAAAAAGAAAAATCCATATTTTTGATGTTCGTCAACATAGTCGGCCCATATCTAAATAAGTAGAACGCCGACTTCCGACTCATTACGGCAGATCGGGTGACATATTAAGTCAGAGACCCTATGGGTCAACTGTGATTTTTAATTTGTTTTTAATTGAACAAATACACAGCATTTACCAGACATTTTTCCAGAGTGATTTCCATTTCCTTATTTCAGGGTCTCCGTGGAGCATCATGGGGTTAAAAGTGTTGGCACATGACTTGATTGCTGTAATGGCAGTTAAACTTCGCTTTCTCGAAGTCTGGAGGGTCTTCACAGTTCTCACTAACTACAGCTTCCCACAATCAGCTTTGCACTGACTCTAAGCTTGCGAAGTCTCCACTGTAATATAATTTTTTTTATGTGTAGTAAAAATTTCTCTTCTATATTTTCACAGGCATACCTTCTGGCAGTACCGCAAAGAAAACTCCAAATCCCGGGTGGGCGAACCGCCTCCTCACGGCCTGCCGGGCTTCAACAGCGGCGTTATGCTGCTGAACCTGGACGCCATGCGCCGCTCCGCCCTCTACAACCAGCTCCTGGAGCCTGAGCGAGTGGCCAGCCTTGCCGAGAAGTACCACTTCCGGGGTCACCTCGGAGATCAGGATTTCTTCACCATGATTGGCATGGAGCATCCTGAATTGTTTCACCAACTGGCCTGCGGCTGGAACCGGCAGCTTTGCACCTGGTGGAGGGAACACGGCTACGGGGACGTCTTCCAGCTCTACTACCACTGCGATGGCCCGGTCTACGTTTACCACGGAAACTGCAACACTCCCATTCCTGATGACTGAAGCTCAGAGTTTACAATGTAGGAGCGAATATGTCCTCACCGACTGCTTGCGTGTGATGGTATTCAGGGTCTTGATGAGAGTTACAAGCTCGTGCTCACACTCTTTAGGAATGTTCTGATGGTTCTGAAATGGGTCCAATGAAGCCAAACTTCAAGAGAAGAAACTATAATGCAATAAACATGTTTAGACAAAAGTACATTTTCCATTATGCTGACTTTAGCCCAATATGCTCGATGCTTGTTAAGTTCTGATATCTGACAGTGTTTTCTTCCTCTTTTTTATCAAACTTTTAATGAGTCCCTGGCCTTTAATCGATTCATTGGAGAAGTCCCATGCTGCTTTTACTCCAGCTGCTCTCTATCAAACGTCTGAGCGCTTGTTTCCAGACCGAGTGGTAAAGAGCAATCAGCACTCTTTCTTCACATCTGCGTGCTTTGCTCTGTTGTTTACTGGAGTTGGCCTGTATTGTCGCACACCACGCTTGCTCCGGCATCTCCGCCAGGCCGATCACAGTCGGAAAGTGAGTTACTATCAATCCCACGGCTTTCATCTGTTCAGATGGCTAGCTTTCGGTGTTGCACTCCTAACTGCAATGCAGTAGACGTCATCTCCAGGTGGCCGATCCGCAAAAGGGGCAAGAAGGAGTGTTTATGCAAGGATAAAGCATGATGCTGCAAGGGTAGAGGGAACATAAGCATGTTGACCCACTTCTCCCAGTTTTTTTTGCACACCAGACAGTCAGCTCCAGGCTTTCACGGCGTTGCACGATTTCATGACTGCTGTTCAGAATTAGATTCCACTGCCACGTGCATCGTAGCAAATAAGCAGAAAACAAGAAGCCAACATATCGTTCGCAACTTCTGAGGAAGAGACTCAAATCGGTGTCTGGCTTTCTATGAGATTCCAGGAAAACAGCAATTCTTTTTAGCAATCCCCACCAATACAGCATAGGGGCAAGATTCCAGTTATTCTGACAGGATTAACCGGCGCTCTGCGTACAGAGCGGGCAGTCTTTCAGATCTCGTGCTTGGCTAGTGTTTATCAAGCGAGTCTGCTTTGGGCAAACCTTCCCTAGGCTCTTTCAGAAGCATGCAATAATCTATGCAGCGTCAGACTGACGAGGTCGGTTCTCTTCCCTTTAATGTTCTCGGCTCGGAGCGCTCTGATGTCTTGCCAGAGAGTCATGAGACCTCCGTTCCTGAAGTTTTGCCGGGGAACTGAGGTTATATGAGTTGTGTGTCGCTTGGGACCTTGAGCCAATCTGCTCGGCGAGCTGCCCGACTGCAGTTGAGTTTGGTCTGTCTGAACAACGTGACATCGTCTGACACAGAAAGGGAAATAACAGTGCTGACAAATCAGCCCACCTGCCACTCTGACAGCTCAGCTCAAGGGCACCGCGCTACAAAATGCTACAAAACTACAGATGCATTCCAATTCCACCGCTCAAAAGAAACATTTTTCTGTGATGTTTTTTGTTAAGTAGTTTCTGATTAAACGTTTATTTTATCTTATATTTTTCTTGTTTTCAATATGGGCTATTGCCTAGTTTTTTCATTCACTATGTTTAAATATTAAAAAATGTCTGCAAGGGATTTTTTATGCAGGCTTAGTGAATGTAATATGTTTTTTTGAAAACAACCACAAAGTACACATTTTATGCAGGTAATTGGGTATCACTCTAAATTATTCTCCAGAGTTAGAAATGAGCTTAATTGTGAGGCCCTCAATCTTATGGGAACTGTGTCCTGACCGAGACCACTACTCTGTACCCACCACGCTTCAGCCTGGGACTTTCATCAAGTTCATTTAGTTGTATTGGTCTGAATGACACCTGTAGCTCTGTGTGCACATAGGCCAAATGTTTGAACACCAAAGCGCCAACATTCCAATAATCAGTTTGTCATCTGATCTGTGTAGCTGTTGTCTTGAGGAGCCGTCTCATTATGATGGAAAGTCATTCCTCCTAAATTTCCTGCATTTCTGCACTTCTTAAAGGATGATTGTCATTTTTAAGGTTGCTCAGGTATCAACCTCTTTTATTATTTTGTTTCTTTGTTGTAGACATGGAAACCTGCCACTTTTGTCATTTACTGTTTTGATGTTTGTGAGTGATGCCAAATTTTGTAAATGTATTGATGGTAATCTAGTAACATTTCAATTAAATCCTTCATTCCAGTGTTTCAGTTCAGTTCGGTCTTGCTTCGGTTCAGATTTCAGTTTTCTTTCAGCTTGTATTGTGGTCTGACATGAGGCCCATTTCTCTCACCAACACGTCTCTCTACTTTTTAAAATAGTTACACTATTTAACATGATTAGACCACCATAAGATTTTTGTGAGAATGCTGTCAGTTTAGCAATAGCTAACCCTAGCTATATCAAACAACCATTTTTGAACTACTTAAAAAAAAAAAAAAACATTTAAATTGCTATACATTTATTACAATTATTAGTTGTACTTACCAGATAACATAGAATCTCTGTCATTTTTGCCATGACCAAATAAAAAATTTGATTCATTATCAATTAATGGACAACACAGTTGCCAATGAATTTTAATAGGGTTTGAGTCTTGTTTTAAATATGAACATTAAACCCATTAAAGTATGAACTTTAATACTAGGCTAGATTGCCTTTAATGAATTGAAAAAACATCAAAGAGTATTTATTATTATAATTATTATTCTATTCGCACATTTCATTATACAAGGCATCACATTAAAATCTATATTTTCATCACAATATTTGCTCTATTCCTGCTATTCCTCATGTTATTGCAGTTCGGATGCTGCAAAGACTTGAAATGTTCTGGCTCAAGTGAACAAATTTGCATAATCAGAATCATTTCCAGTCATCGCAACAGCATTTAGCTGTTTTTATTAGGCTCTATTCACTGTGTTCCTGATGATGAAACGGAAGAATAAAAGAGGATAAACATTACGTTTAAGTGCGTGTGAGTTTTAGAAAGAAAGGAAACAGGAAATTTCTGAATGTGGGTCAAACCCTCAAACGTCTTGTCTGCCTTTATGCAATATTTCTACAGCCTGCGGCTCTCTATTTCTGCCGTCTCCCACACTTTCATGTTTATATTTTTCAATAAGGGTTGTTACGCAGCATGCAGGCCGAATCCTTCTAAAAGCAATCAGGAGCCTTCTCATACGCGCCACTGGTGAAGTCCACTTTTTCACCACTCGTATCTTCTTATGGGGGATATGGAAGCTGCACTTTTCCTTTTTCAACGTTATTTTTGTGCTGTCTTACCGCCTTCTCCTGTCTACGGGAGGTCAGCCGTTTTTGCTTACATGCTCTTGTAGCATGCGGGTGAGAGCGCCAACTGACCTATATACTAGTACCCCACTGACCCATTTCTCTCCCTCTGAGATTGCGTCCTTAAGGTCGAAATCATGGGAGTAACTCATTCATCAGGTGTTTTGCCTTTTGACCTACAAAACCAGAGAAAGGAACTAAGTAAGATTAGGTAATGTTCGCCGATGTGAAAATGGAGCAGCATAATTGTTCACGCGTGCAAAATGGGCTTTCTAAAGGTGACTGTAGGATCATTTCGAGAAACACATTTGTCACCAACCTTATCCAGAAGAACACGGAGTGACGAATTTTCTTTTGGCGAATTACGTGAACGTGATGATGGTGATGACAGATGATGGATGATTGACTTCAAAGTGGTTCCTCTATGTTTTTTTCAAAGTATGATCAAATAATGCAGTGCCTTAAATAGACACTGACTTGTTTATGAAGGTATCAGAGGACAAATCGAAGTGAGCTGCCTTATATAAAGGCAAACTTTACCTAAAGATGCTTATGTGATTAACTCTGAATGACGATTCAAGATTCTGTATTTGTCACATGCAGATATGAACAGATTTACAAACGTACAGTTGCAAGTTATAAAGATAAAGTGCATTGTGCAATGTCAGCACAGTTTAGCAGCCTGTGAACACACCACAGCACAGCGCACAGTGCACCACAATAAATTTTGTGACCGCTGCATTTGACCTCTCCGTGAAAGAGCAGTGGGCTGCTAACATGAGTAGCGCCTGGGAAGCAGGGCTTGGGGACGGTACCGTGCTCATGAGTACCTCAGTGGTAACTTTACCGCTCTGGAATTCGAACTGGCGACCTTCTGATCACAGCCAACCTCCTAACCGTTACGCCACCTTCTGACCCAAACAGAATGAAACAGGAAGAATTCTATCAAAAAATTCTAATGTGGACACATTAAATGAATAAAGAAAGTTTCCCATAGAATACCCATAAAGGATTTTTTTGGATGTAAAAAGAAACCCCAAGACTTTATAGTATAGTCCATGCTCTGAAATGTGATTTAAGTCAAGAGAATTGATGATTAAAATGAGACCTATTTGAACATCGGGCTAGGAGTATGTCGCAGGGCAACAAGTGAGCCAAGAACTAGAGCAAACGATTGTCTTGGACATCTTTCCTAAGCTCTCACAAATGACAGGACATGCAGTATTTCATTTTGGAATTATGTGACTTGCTGTGGTTTTGTTCCTAGATGTGAGCTCAAGATGATGCAGAAGAAGACAGTTCTATTAGAACAGTGCCAACTCAAGATGCTACAATCAGTCTCGGTTTCTGAGTGAAACGCTAGAGGTCAGGAGGGAAAAAAATATAACAATGCAGTCTTTGAAAAGTCAATTATCCTTGTGAAATTCAGAGGAAAGATGCCTCTGGACAGCAGCCAGATTAAAATAAGTGATGCACTGTGCTTGAAATTGAGTTTCCAAAATGATCTTCTGGTATAACGAAATTGTAATTATCCAGGTGCAGCGAATCCAGGGCTGGAACGTTGTGCCAAGAAATGAACTGTTCAGCTGTACCCGAGCCAAAGAAGAGTCTGGTCTTTGCTATTGATTACTGAATGGAAATGGGTCATAACTTTGTTAGTCTGGGGAAAGACGTAACCCTTACATAATGCAGTAATCCCTGAAATATTGCAGGAAACTTAGATCCTGATTTTTTATGTTTCAGAAATGTAAGCTGGAACCCAGTCCAAAATGGCTGTCATGTGTTTTACCTCACAACTTAAATCATTTACCTGCTTGACGTCATCACGTCTTTATCAGCAGCTGGAAAAAATCTTTCTATCCCCGCCGGCTGCCATTTTGGCCGAGTGCTTACGTCGGCAAGAGTGCGTGTGTGTCTGTTTATGTGTGGGTGTGTGTAACCTGCTGTTCACACACGTGCTGCCAGCTGGTCAGGTCAGCTAAAGCCAGCTGTCAGCCTGAGGAAAGGCATTAAACAAAGCTGCCAGTGACGACTATCGAGCCAAGGAGGGATTGGGGGAATGAAGCCCTCCACCACATGCATTGAAAGATGAATCCAACTGAGTCACTGCAGCTTGATAGCCCATTTTCTATCAGCCAGAGTTCATGAGCTTTAGTGAATGCCAATCCATATAGGGCAAACTTCTAATGCAGACAGCCCAGTTCTCCTCTTTCCAAAGGGCAACAGTGTCAAACTGTGATCAAATTGTCTCTACTTGCTCGCACTGACAGAAAGGATTTGTACTTTTTACTAAAGGGCTCTAGGTTTAGTTTAAAAAATGAAAAATGCAAATAGAAGTTACTAAAACCTCTAAAATACAGAAAAAATGCCAGAGTATTAGAATTCATTTGTATTAGAATCTGTTACATTTTGTACCACTATTATTTTTTTATAATGAATAAATTCTTAGCCATTTAATAAGTAGGGCGGCACTGTGGCACAGTGGTTAGAGCTGCCGCCTCACAGCAAGAAGGTGTGTTGGCACGTGCCCAGGGTTGGTCCCGCCTTGCGCCTGTAGTTCCTAGGATAGGCTCTGGTCCCTGCAACCCTGAATAGGATTAAGTGATTCGGATGATGAATTAATGAATTTAAATTGCCATATATTTATTACAATTATTAGTTGTACTTCTATGTGATTTTTGCCATGACCAGATAAACAATTTGATTCATTATCAAGCTATGGACAATGCAGTTGCAAATGAACTTTAATAGGGTTTGAGTCTTGTTTTAAATGTAGATCATTAAACCCATTAAAGTATGAACTCGAATAGTAGGCTTGATTGCCTTAATGGATTGGAAAGACATTGAATAGTTTTTTATATTTTTATAGTTCTGATTGCACATAAACTGCACATAAGCACATTTTCCTTTCTCATTTACGTCTCATATTCAGCCGTTTTTGGAGTTTCTTTTTCTTGACCAGTCACAATTAATTATTGATCACTACAAATCAACTATTATGGCTTTAAAGCTTGGCGTTTTTACGTTAACTGCTTAATCTACTGTAGGCTTATTGATCACATCTGACAAGTGATTTGGGTTTGTACTGGTTCCAAATGGCATTTAGATTGACATTTCAGAGAAGCTGGTATGTAGGAGCAGGCTGAAAGTTGAGTTGAGCCAGAGGGCAGACTGGTTATTCAATAGCAGGCTGTAAAACATCATCTTGACAATAGAATATTGACTTAAAGTCCAGTTGGAAAGCTACTGTTGCGGTGTTCCTCAACTGAAACTGAGCCCTACCTATCTGTGCTGGGATTCAGACCTTCACAGTTAAGCACCTGTTCTTTGAAGTCTTCTCATCTGCTGAGAACATCAGATACATTGTCTAGTGTAATATGTCAGGCAGACAACAGTGGCATGTAAAGAATTTCCTTTGCTACAAGCCTTAAAATCCATCCAAAATGTTATGAGAGAAAGTACAGGGAATAATTGCTTTTGCTAGTTTAGAAAGAAATCATTTTAAAGGCACCTACCATCTTTTTCATGGAGTGAATTAGCTATTGTGCCACACATTTAATGACATTTAATGCCACTTTTCTTTTCATCATTACTTACTGTCCATTTCATCATTATTGACTCTTCTCATCCATTCATTGAGCTTCTGAAATCAATTTAACTACAGACTCTCAATATCAGTTCCATCAGAAATGAAATTTCTCTATTGTCTGAAATAGCACTTGCAGACGACACCAAATGTCACTTGCGGCTTTGACGTTTATTTCTGGAGGCTCTTTTGTTCACCCATATGACTAATACTGTCGGGAGATCTGGGCTATGGCGATGAGTGCTGTTCAGAGCTAAATGCAACATGAAATTTAGGTCAGCTTCTAGGTGGGCTATCACACTGTCAGACCCTTTGTGGTCTGCATTGTGCTGTTTGTAGTGTCAATGGCATTATTCCCCCTTGAGACAGACACTCAGGACATCAGTCCCGGGAAGATTTGAGCATGCTTGTTGTTGTACAGGAAATAGAAAATGACTTCAATTGACTTTTTAAAATCTTTACTCATTAAACATTTAAGGAAATTGTCTGGAGTGTTGCTGTTTGCCAGTTTTTGTTCTATACTTTACAATATACCTTCAATACAAAGGCAGTATAAAGGTGCAGTTGCCCATGCATGATCCTCTGGCAGCCGTTCTGTACCAGTAAACTCAACATACACCAGGTAAGGTGGAAAAGAGACAGATGAGAATTTACTAGTAACAGATTAGACATATTAGAAGGCCTTATTTGAAAGGGTCATGGTGGGTAAATATAGGACAGCAGGGTGCCATCCCTACTCTTTTAGAACAATATCAGTGGATCTTTTCATACTGCATAGAGTCACGACTTACCATTTTACCTCTAATTTGAAAGATGTAAATAAAAGTCTAAAATCTATACAAAATCCCACTTTGACTTGACTTGCAGTTAATACCATACTTGCAGTTAACAGGATTTTTTTATTTGCATTTTAACATAATCCTGAATTTCTCTGTTCTTCCAAACTTGGATGCGTTGCCACCACCACATGTCTGTAAACTCAGACCTGTACTGGAGCAATTTTATTCAAGATCAACAAAATAATTTCACTGACTCAAGAATTCTTGGGTTAAGGAAACCTGTCCATTTGGTTGCAGTTGGTTCACAACCAATAAGGCCTTGCAGACTGAAAGAATATTGTGTGATCATGACACTTTAGTATATCCTGATAAATGACTTTTTACGTGAGATACCTCTTCAGTCAAGATAGAAAAGACTAATCACAAGTTGATTAGATCCTTACATTAGGGTTAACTCAAAAAAATGTTATCTCAGAACCACACACAAGTTGCACTGCCCTGGAATTTTTTATTAAGTGGGACTTTTTGTATACTATTGGAGATCCAGAAAATCTAGCAAAATGTGCTGTTTATCTGGTAATACGTTATACTTGACTCTGAAACAATTCCTTTCGTTTTACAAGCAAATATAGGCAGAAACATTCATTTTTAAACATGTATTAACATCATATTACTGATATTCAATATCACTGCCAAGGATTTTTTAACATGATAGAATTTGGGCTAAACACCCAGGTCCAATTATTAAGTCCAGTCCAATGATGAGCACTATCTTTGTCATATATCTCACCCATAGAGGATTGTGGCAATCTTCTGAGTCTTGGTTTCTCTCAAAATATCATCCTATCCACAACAGTTTTCCATTGTCACTGTCACCATAGACATGTTCTTTAAGGCCTTGGGCCTTGCTGTTAAAAGTTTAGGGGGTCCCACCTGTACAGGCCATGCGAACATGGCAATATCCATACCTGCTTACTATTCAAGATGAAGTACTCTTTCTATTAACAATTAATAACGTATTACTCAGGTCATCGCTCTTGTCGGTGGCGGAGCCATGCCTGTAGGCAGTTTTTAAAGAGCCTATTCGCCCCACTCTAACCTCAGCCCACAAACCTGATATAATGCAACAAGCAATGCACCAACTGAGATGAGGAAACCTGTACTAGCCCCCTGTGGCTGCTCACGTCAGGTTCAAATCCTTAACACTTGCCTTCAAGGCCAAAAATGGAACTGCACCTACCTAAGTATGAGCACTGATCAAGCAGCGTGTCACTTCTTGTCCTCTCAGAGCATTAAGACATGCATCAAGACTCTTGCAATCTTGGCTCCCCAGTGGTGGAATAAACTTCCTCCTGCCATCAGTACTGTAGAATCCCTTTCTGTCTGAAGGCCCACCTCTTCAAGGAGTATCTAGGGAAACAACTACCCCTAACTACAGGGATTTTCTGTCTAAAATCAATATGTTAGTCAAAAATGACTAGGATGGTTTGAGCCAGTAAAAAATGAGGTCAAATGATCACTTGTTACAGCTACGGTATGCAGAAGAGCATCTCTAAGGCAAGAGAGCATTTTTGATCAAAGGGCCGGAAGCCCAGCAACAGCAAAGGACCACACCGGGCGTTTGTTCTATCACCAATGGCCATTTGAAATTACGCAGTGTAATGTGTACTTGTCAAGTCTAAGGGGTGATGATACCTTGCAAATATGAACCAAAACCTCTGAGGAACGTTTTAACACTTGCCATGCTGTCTACGCCCCAGTTCCGGAGCACATTTAGGAATACTAATGAGAAACAGCCTGCTCTGAAAGGGACTAAAACAGAGGGGTAAAAGACAGACGAAAATGCCTAATCTGAGACGTAATTTCAACACGCTACTTCAGAGACATGTTAAATGGAGCTCGTAGACCTATGTCAACTTGCTGAAAACAGGATATAATAGGTGTACTCAATGTGTACTCAATATGTGTAGCAATAATAATCAAGTCGGAAGGACTGACTGAAGAATTGATACACAAAACCATGAATATCAGATCCATAATTGGTCATGTGATCTTGGATGTATTAAGCAGCATACAGAAAGCAAGCCTCTGGATGGGGTAACACAAATTTTAAGACACAGTAGCCTTTCAGTATTGTAAGTGAGAGAGCTTATCTAATTGTTATGAGGCAAGGATGGTAACTCCAGCATCAGTATTCTGCAGCTCATTCTGTATCAGCTCCTCACTGTGCTCATTCCCGTCGCAGCAGGCCTAGGGCCTTTGTGTGTCTGCAGCCTCCAGCACTTGATTCCCACTTGCTTATCACCTATTAAGACTGCAAGTGGGAGAGAGAAGGACAATCAGAGCTGGGTAGTCTGTGCTGTTAATCTGTTGAACTGTGATTTCTGTCTTTAGGAGGATGCAGTTTAACTCTCTACTGACTGCGGTATGGTCCGTTTCAGCTCCCTTTAGCCACATAAGCATGGAAAAACATGTTTTGTATGGGAATTAAAACTTCAGATTAATCAGAATATGTGGTGATTGTTCAGTAAAGCCCAGAAATTCAAGAGTAGAGACTAGAAGTAAGGTGATAGGTTGTGGTTATAAAGCAGCTCTGAGAAAACAGCTGATACACCTAATACACCTTAAGATCTAATTGATAGGTGAAAAAAAGACTTTAGGACTTATTTTTAGCTTTTTTGTCTGCCTTTCACATGTCTTCATCTGGAGCTACTTTTGCACTCCTGTTGCTGTTCTTTTTTACTCATTGCGGGCTTTGTGGCCAAAAAATGCACAGAATAGAAATGCATGAAAAGGTGGCAAATTGGTTTTCTGTCCTGTTGTACGGAAAGGAAGACTCAGCATCTCAAGTATTTCAGCATTGTTGCCCTGAAAGATGGAGGCTGCTCTTTTAGAGCCTTTTTTGAAATATGAAGTTAGACAAGATCCAATGTGTGGTTAATACAGAAGCCCATCTTTTATGTGGGAAGCAAGGGTGGCAGCACCAGATACACACTGTGTAATTATTTCCTGCACCATTGTGGTCCAAAAAAGGCCACAGGAAACAACAACATACACACACACACACATACCTACCTGAAACTCACACACTGTCTGTTACACTCACAGACAGTACACATAAGGACCAAGGCTGGCTGGTGCGTTGGCTCTCTTCTGTCTATCAGAGCAAAGCATGAGAAGTGGCTGTACTCTATTACCCATGGTGGCACCAAGTCATCCAGCCGTCCCACTCTGATGTTCCAGTAACAGCTGCTACCCTGCTGGCATGCATAATACCACTGCCCAGAATGGCTGACAAGCCATGACTCCACAGCCGCCTCCAGCCCTGGCATCGCCCTTTATTTGTGTCACTAGCTCACTGAGAGGCATATGCTTTTAACTGCTACTGACAGTTTTGTCGATAAAATCCATCTGAAACAAGAATAAATCCTGATGTCTTCATTTTTGGTGTATTCAGTCTTAGTAGAATTTAATGTAACTGTTACACAGTAAAACATAACCTAATGCTTACTGATTGCCAATAAAGTTGAGAGGTTTATAATGTCAGTCATATCTGGTGTACAACAAATAAATACACAGACAATCCACAACAAGTAAATGAAGGGGCAGTTGGTAGGGTAACAGTTAGGAAGTTGGTCTTGTGATTGAAAGGTCGCCGGTTCAAGTCCTGGACCAGTAAAGGTACCACTGAGGTACTCATAAATAAGGTACCGTCCCAAGCACTACTCCCTGGGGCACTGCTTCTTCATAGATGGTCACATTCAGGGACGTGCACAGGAATTTTAAGGGGCCATTGCTCTGACCTGAAAAAAGGGCACCCCCTCCCCCGCAAAAAACAACAAAAATGATTACTTCCATCATTTACGCTTCTTGTTAAAACAAATGTTTGAGAATAACCATCAGCAGATGTGTACTTTTCCTACCAAAACATTTAGCATGTGATAACCTAACATGCTATCTGGTAACTGCCTGGTTCATTATGTGGGAAACTGAGGCCGGACTTATGAAGATTTTAATTCATTTCATAAAAAAATGATGAGTTCATTGTTAATCATTTCTACAACGTCAGTGTGTAATGGGCAGTTGCAAAATGCAGGCTCTGGCTTTGGTGCTGCGGGTGCGTGTGACGCAGCTAAAAGGGAAACAGACCAGCTGAGGTTTCAGAAGCTAGCTATGTCCACTCGCTTTGCCTATAAGTTTATCGAGTGGAAGTGAATAGCTTGATGGTGAAGTAACTAGTCTCTGAATGAGTCTGTAACGTTAACGTTACTGCCATATGCATTTCTCTCTACCTTACATGAAGCATTTTGGGTGGCGTCTTTAAAAAATGGGCGCAGTTTGCCACCGTTCAGTAGTTGCGCAATGCAGGGGAATGGGCCATTCAGAGAGCTGCGCTAAGTTGTGAAGGTGTTGAGTTGCTACTGTATGTGACTGAGCTCTGCCCAGCGCAGCAAATTAAAAAGCATTTTCCTGACAAAGATGACTTGCAGATCTTTTTTGACAAAAATATATATAATATTTTTTTCTAGGCGGGGCAGCTTGAGTCAAATAGGGCAGGCGGGCAGTTGCCCGGGCAACATTAGCCCTGCCCTGTGCACGTCCCTGGTCACATTTCATTATGGTGCACCGTTTGCTGTGTTGGGCTGGGGTTTGTTCACAATGACAACTAATCACTTTAATAACATATCACACATTTCCCCCACTTCTTAATGCCTTTTAGGTTCATCCATTACAGGAAAGTTTTGCCAATTTATTTGAATTTATAACAATGGCAGTTTAGTGAGAAACACAAAGCCTCACAAAAAGCTTTAAGGCCTGTCATCCTGTATGAGCCAGACACATTTAGATTTATAAAAGATGCCACAATAGTATAACCAAATTGAAAGGTGAGAAATGAACAGGAAACATCCAAATAAGAATGAGCCATCACTACACACAGCAAAGGGCAACAAAGGAGTATATACATATAACAAAATGACAAAAATAAATTGAGAAACAGGTGAGACAGATCAACTTAATGACCCATAAAATCCCAGACAAAAAGGGGGACAGAAATAGAGGCCACTAGAGGCTGTACTTGGTAATTACATGCTGGTGAAAGTAGGTCTGTGACAAAACTTTCGGCAATAAAGATTCACTAGAATGAAGGGTCAGAAATGTTTCCGCATTTTCATTGGATGAATTGTACAGATGAAACTTCCCACATCAGTCTTCTAAGATTTTCTCTCTTTAAAATAAATTAGATATTTAATATGCCATGTTTACTGTGCATGAATATGAATACTTTATAATGACGAGGCTTAGATTTGTCATATAACTAGTTTGTCATTACACATCAGTTCATGATTGTCAACTTTTGCTGTGTATCGCGATGTGTAACTGGGTTGATGTGCAGGCCGACAGTCAAGGGCGTACTGAATAATGTGCCATACCTCAACTCGTGTTCCAGAAGATGTTTTTCTAAATTGCATTTGCCACATTTCTCTAAATCACCTGTCATAATAAATCAACTACGATGACTCACTATCTGGCTTGCAGAGAAAGATGATCAGAGAGAACGCTTGGCACAACACATGTGCCACCGCTGTGCACAAACACACCAGCTTTATCCAAGAAGGAAATAAAATTTCCTCATGTCTTCCTCTTTAGATTTCAGAAATCTGAAAGTCTGGCTTCACCAAATCAGATTGTCTTTTACCCACTTCAGTTAGCCATGACTGCAGTGGATTTTAATCAGTAAGAACACAAATGTAAGTTCTTACATTTAGTCTGGACTTGATGAACCTAGATGCCGCCTTGATTTTCTCTAAAAGTTGCTAAAGAAATCCGGGTTGATCCAGGGAGTTAATGAAGCTTAACAATGATGGGTTATTTACAACGCCCTGCTCTTTTTATTCACTGAAGGGGAGGAATAATTACAGTATGTGTGCAGACTTGTTCACAGTATCAGTAATTTCTGAGTTTAAAATATGGGTGAGGTACCCACGTTCATCAAATAAAACTCCTGGTGTTCTTTACACCATTTGTAAACTGGGATTCTGAACTGTTTCACCTTTTCAACTGAGGAGACAGAATGAAAACATGACTGGACAATAACTTGCTGAAGCCAGATTTTCAGCAAGTTACAGGTGTAACAGGTGTCAGGCCTATGGATAGGTGATTCTGAGTGTTTAGATTAAGCCAAAGTAAGTCTTTAATTCAGACTACACCATCCAGAGACTACAGAGATTTAGCGTGGTCACTGCATCATGGAACGCAGCAGCTGCCAATCAGTTTAAATGCAGCACTTTGCTCTAATCATCTTATGTAACTGCTCATTCATGCTTCATTGTTCGTGAGATCCTGCACAGATTTTACAGGGAAAAGAGAGCACTGTTGGTTGTGTGTGCAAAAGTGAACTATGAATATTGTGAATGTTTAACATTTGTTTCAATGATAAGTTAAGGTGTTGGGTACATCAGTCATAGTTTTTGTTTTGCATTGTGTTTTATTGGTCTCAAGTATATTTATGCATCACACATGTGCAGCAAGGACGTGATTTTTTGCGTTAGAAATGAACACTGAAGGTTCACACCAGTTCACAACAGCCATGGCTCTTATTGAAAATGTTCAGCACAATGCAAATGTTCACACAGTGCAGAAATGCTAGCAGGGAAGTCTCATAACGAAGGAGAAAATCAAGCTGTCTTATAATTAGTGACACTTAATCGGAGAAAGCAGCTTCTTGAGTTACTGATATTCTATTCATCACTGCATAAAGCTTCTTTGCAGGGCAGCTTTTTTACCATCGACAATCATTGTGGTATGTAACATGTTGGCCATTTTTAACAGTGGAGAAAATAGAATTTTTGCAGGTGTTTGCGATCGACCGAGCCTAGTTATTTCATGCTGTTCAGGGGTGACACAGCGCTCTCCACAGATAGTCCATTCTGGCAGATATGTGCAGCTTCAAACTCATTATCTCTGACATCCGCATATAGGGCGATCAATATATGACCCAGAAATTCTAGGAATTCTCTTGGTGATGGTGAGCTCTCCAGCATAAAATTATTGACAGTGAGTTCAATGGAGACCTTCTCTGTAGTGTTGGTCCTTCAATCAACTAATTATACAGAATGATTTTCAATGGGAAACTTGTTCTCCCTATTTAGGAGTGTACATGTTTCAAAATCCTTTGGAGCAGAATCAGAAATAAAAAATATCGAAAAGTATTTTTTTTATCCATAGAAAGCCAATAAAATTATATGGGGGTGCTGTGCTCCATACATTTTACAGATCCATCTTACATAGTATGATGTATACAAATTCCTAGCTGCCTTTCTTGACACATCACACCACACCAAATATTTTTCTTTGCTGTAGGGGTAAAACAGGGAGCAGATCTAAAACATTCTTTTTTACTGAAAATGGACAAAAATAAATTGGCATAATGGCCACAAAACAACAAATCTTTTCTTTCATTCAGACATCCAACACAGAGCATGTCAATGGGGTATAATCGACTTGGACCAGTAAGCCCAATAGATATGCAAAAATACAGAGCTAATCTATTGCAAACAATAAGCTAATTAATTTAACTAAACAAGATACTAACTACTAAACCAATAGATTAACAGCACTGGGCTAACTAGGGGTGAGGAACTGAACTGGGACCAATGAGCAAACAGACCGGGCAACACTGGGAACGAAGCACTAAACAAGAACAGGAGTAACTGGTGACTAATCAATTTGGGTTAACAAGGGGGCAGGACAGAGGGAAGTAGCTGACATACCAAACAACACAAGCACAAGACAGGACCGGGGTGCCCTCCGGTGGCTGGCTGGAGTATCTGGGAGAAGCCTTGACAGCTGTCCTTATTTGCACAAATTACTGAAAGTATTGTATAGATAATAGTTCCCCACTTCACTGCTGTTTGCAATATTTGTACATACTAGATCAGGCTTTGAATGTTAGCCCAGACTTTATAAAAGATACTGTTTAATAGACTGTCTGTATATGATTTGTTTTTTATATTGAAACTGTTACAGATCTCATGTACACTGAGTGTAAAAGACAACTCTAACACCGTAATTGTAGGCTGAACACTGCATGTATATATTTTATATTTTATTTATATATTGCTTATTCTATGTGCCTTATTTGTTCTTTGTACTGTTAAAACTGGAGCCAGCAGTTTTAGTCATCTCGTCTCTCTGTATACTTGTACAGTATATAGCAGAGATGACAAAAAAGTTTACTTTGACTTATTTTTGTTAAATATTTAATATTAAGATATTAATTTAATTGCTTTTTTTCTAATAAAATGCTTTCTTTTTTTGTTAAATGTTGTCTTTCAGCATTACAATGTGGTCGAATGTGGTTAGTGTTATATTTTTGTGCCAAGAAATCCAGTGAATCATTTGCTGAGTCTACCACCTATTATAAAGCATTCTTCATAGATTCACTGGTGCTGTTGTTTTGTTTGTGGCCCATTTTTTCCCCTCTTCTTGTTTCTGTCCATCACTTTAATAGAGATGTACCGTAATGTTCCCATAAAGATTTGTTCTAACTGTTTAAACTGAACATTTCAATATGGCTTTTGTCCCCTCAATGCTGGTGTGAAGTTCATGTCATGCCATGTCCCTTTCTCCTCTTGAAGTCTTGCGTGAACGTTAGATCATAAAATTCTCCTCTGTATCTCCTCTGTCTCTCTGCATATACTGTAATTTCTTTTTCTTGTGCCTTTTATGGTCTTTTAGGTATGAAAGAAGTGTCTTAGACACACAACATGAATAACTAAATTGCATCATTCTCCCAGAAACTGGGTTATTTTCTATATAAGCTTTTGTAAATATGTGTCATTATGTAAACACATTTTTATGCAGGGTGCTGCCCGGTGCCACAAAAGGTACAACAGCACATCTGTTTCTCTGTTTAGAATTGCAGCAGCTTTGTGCAGGAATTGAAAGCATGTTGTGTAACTGTTCTCCACAAATAATTTCAGCCTGATTTAATCATTATTCATCCAGGTCCCCTACAAGACTTTGAATTATGATAAAAAAGGATCAGGCAGAGTTTTGTGCCTCATTTCACCACACTTGCCCTTCCACTCTTCCGTCTTCCCTCACCCGTCCTCTCCCCCCTCCCACTCCCCCTCTTTTCTGTTCACTCCCTGGCTGCTCTCAGATCTCCTTGAGGCCTGTGAAGTTGTTCTCTCGCCTCTTGCCCACTGACACACATTTCTGAGGCAATGACCTACATAAATTCTCACTTTATTCTCTCAACAGTTCCCTCTCTGCCACCTGCATTTGTGTTGCTGGCAATCTCAGTCCGTCTCTCTCTTTCTCTCTCTCTAGTGACCAGAGGAAGAACGTTCTTCACTTTTCCATTATGCACTTTGTGTTACTGTGTTACTTATTTTTCACATTTTCATGCAAGGCAATTTCTTTTGTTTGATAAAGGTCAGATTATGAATTGCACTTAAGTTGCTTATGCACAGTGAGGCTCAAATCCATCCTTAAAACATCAGCATTATCGGAGGTTGCTTTTAGCTGAACAAAAGACCAGGTCCATTTTGAAACAAAATGAAGCAATTCAAAATTCAAAGTAGTTTTTCAGTAAAAAAGAACAAAGTGACAAATGGCGAATATCATTCACGCTACAATAAAAAATGTCCCATTATTCCGCCTTTAAACAGAGAGAAGAGAAAGGGAACTTGTTGCTGTGCTCATAGTTGCTGTTTAGAGTGTTTTTGTTCCCGTGCCATCCATCATGTGAGAGGCATCACTTTCTCTAGTATCTGACATCACGACAGCGTCAACCTTTTGTTGTGCCACGTTACAGCGGAGCATGAAGGTAGCTCAAGGCCAACGGAGCGCCATCGAAGCTCATGCTCTTTGTGTTGTGAATTGCTATGTGATTGTCTCTTCTGTGAGGCGTGGGCTTGCTGGTGATGACAAAAGCCTCACGTGCAGCCGGCAGGATGACGGCTCCACTATCCTCTTTCCCATCCTGAATGAATAACGATCACGGTGTGACGTGGGAAATGTCCTTATGCAAAAATTCACATGAAAGAAGCGTTCATGTTGGAAAAAACGTGATAAGTTGTAGCCTACTGTCTTAAGATTCAGATTGCGACCTTCTTGCATTGTTGGATGCAGGTGTCTGTGTTAGTAAATGCACAGTTATGCATTGAGTTTTCCCACGAATGTATATCTAAGTGATTATTCACTCAAAGTTGCAATGCATCAGATGATAGGAACATTATTTTAGGTGATGCCTCACATTTGCACAGAAAAAAGGATCAATCTGTACAGTGTGGTTGCTTTCATAATGGACACTGATTTCTTAGCAGTGCAGACTATACTGCGAAATCTTATACTCTGAGTAAGTGTAATGGAAGCAGTGTGTCCAAGATCTGGGCAGACTGAAGGACCGAGGGGCTTAAATGGATGGCATGGTAGATGTGGCTGCCTGCTATTTCACAGCTAAATTATTTAGCTCTTGGTTCCCAAGCCTGAGAAATGCAATCCAACAGGCTTCCTATGGCTACTTTTAACAGGTTAGCTCAATTACATCTGTGAACATAAGTAAGCCCCTATGAAGATATCTTAGTCCTTCTGGTCTCAAGTGCAAGAATGAGAGAAAGAAAGAAAGAAAGAAAGAGAGAGAGTGAGAGAGGGAGAGAGAGAGGAATTGGAAAAAATCTTCCCAGGCAAAGAAGGCTTTGGATTCAGTTTAAGTGAAGCGTGGAGGCATGGAATCCTGGATTAAAGAGAGCTTTACCAAAGATTCAATTTCACCAATTTAACTGTGATAAAAGTGGTGAAGTGAAAGGGGGCTCTGTGTTCCGCGCACAGACATTGATCCCATTATCAGGCACTGACAGAGAGATCAACTGAGCAGGCGGCATTTTCCCCTTTCTGTCTCCGTGTGGCCACCAAGTTTGATACAGAAGCCACAAAAGAGCCATGTACATCATCACTGACCTCACTAGAGATAAAACTCAAGCCACAGAAAAGGAGGCTTTTTAGCTTGTAAAACTTTTTTTTAAATTTCATACATCATCACTCTGAAATTCTTAACCCTAGATGCTCTGTTTCAGGGAGGACAAGAAATGAAGAGACGTGCTGAAAGATAACTGGGAAAGAATGCTTTGTGATGATAATGTCTGTCAAAGGGGAATGGATCCAGATTATGCTTGAAGACATGGATTTTGAAGGATAATACTTCAATGACTATCTTATACAAACGGTTCATGTAAAGTTATCTCCTGACTAAGCGTGTAATGAAGAACAGAATTCATTTCATTCATGTATGAAGAAGAAACATTTGTTTGTTCATTCGATAAATAAACAAGAAGTGCTACTACTAGTGATTAAACTACTAGTGCATGGTGGCACTGAGTCTACATAGCCATGGTCATGGTTTAGTAAATTTGTTCTTTGTCATGAGGAAAAAGAAGAAGAAGAAAACATTACGAGTGCATAGCCTGCTTTTATGGGTCCTGCATAGCCTGGGCAGCTCGTTCCTTTATTCCATATCCATTAACCTCAGCCGTAATATAATCAATGAAAACAGAAGGTCATGGCTCAGTTTTTTAACTAGGTACTCTCTCTGTCTCTCTAAATCTCTCTCTGGCTCTCTCTCTCCCTGTCTACCTTGAGTGAGACAGACAGAGTGTTCTAAATTAAGTTGTAGAAAAACTGGAAAAAACATGGTGACACAAAATAAGACAAAGAGATGAATTTAATACATTTCCTCACTAAAACACTCTCTATAGTCGAAATGAAAGATGACACACATTTATAGCTGTAGAGCCATAACTTCACTTCTCCTCTACTGACGCAGTCTGCTCACGTAGGTGGACAAAACGTGTTTCGCTCCCAAAGGCTCCAGTAAATCTATTTGACCATAATGATGTGGGTTAGAACTTGAGCTGGATGTTGAGCGCAATGCTGCTTTGTCACTAAGACGCAGCTTGAAGGAGATGCTCTTAACCCTGTTACGGCGCCCGACAGAGACGCCCCGTGTCCTGGGACTGGTCAGCGGGGTTGCAGGATCGATGTCTGCCTTTCTCCCAGTCCGCCATGGGCAGACGAAGAACTGGGTCACGAGTCTGGCAGTCCTCTATAAACATGGCCTCATCTCACACCCACTAACCCAATTCAGCCCGAGCAGTGCTGAGCTCTTCCACATACAAACAACCCAACTCTCCCAGTCAAAATGAGACAAATTTCATGGGGAAGATCTAAAAAATTCTCTTAGGTTAAGAAGTGACCCGTTGTGCTTAGGGTTTAATATGATAGAATAATGTTTTTCCTGCATATGCATTTTTCTAGTAATGAGTTATGTATAATGCAACACCTCAACAGAGACATTTTATTTTTAAGTCCTTTAATTCACTCCAGTGGTGATTTTAGGCTATTTTTGGGGGTGCTCAAGTCAGCTCTCAAACCTTAGATTTGAAGACAGTCCCAAATGGACCAGTAAAATACTTGGATGAGTCAGATCCTCCTCTGATTGGTTGGCGTGTCCATGATTGCCTGATTGCTTTAATTAAAATGGGCATTTGAATGTACCGCAGATGTTACACAGTGCTTCCCAGTGTCATCGTTCTCAGCAACAAAACGTAAAGGTATAACTGAGTTTGAATAAATTAAAGTAACATATTAAAATACAGGAGCAATAGTTGTGGTTCTTGTGGACAATTATAAAAATGAACCTGATCCCATTTGTTACAGAGTCCATTTTTGTGCACAACTGAGCAACATTACTGTAGGCTTGTCATACCTAAGTCCACCAACCAAATTTTAAGAAGGTATCCTGCTAATAGCCTTTATTGTAAGCCTATCGCCCAGCCAGCTTTTGTTTGAAAATGTAAGGCATTTCTGAAAGATCTTAAATCTGGACTAAACATGGCAACCACATTGTTCAAGTCAAGAGCCTCTGTCAGCACTGGGGGCTGAGCACCCCTAAAGGTCAGATCCTAGATCCTAGAGCTGATTCACTCTTTGAAGCATATTATGAAACTACCACTAAGTACAGTAATAGACAAAGGCTCTGTCTGGTCTGTCACTCACAGTAGCAGAATGTCATAGCACTAGTGACATATTGCACCCGGTTGCACCAGCCGGTATCTGGTGCCATGACTGTGGATGTAGAAAACTTCCAGATGTTGATATACAGTGGTGGTTAAAGTGAATGTACTGGAACTGGATGTATTCGTAAGTATGCAGTAGCTGAAATGTCTAAACACACTATTGCTCATGGCAACAGAGGTTTTGGTGTATTAATTTTTTGTATTACTGCGTATTACTTTGTATTACTGTAAAGCTTAGTTGATTATATCCTGTCAATTTATATTCTAGAGTTTTAATGCTTGAGTTTCTAAGTTTGGTCATTCGTCATCAACTGCTTCATCTAGAGCTATTTACACTTACCTGAAATGAAACTCACTCCTCTCCTAAGTGCAGAGAATCCCACTTATTACTGCCTGGACATTAAGGCTAGATTTCAAATAATAATCTTTGGGCTGATGTTAATTGGCATCTGACCAGGTTCATGTGCTGTACAACGGCAGTTAACTGGATGGACTGGAAGGACCAGAGGGCTGGGTAGAGCTCTTTAGCCATGTAATTTATTCTATTTGGCAGCGACTTCCTAGAAGCTCGACGAGAGGCAAGGAGAGAGAGGCCGTATCCCTTAGTTACCGGCGTGGAAGTAGAAGAGGTGCTGAAACGTAAAAGTAATAACCATAATAATTGCTTACATGTTAACAGGCTCAGTCGGCATGTTACATTTCTCTTTCAATCAAGTGAAATGCACAATTTGGGACTGCTACTATGACAAAAGTAACCATGTATGTATAGGTGGGTTTATTGCTTTCTGATTCAAATTTGAGAATGACGTCAAGAACAGTTTGTTTTGTATTCTTGGAAAATTGTCTGTGACTGCTTGTTAGTGTAACATATGTGCAATAAAGTGTGAGCAAAACAAAGACAGGGAAGGTAATATCCTTTATGAAATAATGGAAGTCAAATATTATTTTCAATCGTGATTTCCTTCAACTCCACAAAAAAGCACACTTTATGTGTAATAGCATGGAGAGAAAAATAGCTTGTGCTTTGAATAAGACCTGTTGTTGGCAAGCAACAAATATGATATGGGATTAAATTTACTCCAATGTTGAGTGTCTTAAAATTGGAGGGTGGTTTAATACGAGTTATGATTGCCTCTGTGTTGATCCAACATTGTTTATCAGAGATGCTAACGTGGCTGCGATTGAATGTTTTTTTGGCAGATGAACTGCACTTTTAAAAGATCTCAAACTTTATATAGCAAAATGGCTGGTAGTTTGTTAACAGGGTATTTTTCACATTTCATTAAAATTTCTAAACTTATCAAATCTGGTTGTTACACAAATAATAACAACTCATAACAAGGACCTTTTCAAGAAAGGCCTTTTCTTGGTGTTCGCCGCAGATGTGTTTTTGTATACGTTTAATATACAGTCATGGCCGAAATTATCGGCACAAAATGCACCATTTCTCCCAGAAGACTATTGCAATTACAAATGTTTTGGTAAACACATGTTTCTTTCCTTTATGTGCATTGGATCAACACAAAAAAGCAGAGAAAAAAGCCAAATTTGACATAATTTCACAAAAAACTCAAAACAAAATTATTGGCAATAATCGACTCTCAACTTAATATTGCAAACTGCTCAAGGTCTCTCAGATTTGAAGGGTGCCTTCTCCCAACAGCAATTTTGAGATCTCTCCATAAGTGTTCAATCAGATTTAGATCTGGACTCATTGCTGGCCACTTCATAACTCTCCAGCACTTTGTATTCAACCATTTCTGGGTGCTTTTAGAGGTATGTTTGGGGTCATTGTCCTGCTGGAACAGCCATGACCTCTTACGCAGACACAGCTTTCTGACACAGGGCCCTACATTGCGCCCCAAAATCTTCTGATAGTGTTCAGATTTCATGATGCCTTGCACACAGTCAAGGCACCCAGTGCCAGAGGCAGCAAAACATCCCCAAAACATCATTGAACCTCCACCATGTTTGACTGTAGGTACAGTGTTCTTTTCTTTGTAGGCCTCATTCTCTTTTCTGTAAACAGTAGAATGATGTGCTTTACCAAAAAGCTCTACCTTGGTCTCATCTTTCCACAAGACGTTCTCCCAGAAGGATTTTGGCTTCCTCAAGTACATTTTGGCAAACTCCAGTCTGGATTTTTTATATTTCTGTGTCAGCAGTGGGGTCCTCCTGGGTCTCCTACCATAGCGTTTAATTTCGTTCATATGTCGACGGATAGTTGGAGCTGACACTGTTGCACCCTGAGTCTGCAGAACAGCTTGAATTTGTTTAGAAGTTGATTGGGGCTGTTTATCCATCATTCGGACTATCCTGCGTTGTAGTCTTTTATCAATTTTTCTCTTCCGTCCACGTCCAGGGAAATTAGCTACAGTGCCATGTGTTGTAAACCTCTTGATTATGTTGCGCACAATGGACAAAGGAACATGAAGATCTCTGGAGATGGACTTGTAACCTTGAGATTGTTAATATTTTTCCACAATTTTTGTTCTCAACTCCTCAGACAATTCTCTGCTCTTCTTTCTGTTCTCCATGCTTAGTGTGGCACACACAGACACACAACAGAAAGGTTGAGTCAACTTTTCTCCATTTTAACTGGCTTCAGGTGTGATTGCTATATTGCCAGCACCTGTTTCTTGGCACACGTGAGTTTAAACAAGCATCATATGCTTGAAATAAAACGATTTACCCACAATTTTGAAAAGGTGCCAATAATTTTGTCCGGCCCAGTTTTTGAGTTTTTTTGTGAAATGATGTCAAATTTGGCTTTTTTCTCTGCTTTTTTATGTTGATCCAATGCACATAAAGGAAAGAAACATGTGTATACATTTGTAATTGCAACAGTCTTCCGGGAGAAATGGTGCATTTTCTGGAAAAATTCCTGGGGTGCCGATAATTTCGGCCATGACTGTATAACTGCACCACAGTTATGTTTCTCTATTCACGTGTTCATTTCTTGTTCCTTTTCTTTACCAACATCCTGCAACAAATCATCACAGCTTGATAGTTTTTAAACAATGATGTGGAGGTCAAGTAGGAGCCTTGATTTCAAGTGTCCAAATTCCATTAACCTCTGACCTCAACAAACCATTTTTTTCACCTTGAAAGTGTGAGTTTAAATAACGTTCTATGCCATGCCAATCATATAATGGTTAAAAGGTATAACGGTATGTGTGTTAAATCACGTTAAATGTGAGTTTACTTTCATAGCAGACACGGAGACTGATCATCATTTGACTTGTTATATGCACTTTATAGATCTGTGCCCAATGTGTATAGCTGAGTGACTTCTAATGGAAGAGTGTGCTGCATCTTGGCAACACACCACCAGAGAGTGCATGCCAGTGGTGGCTTTTCCTACATGCTTAGCGACCACCAATAGTTAACCTGTAATCACCCCAAAGCTCCTAGTGCAGAAAGTGCATAGTCATGCTCATTATGTCATGGAGTGTTCCCTCCTTTTCATTCAAGAAACAACGAGAATAATGATCTTATGACCTCATACAATATTCATACAAGTCATATATTCGCAGATGTATGACGCTGAGTGAATAACCTTTCTTGAACTCTGTAATCAAGTTAGAAATCATCCATCATTCCACTTATAACTTCAATTAACAGATTCATTCTTTTTTACTATTTTGGGAGGCTTATAGACCTTCTAGTCATTTGAATCGTGAGCTCTAGTTTGAGCCAACAGGCCTCTGACACGAGGTGCAGTGCCTCCAAAGACTGCAGTAAACACGTGTCCCATCATCCACCTGACATCCATCAGGAAATGAGAGGTCCTCTGCACGTGCCCCGGTATTAGCAGAGTTATTGCTTTTCTCCAGCCACGCAGTCGCTTCACTACATTCGGGCAAGGAAAAAAGAATGGCTTTTTTTCAGTCCGAGATGGAAATGGCAATATGAAAGAAATGGAAAGAAGAGGTGTAAGTAAAAAAAAAAATGGGTCACTGAGATTGAAAGTTGCAATAATAAAAAACATCACTCATTTTTTTTACATGTTAATTTTTAATAGTTTAACATAGATGTTGTACAAATTATTTTGTAATAATACATGGCTATTTAGTGATTTTAAAACAAAAATAAAATGTAATAATTAATATTAACAATAATTATGAAAATTATGAAAATGATTAATAGTTCATAGCATAGTTTTATAAAGTATTTTTTCATGAGCATAGGCAAAAATGTCAATAAGCATAAACACTCAGATTCTCTGTGCAGATAGCATCCCATGCATTCCTGTGGATGTCTTTTGTTTACTGTGGGTTTATCAAATCTGATCCCATTACATAACACTGACTGCAGGTTTCTAATTTTGCTTACATGCTCTTTTAAAGTCCTTTCAAAAACCTGCCAGAATTAAAAAAAAAATCTATTTAAAGTGAAAAGGATAAAGCTGGTAGATCCATTGTGCTTTTCCCTGGCATCTGTTTGGGAACACGTGGCACGTGAGGTGAACATGTGCTGATGGCCATAAACCGTGTGAGCGTTATTTCATTTAGAACAGGGATGAATTCACTTGCTCTGATGTAATTCATTCAGCAGCAGCTATACAAACTCACTTCATTTTGCAAGTAGAGCATGAACTGGGGGCTGAATAAAGTTTGGTAACCACGTAGTTGAAGTAGCAAGGTCTCTAGTGCTGCTTAAATTCCCTTCTTTAGTGTGTCAGGACATTAAAGTCTTATGTGTTCAGGCACTGAGGAATTAGATCAGTGGAAGAATTTGTTAGAGAGTATCCTCCGTGAGAATAATTCATGTGCATATATATATTTAACTGTATTTCTGGCTCCTGACTTGCTATTATCTGGAAAAGTATTGGTCTGATGAAACTATTTTCCTTGGTGTTAGTGTAATCTGCGATGCAAAGTCAATGCTGTAAACTCCCCATGAAGTTTATAAAGAAAGATATAATTAGTGGCAGTCTTTTATTTTGGAAATACCTAACTTCTGCTTACACAGATTTGCCATGTATTTCAGAACACATTGCTTATAGGGGCAGCTGGTTGGGTAATGATCAGTGATGGGAATAACGGCGTTAAAATAACGGCGTTACTGAAAGGTCATTTTTCAGTAACGGGTAATCTACCCAATTACTGTTTCCATCGTTACAACGCTGTTACCGTTATTGACAATAACATGCGGCGCGTTACTGTTATTAAGCTGTTTTCATCTGACCAAGCTCTCAGATACAGGAGCGGCAAAGCTTTTTTCTTTTCTTTGGTGAGGGGTGAGACAACCACATAAGGGATGATGATGTCACGGTCCCGCCCAACCTAGACGGGACCGTGCCACTGTGAACCCAGATAAGTGTCTGTTTGTTGTTTCCTGTCTTCTGGGTTCACTTTGGGGGGGGGGGTGTCTGTGGTGTGTGTGTGGTGTTTGCTCCTTGTGTCTCCTCAGGTTAGCCTTAGCTTTCTGTGTTAGCTTGCTCTTCACTTCTGGGTTCGGTGTCTGCACTGCGTGCCCTTCTGAGTAGTTCACTATCTGTTTAGGGCGCACCCCATTTCCTGGTATGTTGTTTGCACTGCGTGTTCCCTACCTAGTAGGTTAGTATCTGTGTAGAACACTCCCGCGCTTATTGTTGAGTTCAGCTGTGTCTAGTTCTGCCTTGAGTTTGGGATTGGTGCACGCACTCGTTTGTTGAGTTCTGTGGCCTTATTTAAGTCAGTTTAACCCATGTGTTCTCGAGTCTGTCTCCCTCATATCATGTGTGGCTGTTCGTGTCGTGCTGTTCGTGGATTTCCTGGACCCTTCCTGCTCCTCCCTTTGTTTGGACCTTGGACCCTTCCTGTTCTTCCCTGCCTGGACATTGGACCCATTTGATTCCAGTTTGGTTTTTGTTCTATGTTTGGATTACCCTTTTTGTCTCCTCACCCTCACTCCTCTCTCCTATGTTTTCTCCCCAGGCTCGTGACTCCCAGTGTGTTTTCCCCGGCTGGCCAGACTGCCTTGGATGCTACTGAGTCTGGACCATTGCCAGTTCACCTCTCGAGTCTTCAAGCGTAAGGACCTCGCTTGTTCCGGTTACTCGGGGAGGTTCTCCCCCATGGCCAGACTGCCTTGGAGGCTGCAGAGTCTGGGCCATTGTTAGTTCACCTCCCGAGTCTTCAAGCGTGAGGACTTCGCTTGTTCCGGCTACTCGGGGAGGTTCTCCTCCATTACCCCACGCCTACGACTGGGAGCACGGGCCTCACCTTTCTTTTGTTACTTTGTGTGTGCTTTTGGACTTGTTTTTTTCCTTTTGTGTTTCAACTGCCTTCAATAAACCCTGTCACTTTGCCTGCAACAGTGTCCTCATTCCCTTCCCTCATCCTAGATTTTATTATTCTAAAGTATTATCATTAATCATTAGAAAATACGCTGCATTAACCCCAAGGTCAATAGTTCATTCATTTCTTATACCCAGCATTTGTTTGCTTCATTAAATCACTTCATTTAACGTGTACTTTTTATAACGTCATTCTATGTTTATCTGACTTAAATCACTTGACCACAGTTGGGTGAAAACGTGATCATAGAACAAGATAATCGGTAAACCCTGAGAGAAATATGGAACTTGAGAATGACTTGGAAAAAGCAACTGGATTGGCAATTCTTCACAAAGTAACCGATTAAACAGACGTTCTCATATATGTTAAACCCCAAAGTACAAGCGTATACTGCAGCAGCTGAGACTCTAATGGAAATGGGCCTGGAATTGTCAAACTAACTCTGATATTGTATATATTAAGAATGGCTACATAATGACCACATCATGGTTCCCAATTACAAAGGTGTCCAAAAGCAGGCTGATACATAAGTCTATCTAAACCAACCAGAAACCTGAATCAAGTCCCATATATATTTCTATGTGTCAGTGAGCAATGAAGTCTAAGCACCAGTGGCCACCTGTGGTTTTCTTCTGCTTATTCCAATGACTCAAAGGCAGACAGAGAATAACAATCATTTTGGCATATTGTATGTTCTCATGTTTGTAGGGTGAAGTAAACCATACAGAGAGTGGCAAAAACTGGGACAAAGGATGTGAGAAATCTGTTTTATGGTGACAACTTCACACTGCTTTCCAGCCCCACATAACTGCTGTGTTGTTGGCAGCGTTGCCTGTGCTTTAGCCACATGAGAGTGATTAGTATCCATTCTGTACGTCCAGTCCTGAGTGTAGGAAGAGGTACGGTCTGATCGCTGCTGGTTTAATGTGCTCTCCTTTATGCATTTAAATTGGGTTTGCTGCCGAGTCAGCAACTAGCCATTCGAGGAATATGTCCATGTCCTGACTCTCTCAAAGTTCCACAGAACAGTTACGTAAGGTGTTTATTCCCCTCTGCCATTCTCACTTTCACCAGCAGTTATGTTTGCAGATTTATGGGGAGTAAACAGACGGTGGTCTCTTTATTGGATTACGAAATCTTTGAGGTTGCGCCAGCTGCAGAGAAATAACCCTTCATAAATATGCAAATGATTTACCTGGCGTACAACATAGGAGCAAATAACATGAATAGATTGCCTGTCTTCATTACTAAATTGTGTGTGTCATTGTGTATAATATATAATTATTACAGTTTTATCTGATGGATGCCACGTCATCTACCATATATTCTACAATATTTCACATACACTTTTCATAAATTATACAACATACATCCATGAATTACACAATGGGAACCAGCAGGTTTGTATGTACATTGAAAAAGGCTTAGAGATTGAATCTAATGTAAGGTTTAAGTACAACATGCAAGGCAGGTCTGATAAGTGGCTTATCTAAGGTACAGCAAGATAGCAAGCCTAAATTGGGGTCGGGCACATGACCACTTACACTACACACACTCCTACACACACTCCTACACACATACACACACACACACACACACACTGCATGCAGGTTTTTGCTACTCATATATCTATTCACCAGATATCACGGCAGACTTACAGTGTCTATAGCAGAACTTACATGATGAATTTCTATGTTGTAAAAAATAACTAAAATTAATTAAAATTAAAATGTAATTTCGTATTTAATGCTAGGACATGTATATTTTAGAATATCATGGCATTATATTTGAAATATCCTTGACTTTCCTTGTCCTTATGCTGTGGAATGAGACAGGCAGTGACGTTTTTTCAGTTAAGTTTAAGTTAAGTCTTTTCAGAGGTTAAGGCTCTGTAAATGAACACAGTGCTTCTGTGCATGAACTCTCCCTGGCATTCATCAGAAAGCCTGCTGTGCCTTAACGCTCTGACCACGTAAGTATGTCACATGACGGGCACAGCAGACAGCGGATCAGCCACTTTCACATGCAGCATCGTCTCTCATTCATTCACAGCACAGTCCGGATCAATGGGATGGTGTAGCTCAGGTCAACCAGTCAAGCCGCACAGCCATGTAATGAAAAAGCATTTCCCTCTGAGATTACATCAAGAGGCTTTGGATGCGTTGGAAGTACAGATGTTATGGAGGCAATGTAAAAAGTGTCACACTGATGAGTAGGTGAGGTCAGTTCAACCCGATGTTGCAGTATTAACAGGTACATGTGGAAAATTGCAGGTGATTTTACAAAATACACCTGCACTTTTGAAAGCGTAAGCTTACATCATTTGCAAGAAATCTTGATAATGGGTATCAAAAAATGACAGTATAGTCAAACATAGCTTAATAATTTTAAATTACTCAATAGATTCAAACACTGCAATTTTATGAAAGAAGTTAGACACTTTTCCAAAGAATACAAATTATTTGAATACTGTAAATTATTTGTATTCAATTGAGAATGAAGAATGAATCAGAGACATGATTGCCATTAATAGCAAACCCACTGAAAGATATAATGAAACAAAATAGATCAATGCAATAAATATTATAGGCAGTTTACTTAATTTTCTTTAGGAGTGAAGTCTATATAGAATATAGGTAGGACATTTAAATTTGTAAGTTTATGTTTTTCAAATAACTGGCACAAGATCACAGCAAATGGGTGACTGCAAAATAAGAAGATGGCAAAAGTGCAAATATATTCAGATTTGTTTAATTTTAGATGTTCACTATGTATGAAAGAGTTGATTAAATCTTCAAAATTATAATAAAAATAAAGCTGTAATTAACAGTCTGTGTCCATCCACTGATGCACAAAATTTTGGGGACCTAACACACATATACTGTATAACTATGCCTGTACATCCCAGTAATCCAAAATGTCTCTGTAAAGGATAAAAAAATGAATAATTTCATGCAGAGCTTGTAAGGTCCCTCAAAACATACTTCACAAATCAGTATTTCACACACTTTAGTTGATCTTTGAGAATTCACATGTAGAATCATTCTTTTTTGTTTCTTAGTTTACTCTTGCCTATTGCAAGGAGAAAAACAACATAAATAAAATTGTGCATTTAAAGTGGTCCAAACATGAATGCTGTAGGCCGCAGAAAACATTCATTCATTCATTATCCAAACCACTTAATCCCAACTGGGGTCAAGGGGACCAGAGCCTATCCCAGGAACTACGGGGCGCAAGGTGGGGACCAACCCTGGGCAGACACCAGTACACCGCAGGGCACACACACTCACACGCACACATCTTACGGGGGCAATTTAGAGTCACCAATTAACCTATAGTGCATGCTTTTGGACTGTGGGAGGAAACTGGAGCACCCGGAAGAAACCCACATGAACATGGGGAGGGCATGCAAACTCCACACAGAAAGGTGTATGGTGTCTGATCAATGTTTTCATTTAGGGTTGATGCTGTGGGCTTGATGACCACTGAATCAATTTATTGATGTAGATCGAGGTATCAATACTAATTCTAAAGGATTATGGAGAAACAATTGAAATAACAGGGCCTGGCTGTTACGCTGTAGCAGGCAGAAAATCCAACTGTGGGGTCTATGATGACAGGGAAATGCAAATATTAATGCACAGCTCAGCAAATTAAACAGACCCAATAAACGAGGCAAAGTAATGACCTGAAACAGCAGCAAAACATAGTCAAACAACAGAAAACAAATCCAAATATAAAATCTGATCTAAGTGAAAACAAGAGACAGAAGTGAGTCAAGATACCAGAAAAGACAATCAGCAAATAAGTCTTTGTAAGAGAGGAATGGAAACACAATACTTCACTAACCTGGCATTACTCAGAAAATTTGCTGTTATTAAATGCAGGTTCATTTATACTGTATGAGAGGATTTCTGGACATGTATTTGTGATCGAGCAAATGAGAGTCTTTCAGAAGGTGTGGAGTGAGCTGATCAGATCTTGGATTAGCAGTTAGCAGTTGGGTTAGGGAGATATGAACTATGACCAAATGGGTGAAGGTGTATTTCCTTTTATGTTTGCCTGTTGTACTATTATTGTCTTTTAGTCACAATGTGTATATCATCACCCGTTTAAAATAATGGCCTAAGTCATATTTTCAAGTTATCCTAAATAAAATGGCCTAATTCACACTCTTGACATTGTACTACCGAATCGCATGATATGTTCAACTGAGGATGTGGGCAGTTTTACTAGAGCTGGCCAGCATCATGAAGAGCTGATTTAGGCAACGAAATCATTTTTTGTCAAAAAATGACTTAGGCCATTATTTTAAGAAGGTGACAATATGTTAATTAAGTCTGTGAAGGATTGTATGAATACCTAATTTTCTGTCCTAACAGCCAAGGGTTATTCATTTGAAGCACTAAAATAGAGAGCACAGAAAAACACATTAAATGTGTAGGATAAAAATTTTATGAAGACATACTGTGAACCACACCACCTTTACAACAATCAGTATTGCACAGTTTTTGCACTAACAAAGGCCCTCCTTTTAGGGCACACTCTCATTCTTCATTTGGTTTTGTCTGAACTCCAAGTTTTAAAGTGCTGGCAAGGCATTTTGTGTTGCTAGTAAAGACCGATTTGTATTCATCTTGAGTTGGCAACACCATCATTATTTATTTAAAAGGCATTAGCCTGGATTACTGCATCAATATACCTATAGACAGACTGATTGCTGCGAGGCAGTAAGATCAATTGTGTCTAGGCCACTTGAAGTCTGCAGACTTCCCAACACTATAGCAAACTCCACAAGTTTCATTCCTGTCATGGAAGTTAAAGCTAATCTCTAATAAATAGACTATGTCTAATTAAAAGATGGTGGAGACAGATATGATTCATATCCTTATAAACCGATATGATTTAATTACAATTCTGAGGTCAATTTTGACAGGAGCAGATATGATTAATTTTAATATATGCAGATATTATGCAAATCTGATGGCCAAGCGCAACAGCTTATAGCCTTTGTTCATGTGTGATGAATGTAATTATTTCATTAAAGAGATAAAATTTTTCATGTGATATGAAGTTGAACAATGTTTTTGCTTGGACTGTTTATTGGGCATGGAACCTTCTTGTGTATTATTGGTGCTGTAATTACCTTTCACTTTTGGTAAACTGTTTACATGACCACCATAAATAGAGTTCATAGATTTAGATTAATTGCCTCCAGACGCTGGACAGATTTTGCTCTTATGTAAGGCTCTAATGAGATGGACAGTTTCTGAGTGTGAGCCTTTGGAACTGAAGCTTTTTCTTTCCTGAATACAGAATGAGCAATGTTCCTCGTATAAATGTGACTGTCAATTAAAACAGAGTGTGACTAAGAATTAACAGCTAGTATTCTGACATCTATTGTGCATGCGTATTATGTAAGTCTCAGATTGTGTGTTAATGAGCAAGTTTGTAATTTTTGCACAAAGACTCCATTTCATACACAATCATTTTTGGTAAGACGTTTTGCTCTTAAATTGATGTGCTGCAAAAAGACTGTCAGTGAGCAGACAGCGAGAGCTTCAGTGGCCATTGGCATGGTGACTGAGGTGAGTAAGTAATCTGGCAATGTCCAGGGGGTCAGTGACAAACACACTGACCTAATAATATGCCAAAAACATGCAAGAGACATCTTGTCATACCAAGTCAGGTGTCCTGCTGCAGTTTTGGTGGTGTGTTTGTATGTATGTGTGTGTGTGAGAGAGAGAGAGAGAGAGACAGAGAGAGAGAGAGAGAGAGAGAGAGAGAGAGAGAGAGAGAGAGCATTCTATAGCACTCTACTTAAAAATATTTATCTTCTTGTTTCTGGTAAATCATAAAATAGATAGAAAAACATATCTGGTACAGAAAGTGGTACAGGAGCTGCATTATGATGCTGTTATGCAATGTGTTATGCTTTAATATGTTATTCAGATTTATGGATAATGCTTGATGGTCTTACAAGCATGCAGTTTGAAAGAAATGGCTGCCTCATTGATTCTGCATTTATAATGTTTCTTCATAGAGTAAGAATTCTTACATTATTGCATGCTAATTCCTACATAATTGACTGTTCCTAACATAGAAGTGAGTGCATAAGTTCCTCATAAAAAAGAATGGACTCATATACATTCATACCTGCCTGTATTTCAAAATTCTACTTTCAAAAGGTACTCTGAGTCTCTGCTCCTCACTGTACCCCAAAATGATATCTGACCCACGTCAGACAAGGCTGATTACTCTCCATTAACAACACCATTAAGAAGTTGTGAAAAAACAACGTGGGCTCTCAGAGAATTATAATCTTTAGAGCAGCAAAAATATTTTCATTGTCTGATTTCACCCTCTGAGATGAAAGCAGTCCCAAAAGTCATCATACAAAACACAAAAAGAACAATACCTATTATTGCCTTTTCTATGCAGTATATTCATTTCAAAAGTACCTGAAATGGCACTTTAAGGCATGGCGGAAACCACAGTACGTTCTGAAAAGGGGTATCCTGGAAGAAGCACTAGGGGTAACCAGTTTGGTTTGAACTGTCATGTCTGTGCCGCCTCGGGCCCGCCCTCTCCGATCCCGGTCACCGTACTACTAGCCTGGGTCTGACCTTTCACCTTTCTCACATGCTGGGTTGAGATTTTGAGCTAACTGCTGTCACCTGTGTCTTGTTTGGTAAATGTTGCACACAACTCTCGAGTCTGATTCGCTCACTTGTTAGCGTCCGGCCATACTCACATTTATCTGAATGTCTGTTGTGTTTTCTTTTGTTCTAGAGTGCGATCCACCACAGTCGACTGGGCTTGCGTGGCCTGCTTCTGAGACTTCCTGGAGAAAGCGCTGACAGAGAAGATCCGCCTACTCGCTGGAGTACCAGAAAGTGTGAGGAGGCTTAAAAGAGTGTAAGCTAGACCATGAATCCTGCATCTGTGTCCTCTGTTCTGAAGGTGGCAAACCCAAATGTGATATGAACAAATTGCACAGAATGTGTTCTCCTCCATGTTCTACTAAACAAAGCTATTGATTAAAAAAAAAGCTTCACTACTGATTACTACCCTTTTAAGGACACAACTGAAGAATATGACAGTTTATTTGCTAAATACTTTCCATGTATGAAGAACCCTAGAAGGTCTTTACTGAAACTCCTTTAGACAGGCTACAAATGCTGAAAAGGTCTACTGATCATGAAACTTCACGAGAGACTCAAGAAATGAACAGGAAGTGGGTCAAGGAAGTCTTTTTAGAATCTCAAGTATTAATAGTGTTCGCCAAAGTCAAGTCATTTTCACTTTTCAATATGGCAAGCATTGAAATTCTGCTGTGCATTGTCCATTATGCTTCCTCTTTCCTAGGACAGTGCACGTGCAGGCACACAGCTAAATGAATCGGTTGTGAGTGATGCACCATGTACAGACCTTTTTAAAAAATGTCCCTGACCTTTTGCTGTATAGCCCATAGTGAGTGCTATCACCATCTTGGCTGTTCATCGTTTCCGATAATGACGCTTGCTCCCGAAGGGGGGAAGGGGGTGGGGGGGGGAGATCAATACCTTTGACGTTGGAGCCACTTCATGTGGCTGTGGAGGCCGACGCCAGAGCCACACACTGGTGGGGCAAACATGCCCTGATGTTGGGGTGATGCCGGCTGTCCGCTGGTGTCTTTGGTCACATCTTTCGGTCCTTCTTTGAAAAAAGCTGTTACTGATTTGTTCAGTTGCCTTGATGGAGGTAGCTTGCCAGGTTGGTCTGCTGAGTGCTAGGGATTCAAGTTGGCTTGGGTTGATGTTGCAGCGCTTCAGGAGTTCCTTAGTACAGTTTTTATAGCACCTTTTGTTGGCCACCAGCAGCCCGCTTAGAGTTGGACAGTTGCCCATAAAGAGTTTGGTGGGGAAGACGATGGCCAGGCATACGGATAGTGTGGCCAACCCAGCGCAGATGCCTTTTTGCTACCACACACTAACACACACTAACATACAACACTGAATACAAATAGTATAGTATCACATTTTCTATGGCAATATAAAGATTACTGTCATCATTACATTTGTAACCACCTTTCTGAACGTTTGTGAAGTGTCTAAAATGTTTGACATTACACCTATGATAAGACTATAATAAAAAAAAATGTTTATCAAAGCTATCTCTCTCTCACTTTAGCTGTGTATTCTGTGTCTTGATCCATAACATTGTCATACAGGATTTTACTGTATGGTTGCAACATGTTACATTTGACCCTCCGTTTCTGTGCAGTCCATTTGCAACAGATGAGGTGATGACCCCAGCGAAGTTAAACAGCACCAAACGTGACAATGATACTTATGGAAGTCTAGCCCTGATGATACACCTTTTTCATCTAGGCTCACCATGATGAAAGTTCCGGTCCTGTTATTCTGCTCCTGCATTGTCCAGGTTATATATCTCTGTTAGCTACTTAGTTTATATCAAGACAACTCCCCTGGAGCTTGAAAATACATCAAGGATATATCAAGGCCTGTCAGTTATGATCTCCCACAGGAGGCCAAATCCCAAAGTGTTTTGATTATCATAAAATGTCAGTGATGTTTTACTCTTTTAAAACATAATGCACTTATGCATCAAGGTCTTTGAACAGAATTGGAGCCCGAGGAGTCAAATCAAACAAAATAATGAAGTCAGTTCAGTTAGGCATACCAATATTTTCTGGGCTATTGTGTCTAGTTCCACCCACTCCACAGTACCTGCATCCAAAAGTGTTTTAGCAGTTTATATCTAGGTCAGTTATACAATCAGCTACCAGGACTGGCAGTGAGAACACTAGAATGCATGTTTTAAAATGACAGTATTTTAGAACTCTATTTTGTATTATGCTGTATTTTGGCACAATGTGACACCTACAGTATAAGCCTTACCTGTGCAACACTCTTTTTGTGTTTTACCCCTTCCCATTGCTGCAATTTGTTGTACAATTTATCCTGGCCTGGCTATTGTCTTATCGGCTTGTGTTATTGTGTTGCTATGTGTGTTACTGAATTTAAGCAGCGTGTG
Organism: Distichodus sexfasciatus; assembly: GCA_032718565.1. Classification (NCBI taxonomy): domain Eukaryota; kingdom Metazoa; phylum Chordata; class Actinopteri; order Characiformes; family Distichodontidae; genus Distichodus; species Distichodus sexfasciatus. Next base: position 301,984 of record JAVGVS010000063.1, on the reverse strand, counting down.
AAATATGTGCCACCTGTTACACATTAAAATGACTAGATAAATTTAAATTATTCTGTGCACTTTAATTTATTTCAATTCAATTTTATTTGTATAGCGCTTTTATACAAAAGACAGGGGTTGAACTCACGCAGTTTACAGGTAAGTGTGTGTATATGTGCAGATTTAGTACAATGTTTTAGTACTCAGATGATCAATTAAAGTTGAAGAGGTCTCTGCCGTTCCACATGATGAGGCGCCACAGAATCCAGGGGAAGAGAATGAGGGGATGCGAGCATAAGGAAGTAAAGAAAGGCCGGGTGTCTGACTCCATCACAGGCTCTTGGAAGGATTCTGCTAATAGCAAGTCTAAGTCTCATAAGTCTCTGCAGGTGCAGCATGAAGAAGCACAATATACAGTATCCTTGGGTATGTGCATGCTCGTTTAAAGTAATACTATTTTCCAGTATGTGAATAAATATAGATAAAAGTTAATTAAATGTATTTTAGCAACAATCCAGGACAACTGACATATGCATATAGAGACACAATATTGATAGCTCTGGAGGTATAGTGCTGAATTTGGATCCATCCCCTCTGGTTTATCGCTGAGTATCTTACTTCAAGGCAACCACTATCCCAAATGGATGATGCTCACGCTCCTGTTGTGTATTAAACATTGATATCAGGCTGAAATATTCATGAAAAATTTATTATATTCCTACAACTTTGCTAGCTGCTATATATTATAATCTGAAATGTTGAATATGTAAATGATTGTTCATTGACATTTCAGTATTTTTTCTGTCCGTTAATGTGACAGCAAACAGTATCTTGTCTGCATTCATGCACATCTTTAAACTAATGAACATGCTTCCAACCTGTGTTCCCTCTTTCTCTGATGCATTCAATCTCCACTGTTAGATGTGGAATTGGCCCTGCCAGGATCAGGAACTAGATACAAAAGAGGGTCCAGCAGCCAGGCAGATGGTTGGTTGGGTGGGAACGTCTAATGAGCTTTAGTCCTGCGCTGACAGGCAAGTTATCTCCGCATGAAGAAACCAGGATGTGCTCTAATCCCACTGTAATCCTGGCTCTGTAATCCCACTCTGTCATGCCACAGGACAACTCAGACAGGGCTTTGTTGAGAGGAAAGATAAAGGCAGAGAAAAGCACAAAGATGGCTTTTGTTCCTCATGGACCTGCCTCTCAAGACCATCCACCATGTTCACAGTCCTTTATAGCATGTGACAGGACTTGCTGTGTCATTTGTTGATGTAAATGATGTGTACGTAATTAGGGTTAATGGTGGCTGTTTTTGTCTTTTGGAGGATTTGTCCCCTGTGGCGAACACAGTAGTTGTGAGCAGTGGTCTCAAACTGGAGGATATATATGGCACCAAGATTAAGGACACTAAATTGAACCTCTCTTTCTCCAAAAGCAGTGCTCTAATGATGTAACAATGGAAGTGGCATGGTGTGAAAAGAAGGCCCCATAGGGCTTGAGTTGGCTCTCTGCTGCAGCGCTTAGGGATTTAGCGTGACTGGTTGCAAGAAATCGGTGATATTAAAGGTTCTCTTAAAAGAAATAGCGGCAAAGCAGAAAGTGCTGGCTAAAGGCACAGAGACAAATTGGGTTTGAAAATTACAGCATCACATGATTCAGGGCAGCCGGGAAAAATCATTTAGCTTTTTTGCAGCTCTAATTTGTGTGTGTTCCTCATTGTGTTAACATGGTGTGTGGTGTTAAACACACACACACACACACACACTTCTAATACACACACTTCAGCTCTACAAGTTCTGTCTCTATCATGTTTCTTGGAAGCTGGTCTCATTTTTACTCATTTCAGGAACACAACAATGGGTTTAAATTGGCAACTTAAGATGCTATTGCTTGGAACCAGTATTAACACATCTGTTGTTTGAAGATTATTTTGCTGAATCAAATTTATGTTTAGCTTTTATACTGCTTGAGTAGCACTTTGTCCACTGGGAGGTGGTAGTGGGGTGTTGTTCACATGCAGGAACTGAAAGCGCACATTTTCCGTGATCGTGTGGAGAATGGAAATTAAAGGTAGACACAATAATAAAGGTTAAATGAGTACTATAGTCTAAGTGTTTTTGCAATTTGCTTTCAAACTATCCAGCACTGCTAATTCACACCAATGGTCCAATAACACATCTAAGAAAAATGTTCAGTTTTTACAGAGTCACAGATTCACAGATTTCAGTGTTGAGAAAAATTTTATACCTATAAGAGGAAAACGTTTTAAAGTGGGCTCTCGGTTTTAAAACCCTGACACTGTAATGGAGCTTGAATTAAGCCCATACCTCCTGGGAGGCGATATCTCTCCAGTCCAGCCATGTCCAGTTCTGGGTCACCAATTTGTTGTAAAGACATTTTGAATTCCTGGGCATTCACTTTTTAGAGAGAAGCCTTAGCCTTGTGAGGAAAGCTGCTATGATAAGGGAGTTTAGATGGCACTGTTTGAAGTCTGCATGGAAGGGGAAACCCTACAGAAGATGTGAAGTTAGAATCCACTTCAAGACAATAACTACTATTCTAATAGGTTTTTCATGTGCGCACTTCTCTTCTGAACATGTCTTCAGTCATTTCTATGATCGTGCAAAGTTTTCTGCTGTCAGCAATCATTTGGGATCATATTAAAGCCAACAAGTAGTAAAAGACTTTCATACTTTCTTGTATAGTTGAAGTGCTGTCTCTTAATTTATTTACAGTCTCAAATAGATATTATTTTATCTACTGGACAATGTTGTTTTGAAGAGAATCTCAGTTGTGTGAGCTTGTGTGTTGTATGGTAAAGAAAGACAAATGGTCAAAGAGAATTCTAAATTACATTACACTAGCTTTGAGAAAATTCAAAGATGTGAGATTCCTCCCTCTGTCTCTGTCCCTTTCCGTCTCACTGTAGTGAGCGAGTGCATGCAAGTGAATCTCGTCATTATGGGAGTGTTTATTGGTGTGTGTGTGTGTGTCTGCAAGTGCAAATGTGCTAATATGTGTGTTGGTTCACAGATTCCCCAGAGGCTGTGCTGGTACAGAGTGGCATGTACTCTTCAAATATTTATAAGGTGCTTTTTCGTGATTAGCAGAGAGACGGGAGCCATACTGCCAATCCTTACAGCCTGCTCTAGGTGTCAGATGCCAAAGAGAGAGGGGTCAATCACCACGGCAGACTGAAATGATTGTGCTCTGGTTCATTGTTGGGGTAAAAACACAGTTGATAGATGGGTTATGACATATTTCCCTCTATTAACATTATAAATTACATTATAATGCGACCACTGTGACAGTTTTTTATTAAAAGTTAAAACATATTAACCTCATTAGCAGTGCTTTAGGCATTGAAACGTTCTTTGGTTTGTAACAATGGAGTGCTAGTAGCAGCCTAATGGGTAGTGCTTGTATGATTGGGTGGTTGTTGGTTCACTTAATTTGCCGAAAAAACACAGCAGCCTGGGTTTTGATCCTCATACAAGAGTGGATTAAATACATTCATTCATTTATTCATTTTCCAAACCGCTGAATCACAACCGGGGTCGCGGGGGGAACGGAGCCTATCCAGGGAACAACCCTGGGCAGGCGCCAACACAATGCAGGGCACACACACACTCACACAATCACACACATCTTACGGGGCCAATTTAGAGTCACCAGTTAACCTATAGTGCATGTTTTTTGGACACTAGGAGGAAACCCACACTAACATGGGGAGAGCATGCAAACTCCACACAGAAAGGCTCTACGGCCGACCCGGGACTCTAGCCCAGGACCTTCTCGCTGTGAGTCGGCAGTGCTAACCACCGTGGCACTGTGAGAATTTTGCTTCCATTTAGGGAAAATATGCACCGACTATGATTGGACTGCTGCTGGAAGGTGCTGGCGTCATTATTTTTACGTGCATTTAAATGAGCTTTTTGTTTTTCTTTGCATATTTCCCGAGTCTCTGGATGTGCTCTTGTTTTGTGGAATGCAGCACTCATTGCATCATCCAACAAACGCTTTGGCATGTTGCATTTTGCACATATCGGAAGACAGATGCGCTTCACTGCGCCATCCTTGCATTCCCAGCATCTGTCTGCTGATTTGCAAGGCATTTTTATCCCACAGAAAGGACCCGTTAAAATGGCCTGCTTTTTTTTCTGGATGTCTCTGGAGTCTTGAATGTGTGATCCATACCCTCACCGTGCCCCACACTGCATTCTCTTGAGGGAGTGTAATCAAGCTGGATGGCAAGGTCACATGAGGATATCCACACCATTCATTTTGCTCTGGTGCCGAGGCTTAACGCCTGTATCTAATGAAGTAGAAGAAAAGACGGATAGGGTGAATAAGAAGAGTGAACAGATTCAGCTTTCATGTCTGCACGGCATCTGTTGCTCTAAGAAGCAACACAAATACTCAGCAGGTTTTGAACATCTAATGTACAGTATTCCAATGAGAGGAAAATAATTAATGGGTTATATAATGTAATACTGTATCACACCTGGTTGGTAGCATTGTAGCAGCTGTTATAATGAAACATTTCACTTCCATATTCCCTAATCATTTAATTACTAATTATTTCCCCTCAAAAATACACCAAAGTCATTGAAAGTGAGTGATTAATTGTCATTGTGAACACACAGCGCAATGTTACCTCTGCACTTGACCGATCCGTGAAGGAGCAGTGGGCAGCTAACAAGGGCAGCGCCAAGGGAGTATTGTTTGGGGATGGTACCTTGCTCACGAGTACCTCAGTGGTAGCTTTATCGGTCCTGGATTCAAACCTGTGACCTTCTGATCAGGAGGCAAACACACTAGCGTTATGCCACCAACCGCCCCAATGGTGCCCTATTTTATTATGTTGTATAAAATATTGCTCATGCACTTTATGTCTGTCAGTAAAACTAGTCAGCTTTGTGTTTCAAAGGAGACACTTTCTTTTAAAACACAACTGATTGGATAACTGATTAGATAACAGTGTTGCATAATTTCACCATAATCTTATTTCTTTTGTGTTATGCAGCCAATATATAGGAAGACATGTTTTCCCATAACGCTTGTGATTGATGGGTTTGTGCCTTGCTGGATTAATATAGTCTCACCATCCATTGTGGTCTAATAATCTCCAGCAGCAGAAATGTGCCTCATTAACATTTGACCTCCAAACAATGAGGAACAAACATATCAGAAATCTAATTATCATTTGCAGACTGCTAGTCTAATGCATGAATATACATAAAGATGCACTTGGTGCAAGGCTGTCTTAGCCCTGTGTGCATGGTTTTTTTTGAGGTGATTCTGACCCCGTCTCTCATACACAGTGTGGACAGAAGCCCCCCAGCAGCATTCTGGCCTGAGTAAGGCTTGACCTTGCACACAAACTCGCATATTTATGTAAATGGGTCAGCCATGCATCACAGCTCAGCGCAGTTCAGCTCAGAAGCATATTTATTAGGCCCTCCTCATTGTTTATTAACAAAGAGGCATGTCTGCCTGCCGTTAGTGCTGTGTAGAACTCATACGGGTCCCCCTCTACTTTAGAAGGGGGGTTGTCCAAAGGGCAAAACTGGTGCCCTGTTGTTTAAAAGCAGAAGATAGACAACAGTGATGGGCTCCTAATTGAGCCGTTGTGACAATGAGCTTTTCCAGGCATCCCCATTCTGTGCAAGAAAACACTGCGGATAGCAGATAACGGATTTTTTTTTCATGCCACATTTTCCAGTGTGGTGAATTTGCATAAATATGAGGCTTAATTACACGGATGCTAAAAGGGATATGAATGCATTTGTGAAATATGGTAAGGGTACAGTTTAGCACCTCTGAAAAAATTTGACCGTGTTGGGCGGACAAAAAGATCACCAAAATGTAATCAGGTTATTTTTAGTAAAGATCAACACATTTGAATTTCACATTCATAATTTTAAATCATTAAAACGGTCTTAGTTTCTAAGTTAATTTGATAAAATATATTGTACGATGCATATTACCTCATATATGTTTTACAGATACAGAACACTACTCCAACTCATAAAACGTAACCTATTAAAGGACCTTTTTTAGTTAATATAGGGTAATACAAGTAAAACATGTACTTGAAGTAAAGTTAAATTAAAAGAATAAGAAATTTAAAAATTACCCCCACCCCAAAAATTAGATTACTGTACAGTGTAAGATAAACACATATTAAGTTAGATATGTAAAACATATTAAGTTACATATGTAAATTTACATTGCAATTGCAGTTGTGCAGTGTGTTGTATAAAACACAAATGAGCTGCGGTGGATACGTAATATAGTTCAGCACTGCAGGAAGCATTAGTATTCAATTGAGCCTGAGCCACTAAAAATGTAAAACACTGTATAAAGCTGTGCCATAGGGTTATTTCTTTCTTCTGCAAAGTTAGTAGCAAAATGAGGTTTATACTGATGTTCACATTTGTTGAGTTCCACTCATTTGTGCCCAAAGCTATTTCTGTGAGTTTGGATGAACCCGACTCTTAATTGTCGTGTTTCTCAACTGCGTCTGACTCACTCATTCTTTTCCTGAAGGCCCAATGGACAGCTGAGTCACCTCCGGGACCCTGCTTGGTATCGACCATCAATACTGTTTCCCATCTAGGTTTCCAAAATCTAATTGAAAGCTCCTTGTTTGGCCCAAGTTAAGCTTTTAATCAATATTGCTCAAGGTCTCTATACTATAATTTTGTGGACTGCTAAGAATAGAGAACAAATCATTGGTGTAGTCATTTCATCACCATAGTGATATGGATATGCTTCACCACCCCTCCCTTACCGTGGAAAAACCTACATCTCCCTATGGACAGCTTCCAAGGCTTCCCCCCCTCCACGTACAACCAGACCCCATTGTCTTCCAACTCAAAACATTTGAGTACTGACTACACACACACAGGACAGTGACAGCCTCTCTATTTATAACAAAGCCGACTGTCTTTCTTTCTCAAGCCCCATGGGCCTGGCTTCCTTGGCAGCCAGTTGTAGGTTTTTAGTGGCACTCAGTCAAGTTGATGCAGTGCAGTGATCTTAAGTTCCGGAGGGGATCTGAAACAGCAGCGTCTGAAACCTGATGAACAGTCTCTCTGAATGAGACCCTTACATTGTGGTTAGTGAATTAGAGGAGCAGGTGTGCTCTAGAATTCTAAAAAAAGAAAAGCAAAAAAGACATAAGGTAAGTTTAATCCTTGCACCAAGCACTTAAAAGAACTCACAAATTAAAAGCAATTTATAAATCATGCATGTTTTTTAAAGAAATCATATAGTTGGATTTCCCTGTTATTTCATGCACCTTTCCTTACCTTCAATTAAATTTTGCTTTCTTTCATTTAAAGGTATTTCACAATTCTGCAGTTTTAGGTAATTAGTGTTTTCTGGTAATAAGGAGCAATGTGGGCATTCTGGGAACTTATTAAACTGTGCCCATGTGTGTATGTTATACCTTTTTCTACATTCATTTGTTTCAGTCAATATGCCGAATGCAGAAATATTCTTCAAAATTCAGCTGTGAGCACATACTATACCCAAGTCAGAGCAAATGACAGTGATTAATAATTCACATCAGAAAAAATAACAGCTCTGACAGTGTCTTGAGTTCCACCCACACATTGTACAGTAGCTTATTTTCAGACCGACTGGTTTCAGAACATTCAGATTCAGAACAGCGCTGGTGTAACGCAGGTTTGGTTTCAGGCCAGCCAAAGTAACACAACACTGAGGCCCAGTAAGCTCAATAAGCCCATTGACTTTAGCAGTGGGCTGAAGCCAAATCTTAAGCTGTCTTCATACGCTTAAGGTTGTCATAAGCTACAGGAAGTACAGCAAAACCTTTAAGCAAATTTAGCTTCTAAAGCTAAATTGCTTGTTAACTTATGCGGTCTCAACAGTACCAGTCAGTTCAGACAGAACTGTAATTAATGGATCAGATGCACCATATATACATGAAATGCTAATGCGTCCAGCAAATGAATCTCCGTCTGAATGTTGTGTAACATTAAGCCATGTTGAATGTGTCCTTAGAGGAGATTGGTCTGTTTGTTTTCATGCTGCTCCTCATTCAGCCATTATCTCATTGCACTTTGTGCCAGGAGCGGGCTGTTGTTTGTGCAGCAAGACATGTGTGTGGTGTCTTCAAAAGGATCATCCTGTTTTGTTGGGAGGCCGTCTAGCGCTTTAGCCTGACGCTTTAAGCAGAAGGCGCTACAGGGTTTACCTCACTATCACAGGTTAAAGCTAACTATATCACAGGCTATTTAAAGCACCTAGTGTGACAAGGTGACCTAACGCAAACCATTTGCTATGTGAGCAGTGGTGGAGATTCAAAATGATTTCCCTCTGCAAAAGTAGTGCCACAGTGGATAGAGAATTCTACGAGCCCATATATGACCTATTATAACACAGAAAGGGGAAAAGGTTATAAAAATTGCAACATTTTATTAATAAATCAAATGTGTAAACTAAAGGCATAATATGTAAAATCTCATTTATTTTCTATTAAATATGTCTATTAATGAATATTTGGAAAAATGCACAGAACGGCTTTAAGCATTATTGGTGATAAGTATTTTTTACACTTTCGTTTTAGCAATTTCTTAAATTCTTATTGTAACCTTAATATATTTAACTAATTGGTTGAAAATTCAGAGCATGTATGTGATGTCGAAAGATAAAAAAGTAAAATGTGCCAGTGTTTGTCAGTTATATCAACTCACCATCTTTAATGGCTAATTTTGTGGAGAACAAAAAGAAAGTTAAAGAATTCCATGTCCTCAAACCTCTCCTTCGACCCGCTGATCCTGCAGCTCACCTAAAGCCCCGTTAAAGATGCTTTGTGTCAGTTAGGTCTTGCTTCTGTCTTTATAAATAGCAACTCACTCAATTGCTTATTATCTTTGGTCTGAATCCCTGCTCTGTGCTAGGCCAACACAATAATTGTGTGACAGTTCAGACCTCTTTGCTCCAGTGCATCTCGCTCATATAATAGATTCTGATGAGAAATTATTCTGCAGTGATGTATAGAAAACCTGAAACCCGTACTTTAGTGATAGTAAAGACTCCGACCAAAGAAAATGCAGTCATCTGATACTAATATTACTAAAATATTTTAGTAATATTACTAATATATTGCTAATTATTAGGTTTCTCTTATTTCAAAATAAAATGTATTTATAATTCCAAAAGTGTAATTAAACATGTTGTTTTTGTTCTATTACAGAACGATAATGCAATGAAAAGTATATTGTTGTGCTCAATTAGAGAGTGAAAGTTACTAATATTGATAAAAATTAAGGCAAAATGTACTGAACATAATACCTAAGGAAGGTAATAGAGTACAGTTACCCAAGTACTACGATACAGTTGGGTGAACGTGGCGTATAGTACTAAAAATGTACTTGAACTACTGGAGTAACCAGTACTTTACTTTCATCATTGTTGTAGTCAATAGAGGGTGAAAGTTACTTAAATTCTATTATAATTCAACTACAAAGTACTCAAACCAATGCTATTAGATGGTAACAAAATGAAAATACTCAAGTACTTTACACTTTTCATACAATTGGATGACAGTACCATAAAGTCTGAGTTAAATTTTAATAGAATGAAAGTGTTTTTATGTTCAAAATCCAATTTGTGATACATTCAAGACAAATCTGAGGCTCTAAAGTTAGTGTTAGGTTTAGGTGGGCATCTAGTGAGTATTTGTCTTAATATTTTGCTGACATATTAACAACATAACAATGGTGTATTATGTAACAGAATATGTCTGGACTTTTTTTAGGAGCAGGGAGTGTGCTTCTGTATTCTTTGACCCAGTACTCTATTATATCCTAGTGATGTTCTCCCTGGTAATGTCTGTTTCCAAAGAAGACGTATTCTTCAAACTGAACTTTGTCCCCAAGGAGCTGTCAAGTGTCCAGCTTCCATTGTGCCAGACGTCTCACACACTTGTTTATGCAATGGTCGCGCTAGTTCAGTTGAGCGTGTATATGTGTGTATATATTCGAGTGTGTGTTTTCTGTTTGTATGTGCCTATGTGCAGAACCACGGTGCATTCTGATGCAATGCCTGTGCAACGGATTTGGTTTTCTCATTATACGTGCTGCACCTCTCCATTGGCTGCTGTCCGCAGCCCTGCAAGTTCTGTCACTAAGGAGAACTGAACAGGTCTTTGTTACCAGACCCAGGAATATCATTCTGCTGTCTGCTCTCCAGTCACTGCTAACTCTTTAATAGCTATTCTGTTGTCTGATACAGTGTTGGCTAACAGCAGCATGTATTATATCATTTGAGTGCCTGTTCATTACTTTGTCCAAAGCAGTTACAGTAAGGTGAAGATTTCCACCCACACTTGTCTGGTTGCAGAGACAAAAGTCTTCAGTAGCCTCTGCTGTGGAAAAAAGGATTTAGGATCTTCTGCAAAATCCTTCTATAAGATGACTGTAAGCCAATATTAAACTGAAGTGTCTACTTTAACTTAAAAAATCAATTTAAAAAAGTGCATTACACATATTTAATACATTTTGCATACTGTTATGAGAGTATTTGGCATTTTTATGGCGCATTGGTCATTAAAGCTGGTCATCACAAATTACTTGCTATGTTTAGCAACTCTCATTCCAAAAAGACAGATTTCTTCAATTCTAAAACAAGTAGTATATGCGTCAGAAATGCTGGAAAGCTCTTCTCTTTATGCAAGCATTCAGGATGCATGGAAGCTGGCTAATTAGCATAAAGCCTAAATTAATGAGCTCCCAATAGACAATAGCTGGCCAGTACCTATAATGTTGACTTTTTCCAGATTTTGCCAAGAATCTTCTCTCTCTTTTTCTTTTTCAGGTAGCAAGTTTGTCTGCAGATTTCAATCTAACAGAAATCAGTGAAGGACGTCATCTCTATACACTTGTATATGGCAGAGATGACATTAAAAAGGGCAATAAAGTTTACTTTGACTTTGAAGTCATCCTGATTATGCCCTATGCCTTTCGTCTTGATGTTGCTTGCCTCGCCTTTCTGCCAATATAAGCTTAAACCTCTGTCTGGAATGTAACATTAAATTATGTAAAAAATATCTATATAAAAATACAGGGGTCAGTTTCAGTCATATAGTAATAAACTAGTTTTTCAACTGTTTTATAAGCAGTTATTCAGAGAAACTCCTGGTCAGAACATCACGTTCTGGTGTAAATATGATTGACGCAATTCTGCCCAGTGAGGAATGTGCGGAGGAGGAGAGACATGCCACTGTGCAGTGTGTTGGTACTTAAAATTAGTCTGCATTAATTATGATTTATCTTGGATGTAACAGAGGCCATTACTGCCTCATTTAGGTCTGGTTTCTTGCTCTAAGCCTAGTCTTGGACACAGTTGTAGCATTCATATGAGACTATGAGAGGGCCAATTTCCCAGTCGAGGATTAAGCCTAGTCGTAGATTAGCTTATAGTTTGAATGGTAAATCTCCATTGGTACTACAATTTAGTCCAAGACTAGGCTTAATCCATGAATAAGAAATCAGGCCGTAGTGTCTGGCAAGTTCTAGACCAAAACAAAACCACAACTGAAAAATTGCAGATTGTGTCAGTATGAATTATTTTTATTTATGGGAATGCTCCTTTTAGATAATTTATGTGCATTGTGACTGTGACTTTATTGATATAGTTCCATAACAACTACACTGAGAATGTCTCTGTCCATTTTTAATCATGCAGTTTCTTAATATAATCCATAATCCATTGGGCCTCCCAGATATTTCTGAGAGGTTTAGCTTCATATAAAGTCACAGCAAACATGAAAGCCAGAATGTGGAGGATGACTTTGAAGTCCAGATCTCCAGATTTGGCAGGGCGGGGAGCTTCTGCTGGAGAAATTAGATTAAATGAACCATCTTAAATTGACCTGAAAGTACCAGGGTAATGGGTGAGCATTCAGTGGGTCTTAAAGAAACAGCACAGAAAAATGGTTGAAAATGAGCTTTGACTCTGTGATTTAGTCTTAAAAGAGAATATAGTCTTTACAGTTGCAGATATATGAAATAAATTTGTTTCTATGAATCTATGTATAAATATGGTCATGATGTAATTTTGTTTCATTAGAACAGTGTGCAGTCACAGTTATGAGTTAATTGACTGATAATCGCTAGTAAACTCAACTGCTGCTCATTAAAGATATGCCGTTTTTGGGTCCTCCCTCGATCATTGAATTTGCTGCATTGTTTTGTGCCAGCAAACTTTTATGCTTCTGTTTGATGACTACATACAAGTGATCTTTGAGAGGGTATACGTCATTTCTCAACTGTGTATGATTTCTCAGTAATGTGTAGCGCTCTTTTTGTGAGCCAGAACAAACAGCATGATGACTGGATTTGAATGCATGGTGTAAAAATGGGGAACTAGGTTAAGAAGAGCAGATTCAGCACCGTGGAGGGATTTTGTCAGGCACCATCACATTAACACAGACAGGAGTGAGCTGCGGTTTGCTCAGACATGATGATGAATGAGGCAACCTGCTGCGTGAGCTGTGCGAAGCACAAATGCCACCTCCCTGCTGGCAATTATCATTTGATAACAGGGAATTATCACACGCTGGGATCAAAGGCATGCACTGAGGAAAATAGTAATTTATCCTACTACAGAGACATGTGCCCCCTCGCCCCCCTCTTCAGTCATGAGATAACTTGTCTTTTTGATAAGTTAAAATGACCACCCAGGGCTGTAATTAGGACAGTAAAGGTCAAAGTATTTGTGCAGTTTTGGACAACTATGAACTGTGTGGTGCAGGTCAGGATGGCTGATCTCCAGATTAGTCGCTGTAATTAACAATGTTATTAATGTCATTGTGAGCTTACCGTGAATGGAATGTAAATGGGCGTTGTAAAGACTGGGAAAAAAAGAATAATATTTGCAGCTATTGAGGCTGCATTATTTGGAAGAAGGAGAATCTGAAAGTGCCCCCTTTTTTGAACCATACTTACAAGCCAAAAGATCCCCTCTGCTGAAGTATTGCTAAAGTTAAATTAAGGTTAGCTTAAGGTTTGGTTGACAGCGTGGAGTAACTAACTATAATAATGTGCACATCCATTCCAGTAGTGTGGACTGTGCTTTACTGTACCCTGAACAATTCTATATACTACTTTCCTCCACTGCTGTTAACCATATTGCTTTAACGCACAACATTCTATTGCTGTCTGGGCCCAGTCGAGACCTTCGACCTTATGTTGCTCTTTTTTTAGGAAATGTAAGTCACTCTGGACACGAATATACATTCTATACTGCATTTTGATTCAATATATGCTGTTCTACATTGGCTATGTCTTATAGTCAGTGTTGGGAAGGTTACTTTTAAAATGTATTCCACTACAGATTACAGAATACATGCCCCATAATGTAATTTGTAACATATTCCGTTAAGTTACTCAATGTGAGTAATGTATTCTGAATACTTTGGATTACTTAATATATTGTCATGCTTTTTACAACTACACGAATGTAGCAATCACATCCTGCAAATTCTTGTTTGTTTTTCTCCACCAATTGGCTGTTAAGTCCAAATCTCCCTGAATAGACAATATATTTACTGTAAAGGAGCAAACACGAAATGTCTGAGTAAGAAATGCATTCCTGCCCGGGCACTGCTGGCTCTGTTGTGCTGGCTCTGGGTCCATTGTGCCACCAACATTAACAGGACGCTTACATTAGAGCCTCTTATTGCGTGTTTTGTTTGGGTTTCCGGCAATGCGTGGAATTACTAAAATTAGAGAGGGGATAGCCTAACATATGAAACAGGAAAAGACCACCGTGTAATCCATTTATTTCAACAAAGTAACTGTATTCTAATTATCACCTATTTAAACGGTAACTGTAACGGAATACAGTTACTCATATTTTGTATTCCAAATACGTAACGCCGGTACACGTATTCCGTTACCCCCCAACACTGCTTATAGTCCTTATAGTTGATGTATTACTTTCTGCTGTACTCAATAACTATATGCAGCCAGACTGCATTCTAGATTTTATGTTACTGCACTCTGCACTCCATCACTGTAATACGCTGCAGTATTGCTGTATTGAAATAGAATACTTGCTACACCATATACATCAAATTCATATTTCTTATGCTTTATATGTCTAACATTACCAACATGATGCAGTTAAAACTGCATCATTCAACAGATCCAGATGGAAAACAGAATTCAGGCGGCAAATAACTTGGCTAAGGCCTGCCAGGTGGAATTAGGTTAGATGCTGTTGTGTTGTTGACTATTCTGAAAGTCCCCTCAGGGAGCAGTTAAGCCTTTCCCAAATCATGTCAAGTGGTTTGGGAAAAACAATTATGGCTCTTTAGTTGCTGTAGAGAGTGTGTACTAACAGGGAAGCAACAAAGCAACAATGCTACTGACCCTTCATAGACGTCACAGCGTCCCATGTCGTTCAGACCACTTACATTGGCCTCCAGCCTGGAGTAGGAGGAATTTATGTTTATGCGTTTCATTTAAGCAATTCTGCACAGCGTCAATTAATGCCAGTCTGAGAAAGTGACAAAGCAAGTTGAAAGAAACAACACCTCAACATTGGAATACATTTTCTTAACATTACCATACAAAAGAATTAAATAAATTAATGCAAATACACTAATTTGTTTTATTTTATTTTATTTTATTTTATTTTACAGATTAAATGTAAATAATGAATGCCACTTTCAGTGTCTAAGCATTACTTCACATTTTATAAAACTACAATTACAGAAATGACAGAAATCAGCTCTTCCTTTTTTTGTTTCTTTGTTTTTTATCTTTAAGATCCACCAGCCCTCTTTGATAACAAACACACTGGGAAGTTACACAGGCATTGCACCACATCAGTGAAACGTCCTGTAAAGAGTATAACTCTTTTGTTTCTCAGGTGCAATATCTGCATCTGTCTTCAAAGCTGAAAGTATCAAACTGAACATCAATTGTGTGTTCTGTGTGAGTCTGAAATTTGTGAGCTTAAATACACAACACTATTATGGCACCTCCACTTGAAATCCTCCATAGATCTTCTGCTGGAGTGCGATGCTCAGAACACATCTGTTGACTGGAAGTAAAAGCATGTCTTTATAAAATAAATACCCTCTAACCCTACATATTATGGTAGGAGCAAACAGTAAATGCCCCACAATGATGTACACTCTGCGCCATAGCTGGGAGCTACTAAATGTTTTCTTGGCATGCAAAGTCTGCCCGGCACTCTTTCTCGTCTAATTGGCCCTAATGAGGGTAGAGAGGCATCTGCAATGGGCTACACCAGGGCATTTCTCACACTGGGCTCTGCTAATGAGGATGGATGGCCTGCTCACTGAGTAAGGGGCTACAGCTAAATTTATCTGTCCGTTCCGGCACGTTGCCAGTTAGGGTAAAAATCACCACCTGTGAAGTATTTATAACGCTCATGAATTATTCCAACCTTTACCTGTAGGAGCAGCGACAGTGATGTACATGATGTTCAAAAATAGGATGTCCCAGATGTGTAGGCGCGCTTTCATGAGTCATTAATGTGTATAGGAATTAATATGAGGTGGGAGATATATTCAAGGAGATAACATGAGTAATTTGAACCAGATTCTGGTGCAGCATTATTGTTTTGATAGATGCACTGAAGACTAATGTCTTAGGTCAATTCTGTTTCAATTCTTAACCATGTTTCTATGTAAAATATAAAGCAAATTCGTTGTATTAAGATTATTTGTCAATATTAATATTTATGTGTCTTGAATAAACTCTCTCTCTCTTTCTCTCTCTCTCTCTCTCTCTCTCTCTAAGTAAACTAGTAAACAGAATGTTGTGTGTACACTTGAAATTATCCCCAAAGAGGTAGAGGGGCCATTTACTGGGGATGTTCTGTGAATAACAAGACTGAGGGGTTCAGTGCTCATGAGCCAGAGAATGTGCTTTATTATAGTCTCTTGGTGTTTATGTAACACCTCACAAATGAGAGAGAGAGAGAGAGAGATGCGCTTCATTTTCAGGAAAACCTGTAAATAGACGATATGAGAAGCAGCAAAATAGCTCTCATATTATAGTAAAAAGATAATGTTCTTATTCGGTTATGTTGGACTATTGATGCTTTGCAGCTGAGATCACACTCATGTCAAAACTGGAGCCTCCGCCATATTGATAGTGCACAGGCATATGAATACTACATGTGTCCAATAGAAAATGAAGTGTCTGTCTGTCTATCTATCTATCTATCTATCTATCTCTATCTATCCTATCTATCTATCTATCTATCCTATCTATCTATCTATCTATCTATTATCCTATCTATCAATCTGACCACGTTAGACACACAGCTGTTGCCTGTCTGTCAATGAGAACCAACATGTCACTGAATTTCAACAAATTAGTTATCAATAAATGTGCATATCGATGGCTGTGAAGGAAGTAACTTGTCAGGGATCTGATGAGGATTTGGCAGGAATAAACAGAAGCTCACAATATTCCAGCGGCCGGGTTAGGCGGCTGTAGGAATGCTCGCGATTCGGACAGTGATCTGATTAGGATATGAACCGAATGCCTCGCTTTCACAAACCGTCAGTGATCTGGTTAGGATTTAGCGGATTGCTACTCATTAGCCATTAGCCTGTGTAGTGTGGAGGTTAGCCCAAACGCGGCTTGGAGCGCGAGTAGTTAGGATAGCCATGCAAGTTGATCTAAGAACTCTCTCACACGGAGAGCAAGGATTATCACACTAATCCGCGTTCTGACGACACACACTCTATCAAAGAGATAAACCCAATAACTGGAGTACTCACAGTTGGTGCCGAAGTGAATCGGAAGATGGCCAGGTTGACTCTAATGGCAGAGCAGCGCGCCGCGAGGAAGTGAAACCTTTTATTCCCTTTGAACCACAACCGGCCGCGGAACGGAGTGCGCATGACATAACTATTCTCATATAAAGTTTAAGTAATACTATTAATACTACAAACAAAATGGCACACTTAAAATAAAATCTTAACATGTAAAGTGTTTACAGAAGCATAAGTTTGATGCGTGTTAACAACTAAGGAGCTCGTGTGGAGGCCCACACCTGTTGTAATTCCTAAAATAGTATACTCAAGACTAAAACAGCCTTCGCATCACTCTAACATTGCTCATCTCTCAGTTTACCCACCTAACCCTGCTTTGCAATTCGACAGATGATTTAACTTAGCCTAGCCTACCCCTTTCTGTGCTGACAACAGCTAGATAGTAGTGTGTCAGTGGATGCAAGTTGATAGAAAACATCTGGAGGGACTCTGAACGGATTGCATCCAATAATAGCGATCTTTTTGTTGTATCTCTTAGGTTCAGGCATCGAAATCAGAAATATCCATAACCGACTGTCAGTCTGGAGCGGATTCGGTACTTCATTTTCACTGGAAACTAGCACAGTACTTCATATGCCCGGTACTCAATATGACGCCGGCTACCGTTTTGTGACGTCACTGCAAGGCATCAATGCGATGGTATATTTGAGACCATAAATGCAAAAAAAGTTGATAAAAACACATATATAAACATTTCCTACAGCAGTAGGCAGGAAGAAACTTGAGCTGCTCAGACTAATTATTACTTTGGTCACCATGCCATACTTCCCAATAACTCTTGTGAGCCTACCACTTATACAAGCACTATTATTAGCTGCTGCTTTTATTATTAGCAGTCTTATTAGTGCCGCTGTGGGTCGTGTAAGGAACTCTGCAGGGATCTGGGGGAAAGCAGATCTCCTCTGAAAAGTGAGGCTGCTTTGGCAAATGATTTCCAGGCTTTATCTTCTCTTGTGTCTGAAAGGGAGGCCAGAGAACAAGCATTTCCCTTTTAAAGCACCACACAAAAGCCACTGGGCTCTTCCTCTCTCTGTGTATTCAGTATTCTACAGTATCAAGAGGCTTTCACAGAGATCAAGGCCCCTCTATGTGATTTCACCCCATCAAGAAAATCTACAACCTGTAAAAACTTAACAGCTAGAGCTTTACTGCATACAACAACACCTTGTTTGGAATAATCCTATGAATGACATAATTGTTGGTGTGTGTAGTTGTAGCTGTCTGTATTGTACAGTAGATTATAGAAAAAAATGAAAAGAATGAATAAGTTGCTTGATATTTCATTTATATTAAATGGCAGATTAAATATTAAATTTGTTTCACATGATACATCCTGAGAAGATGCAGTACAAGATCTAGTTCTCATAATCTGAAAGGAATGTACAAGTTACTAAACCTTATGTGAACCCCTTTCGAACTTTGGAACAGAGTGTTATGGACAGATGAAATAAGAGGTATCTTGTAATACATTGATGGAATGAGGAAAAGTGAAGGAAAGAAAAGCAGCTGTTACTAATCCAAAGCACCTCAAGTATGAAACATTGCTCTCTCATCTCTAAAGTTGATGTGGCGGAAAGCAGCAGCTTGATGAAAGGTACAGAAGCATTTTAATGGCTCATGTTCCACCACATACCTCTAAGCTCAGTTGATGAGTCTCTGTTTTGGTACAGGCCAGAATGCTTTTACTTATTTGCCAGAATGTCTCCGAGCAGGAATTAAACATGCATTACAAGAAGGGCACGGCACTGACAGGAAACAAATCAGATATATTAACAAACCCAGATATAATAAGCGGTGATGTACTGATTTCCCCTGGTTTACATTAGTAAAATTGTGATCAAAATACTTACTTTTTAGTGTGCACTTAAATTTTAATTCTTTTTTTTTTTAATCATTCATGTGAAGAAAGATTTCTCAGCTCCATGAAAAATCAAACACTTCATTTTTTAGCATAAAGATGAAACCTCAGTGGAGGGTAAAGCAGGGCTCCAGTCCCCCTGTCCTCAGTCTTTAGTCAGGGCGCTAGAAATAATAATTGCTCACATAAAATAAGAAGGAACTGTTTTTGAATGTCTGGTTGCACATGGTTGGTTTTAATGCTAATGGCCGAATATTATGGTTCTTCACTAAAATACCAGATTGAATTTCAGAGGTTGTGGAATGGACGATGGGTAGAACTGAGCATTGCTGTGTGTGTGTGTGTGTGTGTTGTTGTACTTGCTACTTAGTGAGAACCAAAATGAGTTTTTAACTAGCAGAGTGAGGACATTTTTGGGAAGTGAGGACTTTTTTTGTGGTCCTCACTTCTTTAAACTGCTTTTACAAAAAAATACTAGTTTATTTGCAAAACTAAAAGTGTAGAAAGATTAGCTTTTGGTTACTGAGGTTATGGTTAGGGTTATGTTTAGGGTTAGGTGTAGTATTATTTACATACAGTAATATAGAAGTCAATCGACGTCCTCACTACTATATAAGTACCAGGATGTGTGTGTGTGTGTGCACATGCATGCAGATTCTCACGCTTGTGTATGAATTTATTCATTTTAATCATGCATTTCACATTTGCATATTGCATAACTCCATAATTCATTCAAATGGAGTGATGAATTCTTAATCCCTATTGACAGGCATGTCATTTCAAAGTCAATGAGCGGAAGATCTTGAAGATAGGTGTAAGTGCCGAGGTGTCCTTTGAGGCTATGAGCCTTTTTTATCATCAGGGTGTTTGTGCTGTGTGTAAAACACTAAAATCAGCAATAAGCTGTTATCCTGTTGTTCTCTCTGTGGAACTCCCACAAATAAGGATATAATGTCAGCTCCATACCTTATTTGACTTCATCTCGTGTTAGCCTGTTTTAACGATTCTGTAGGTGCTCTGCAACTGCTTTTTGCTTCTGTTATAGAGATTAATGAGTCAATAGTAGTTTACAAACATGCTGGCAAAACTGATATTTTTTAATTGTGGTATATATTTGGCTTAAGTAAGTAATAAGCACAGTAATTAACAACGTAAATAAGCCAAGTCATAAAAGATTTTGACAGAATACTTGAGTTTGGTATTACTTTTAAACACTGAATATCAAATGTAAGGAAATGAATTAACAATACAGTTTGGTTAATTGATTCTGGCAATAAGAAAAACATTAAATAAGCTAATGAACTAAATACATTCCACGTTTTTTCTTTCTTTCTTTCTTTCTTTCTTTCTTTCTTTCTTTCTAATTTTATCTTCTTTTACTTTACTTTTGTTGACCTCTGCATTTTTCTTCATTGGTAATCCCCATCTGTCGTCTAACTGCCATAAGTTTGAAGATTTCAAAACATATTCCAGCCAGTAAAATACACCCTTCCAGTGAAATTAAGCCTGCTTTATCTTGTCCGTAACACACAACCACACACACGCACACCCACATACACACTCACACACACACGCACACACTCACACACACAGATCCAAACTATCTTTGCCAGTCAGTCTCTCTTTTCCATGTATGAGTAATGATGAATCACAACAGCATTTCTGCAGAAGCGTTTGCATAAATCTGTAATGTACCTTCTTTTTCACAGGCGGACTTGTCTAGACCTGTTCTAGCAGAAGCTGTCATGGCCAATTAGGTCCAGATGTTTACCATATCTCTGAGGTTATTTAGCACACCCGTGGCCTTATGGGCCATCCTATATCATCATGCAGACATTTACTGTCACTGCTTACAAAAATAGCTCTGTCTGCCATATGAGTTCTTAGTGTGGGGTTTCATTTCAGAAACTAGAGTTGCTGCTGTAAATAGGCACTGAACCATAACACCTTACTACTTTCATATTTCCGACACAGCCCCTCCAGGGCAGTGTAAAACACAAACTAATTAAGTTGCTTTATTTATGAAAATATCACTTATTGCTGAGACATTTTAGAATAAATTCATCTAGGCTATGTGTTTAAACAAACCCTTAAACTTATTTTAAAGTTAAAGTGAGTGATTATTTGTTATTGTGAGCACACCACAGCACACAGTGAACCACAACTAAATGTGGCCTCTGCATTTGACCCAACCGTGAAGGAACAGTAAGCAACTTTGGCAGCGTCCGGGGAGCAGTGCTTGAGGATGGTACCTTTACCTTTACCTTTACCGGTCTTGGACTGGACTAACAACCATTTGATCTCAAGGCTAACTCCCTAACCATTACACTAGCAACTGCTCCTTATAGCCTTGGAATTATAACAACCATGTAATAATTTAATAATAATGTAATAATATTATTTTAAAATTTCTGCACTAATTCTGTCGATCCTTTAACACACCTAATTTCTTGCCTCTATAGAAACATTAATCACCCTCCTCTCTATTACTGTTTTGATGTTCTTAATCCTTCTCTTTCCCATGAAGTTACCAAATATTTAGCTGACATTGGAGGCAGCCCTGATAACCTGTAGAAACACAAATGCTTTTAATGTTTTAAAATACACATTCCAATTTTAGACATTCACCAAACTATCTTGTCCAGAGCAGCTTACGTTTCCTAGTTACATGGACACTCTTACAAGTAGTAATCTGGCGTAATGAGTCTCACTCAAGGGCTTAATGGTCATAATTCTGTAGGATAAGGCTGGATTTGAATCTACAACCTCTTGGTCCACATAAAAGCATT
The DNA here is from genome assembly GCA_032718565.1 of Distichodus sexfasciatus. NCBI lineage: Eukaryota > Metazoa > Chordata > Actinopteri > Characiformes > Distichodontidae > Distichodus > Distichodus sexfasciatus. The sequence continues at coordinate 280,497 of JAVGVS010000063.1, read as the reverse complement.
CTATTACTCAACCACCACCACACCAGAAGTGTTGCTTTTAAAAATCAAGTTATTAATTTTTCTATTAGCCAAATTTCAATTATCAACCGACAATTTGTCTGGCATTTTTATTCCAAGTATGTCCCTGACTTAGGGAGATTTCGATACCATTACTTTCATTGCCCTGTTCTAAACAAAATTGTACTATAGTAATACAGTTGTAGTGCATCTTTCACAAGGCAACTAGCAAAGCCAATACAGGCACACAGGTTAGCAATATCATGTGAAAGGAGGAAGGAAATACAACGTTTAGGGTAAAGATAAAATTATCTTTGCATTTTAGTGTTTTTGTCAGATCAAGAACATGTTCCACTCTTGCTTTCCTTGACAATGCTGCAACAGTGATTTTATTCAGTGTAGAACAATAACCCCATTTCCACTGCCAGGAGCTTTACAGGAACTGTACAGGAACTGTAAAGTGTGTGTGTGCATCTGTGTGTGTGTGTGTCCATGTATTTATCACATTGTGGGGAACTTTTTGTCCCCTAAAATCACTTTTATCTGATTTTTGGGGTTTTGTGGGGACATTTGAGAGGTCCCCATGAGGAAAAATGACTTTATAGAAAATGTGCTTGTTTTATTTGAGAAACTAAAAGAGGTAAAAGATGTGCTTTTGGTTACTGAGGTTAAGGTTAGGGTCAGGATTAGGTGTAGGTGTAAAATGATATACATCTATTCATTATGGGAGCCTATGGAAAGACCTCACAAAGATAGTAATACATAGACTGTGTGTGTGTGTGTCTGTGTGTGTGTGAGTGTGTGTTACGATAATCTCTTGTATAGGTCACATTAAGGTCTCTGGCCCTTTAACCTTGCACAATTGACTATCAAGAGAAATGAAACTGCAAACTAAAACAGATGTGTGAACAACTGAAGTGAATCATTGTGAAGTCATTGAGATTCTTGCTTAGGGACTTAGGGAATGTGCTATCACTCCGTGATGACTTGTGTACTGTAATTGATGTTGGGTGTGAGAAAAGGGTGTGAAGGCCCAGACAAGTGATTCCTTGAAAAAATGACATTTTGCTGTCATACTGAAGTTGAGAAATGTTGTGTTCCCTACAAGGACTATCATGAGAACTGTATATGTTGTTCGTGATCTTTGTCTATTACAGGTGTAACGTGGTCAAATCCCTTTTTTCTTCACTAATTTCTATTGCTTAAAATACCTGTAGAAAACACTTAGTCTTTCATAGATGTCATTTTCCAGAACCTATTGTTTAACGACTCTTACAAAGCCGTGTGTCATTTGTTTTGACTGAAGATAATGTGTTTTCTGTTTAACAGTGCACCAGTTTCCTGCTTACTGAGCTGCTGCGGCTGCTGTTGCTGGTGATGGCTGCTGCTCTCCTTCAGGTCCTCTCTGGAGCCCCCGACCTCCTGCTTAGCTTCCTGTTTACATGTTGCACTCTGGTCTGGTTATTTTGGGTTGTCTGAGGTACTAAAGTGGAACATTCAAGCCTTGAAAAGTGGAAACATCAGAGCCTAATTTGAATTTATTTTTATTTTTTGAAGAAAACACTGTGATGTATGTAAAGCTTGCAACATTACATGAAGTCCTGTTAGCAACATTATGATTGAACATTTTATGTTCAACCATAGAAATTAGCATTATCACATCTTATTAATTAATAGTTGTTTTAAAGATGAAAACAAATCATCACAAGTCTTTTTTGGCTGTGAATGTAGTCATCCTGAGTACATTCCTGAAATATGGTGCATGCTGTGACTTGATCAATGTTTAGAATTCTCTTTACAGCATATGAATTATACTGTCAGGTAGTGAAGGTGCTCTCCAGGGTGGAACGGAGAGCTTAATATAGAACATACTTTGTTTAATGTACGAAAACGGAATGCAGAATCCCAAAAAGGCATGTGTCAGTGGCCGCACCCTGAAGCTTCTCCATTGGCCTTGTGCTATCGGGCATGTTTATCTTTCTCGCTTCCTGTGCTCGCTCTGTTCCTCACGTGCTGGACGCTCCTGCAGCACCCCCCTGCCATCCCTCCCAATTCCCTTAGACCCTTCCTCCCTTTTCCCTCTAGCCTGCTGTCCTTTCTCCACTTCTTTAGCGGCAAATCAGCAGATCGCGTTCCGGCCCTGACAGCTGGGATGAGGCCAGTGACCTGCCAAATGTGTCACCGCATGGCCGCTAATGAGTTTGTATCAGTGCTCATCCTTTGGGCTGTGGACTAGGCTGACCTGTCTGTGTTATCCAACAACTGTGAACAAGGAGACACAGGCAGCCAGAAGAGAAATACAGCACCATGTCACAGCCACTTTTCTCGCTGTCCCAAAGCAATGTCCCCTGTGTCTCTATGAAACATCACCTCCTATATTTTTAGCCCTTTGCTCGTGTTTACTGGATGGGCTGCAACATGTGCGACCAAAGCAGACGGTTGAAGGAGGAAAGATTTGCAAAGCGTATTTAATGAATGGCCCGCCCCTAGAACAAAATTACTGTCATTACTCCATGTCACTGAGCTATGTGGTGGGAGGTCCCACCTTGTCAGAGTTCTTGGTGGATAAACTGAGCCTCTTGGGAGTATGGACTCCCTCACCCTCAGTGACAGCTAATTTCAGCCTGTTGTTTTTATCCCTCTCATCAGGTTAATGTGGATGGCAAACCTGCTTTGGCACGCCACATGACCCACTTACAGTACAGTACTGCAAGAAAGCCCCAGGCTACATAAAAACAAGTAGCCCTTGTGTTATTCTGGCATGTTTTTAGGCACAGAGAAAGTGTGGAATTAAGGTCAACCGCTGGATGGCCAGCCAGGTCAATGTGGGGCTTTCTGTTTCAAGGATGGTGATCTAAAAGTAACAAAAGAAATTTAACCTCACTGTAACAAACACTGCTCTAAGTAATGAGCGTCTTTAGTCTCCTATAGACTCATAAAAATGACTCAGTCATTTTGTTCAGATTTTAATAATACCAGCATATAATATTTTATACTTTAATCTATCACTTTACAGCATTATGAATTGTGCTTCTATGAGGATTTCTGTCAAAGCAATGTGTTTGAATTAGTGAGAAATGTTGCTCTTCTGGTCTTAGTCCATTGGCATGTGTTTAAGTTCATAATGTGCCTGTTTACTTGAGCACACCCAACCCATCTAGAATTACAATCTGTACCCAGAGGAATCTTTTTAACCTGTGATCAGTCGTTAAAGATTTACCTTCATCAATTATCTTCACAGACACAGTTTTATAAGGTACCCATGGTGACTGGATTCATTCTGTTAAACTTTTAGGGGACCTTTCTTACTAGTAAATTACTAAGAAAGTTCAGTCATTGTAAGAAAAAGTATGTTCCCTATGTGTGTTAAAATATGGTCTTACTGTGTGCACACAAATCCCTTTGTCCAGACACCAGAGGCACCAGAGGCATCGCCAGAGGCATCTGGGAGGAATATCAGAGGAATTCTAGTCATGAAAAGCTTCTTAAAGAGCAGGTGAGTGTGAAAGGCTGCAAAGAAAAGTGACAGGTGGAGGCAAGGAGTTCAGCCCTGGTCACTCTTCGTGCGAGGTCAGCAATTTCACAAACTAACACGAGAAACTTAGAGGACTGGCTTTGATAGCCTAGGGACTACTAAAGTCTCAGTTGACTGTCAGTTTACAACACAAGTTGGTGTTAGTTATACAATTTTCAATGGGATTTTTAATTTTCAGTTGATTTTCAGGCAGTTAAATTTGATTTTATTACACTTGCTTATGGAAATTTGTGCACTCCTTACATTTTTCCTGATTCTTCTCCTGAAGTCCATTCTAGTTTGTAGCCTGAAAATGCACTGATTTTTCAAATTGTTTGAGCTTTGTTATAATTGCTGTGTTGTGGTGCATCCAGTGACCGCTGGGACACATTGCCCTGCTGTTTTACAGTTATGGGATCTTGTTGACTACACTGTGCATGTGAATGTTGTTCCATTTCATACCATGCCATACCTGAAAGGCAGCATAGCTGTTATATCCAGTGCTAAGATGCCCTTCATGCATGCATAATTCCCGGAAAAACGTACAATCTACTATCCATTAGTACACATACAGTGATAGATAAGAAACAGACCAAGTCAGTTGTGGTTTAGTGTTATTACAGCATCTGTCAAAAAAAAAAAATCATTGTTCAATATGAGCAGTATGAGCATGCATGTGCAATGCAAGTAACCTCTACTCTCTTTATATGAAGTCAAACAAAAAACACACAGACAAAAAAACGTGTGTGAAGGTTTGTCTGTGTGCACAATAACCTGTGTTCCTTTGCTGAGGTCTGTTTTGAGGGATTTTGTGGTTGACTAGTGGATTCGGGCTTGCCGGAGACCTGAAACAAAGGAAACAGGAAGGAAGTGACGGTGATTTCACATTAAAACTGGTACTCTCTCTCTTTGTCATCACAACCAGCCATGGAAACTTTTCTCTGCACGCCTGCTGCTGCAGGACCCTGCTTAGCTTATTGTATTAATTTGTGCTTACAGTACCATTCTGACAACTTTTTTAAACAATATACAGAAACAGCTGTAAAATGTCCTTTTCTAAACGATTCTAAAGCTTGTCTTAACTGTAGCCTGAACGGCGTATTTTTGGCATTCCAATGTGATCTAAAGTGGGGAGGTTACTTCTAATGCAAAAGAAAAGTAGAACCTGAAGAGAGATTTAAATACCGGTTTTACTTCATCCTTGATCCCAAAGATTTAAAGCAAATAGTTAAACCGTCCTCTCTCTCTCTCTCTCTCTCTCTCTCTCCGATCTGCTTACTTGGCTGGTGTGTGGCTATGAAGTGCACCATCTGTTGTGATGATGAGTATGGTGGCATGAGGCTGTAGATTTCTGTTAAACACGTGCCGGTACCCCACCTGACAGTTCACCTTGGAGAAATGTCATCCCAGTCCAGCATTTATTATTGCCCACCACTTCCATTGAACAGAAATGATTTAACGTTATCATGAGAATATTCTCAGTAATAGATATTCATCAGCCAATATGCTTCTATGACGTACTCAGAGCAGAAATCACACACTCCGTATGATAAATGGAAATAATTCCTGACCAAACAAGTTTTAAGCAAGTCACAAGACAACATAGCTATAGTTATTGCATCAGGACTGTCATGACTCATTCACGTGAACATCAGTCTCATTCCCACTACTGCTTCTACATTGAATTGTTTATTGAAGCAACAGGTTTGCAATGATGGCATCAAAACTTATATATACTCTGTAAACCAGAACGTGGCCAGGCTTCCTTCAAGAATCAGTAAAACCTACTCCTGACCTCTCTCATTCACCTCTGCATAGTTTACAGTCTCTGCAAACATCTCATGAACTCCTAAAGGACAAAAGTCCAAGTTTACATTCCTGTCACAGCCTGCATCTTGGTCTGGCATTTCTCTGTGTATGTAAAAGTGAAACACAATAGCACAGTGACGCTCCGTGCAGACACCCACATTGCCACAACTTCTCTTTTACCAGGTGGAGAGAAACGATCGAACTACTTATGGCCACTCTGCAGGATGGAGTGCTGGAGGAGGCTGTCTGATTTTGTAGACTGCTTAAACAGTTTGTCAAGTGTCTCATTTTGTGTTTGAAGCACCTGGGCACGCCGTCAGCAAAAAGCATTCCCCTCGTTACTGCACGTCAATAGAGCCATCAGCAAAATTGCCATTTGTACAAAGGTCACAATTTTCTGCTCAAACGTAATATAGGCAAAAAGGAAAAAACTGTATCACGCCCACAGTCACGCATGCATAAATGAAAGTATGGCATTCATTTTCAGGTGCGAGCTTAATCATTTGGTAAGTCTGTGTTACTGAGCAGAATATGTCTATTTATATGTACCCAAGTACACGAATTAGAATTTGAATAAGCATCACGGATCAAGATCAAAGCTGATGTAACATGGGACAACCCCAATCAGTGTTTGTTTATAAGAACAATGAAGGGCATCACTTCCCTTCATTGTTCAAATTTTTCCACCAGGGCTTCTCAACACCTAGTTGTGTTCTCTTAACATCCTTTATAATTGTCAACTTGCCAACCACATCAGAGAGATGGAACTCCCCAAATTCACCCACAAATTTTCAATTAGGGAAATCACTAAATTGACCCCAAATGATAAAGCCAGTACTATTGCTGCTTTCATCAATCATACTATACAGGATCACAGCTGAAAACTACATAGCTTGTGATTTGTGCAATCATATTGCAGTCCATTTTATATATGTGACCTTCCACGGCAAAACCAGTCGCTTGTCGCAAATTTTCAAAATTGAGTTATGTTATGAAAGGGCATAAATCAAGCTTCAAAACGATACCTATATCGAATGAATCAGACGACATATAACTGAGATATCGACATTCAAAGGAGTCGGGTTTCTCCTGTCACGGTAAGTGAGAAACGGAGAAATCTGCCTTTGAAGTTGACTATCGCCGTAGCACTCACAGACGCTTGGTGCGGTCGCAGCTATGTTTGTGTTTACGGTAGCCTACGCTGCGTTCACAGCCACACGGATAGCCTACCTGCGTTAGGTTAACTGAACTCGGGAGACAAAGATGGATTCCGGAGAAATATCTTCACTTTAGTCAATGAGTGGATTAACTGTAAATATTGGAGTAGAGCGGTCAAAACAGAAACTTTTAACATTCTGCTGGAATTGAATTCCTCACCTCAAGAAAGTCACGTTTTTAGGATGGAAAGGGTAAGTTTTTCAGCCAAATTTATTCCCAACAGTACAGTATAGACCTTCCACTGTTTCAAGACACTAAAAACTAAAAATCCAAAATTTTACCCCACGCAACATAAACGCTCGTTTTTCTCGGAAACCTCCGTTGCGACAAGCGACTGGTTTTGCCGTGCAGAGTCACATATGGAAGCCATCTGTCACAATACATTTACAGCTTGTCTGATCTTAAATGACCAGAGGTGGGCAAAGTAGCTAACTTCATTACTTAAGTGAAAGTACAGATACCACTAGTCAAATGTTACTCCAATACAAGCGAAAGTCGTACAGTCAAATTTTTACTTAAGTTAAAGTACTGAAGTACTTGTTTTAAAAAATAATAAAAAAGTAATAAAAGTACATCTTCTTTCACCACATTGTTGCATTATTGCCAGAACACTTACAATACCTATGCCTCTGACTACACTGTAGAAGCTGTAGAATAAGGAACTAGTGGAATGTTAGAGAATGAAACACAACCCCAACTTAATCAGGAGGACAGTGCAATAGCTGTAAATGCAGCTCAGAACATCAAATTAACATTCCAACCTGCTTAAACCCCAGATCTACACCTCTAGCTTCTTGACTTTCCAACAGCAACAATGTTTTAATCAAGACAGAAAACAGCAGAACTGTCTGAACTTGGTTTTTTAGTTCCAGTCTACAGGCGTGATGTAACTCTATTGATTACTGACAGACTGTCACCTGCCAAACAACCAATCACCTTTTAGAAAAGGGGGAATAACATCCACTTTATCCACAGATTTGAAAGTAGCGAGTAACGAGAACCTTGATAGAAATGTAGTGAAGTAAAAAGTATGGTATTTGTCTTCCAAATGTAGGGAAGTGAAAGTCGTAAGTTTCCAGGAAAAATACCACTCAAGTAAAGTACAGATACTCAAAATCTCTACTTAAGTACAGTACTCAAGTAAATGTACTTAGTTACTGTCCACCTCTGTACATGACTACATACATTCATTCATTCATTCATTCATTCATTATCTGAACCGCTTAATCTCCATCTGGGTTACGGGGGGCACCAGAGCCTATCCCGGGAATAAAAACGCAAGGCGGGGACCAACCCTGAGTAGGGGACAACACACCGCAGGGCACACACACTCACACTCCCATTCACACCTTACGGGTCAAATTTTGAGCTGTTAATTAACCTATATTGCATGCTTTTGGACTGTGGGAGGAAACCAAAGAACTTGGAGGAAATCCACGCAAACGCGAGGAGAGCATGCAAATTCCACACTTAAAGGCCCTACGGTTGACCGAACCCAGGACCTTCTTGCTGTGAGGCAGCAGCGCTAACCACTGCACCACCATGCCACCTTGACTACTTATAATGTATGTTATAAATGTTGGCTATTTGGACACTAAAAATAAAAGCATAGCATTGTGAGCATTCCGATAAACCAAGCCTTTTATATCTGAATACAACCTATCAGAGTTAGTTTCTCACTTTTCAGTGGTATAACAGTTCCAAACATTTTTGGTATTTAAATTATCATTGGAATCAGTGACTGGTTTCATTATTATCTCTGAGATGAATGATAAACAGTGTCTTTTTTTTTTACATCTTAACAGCACAGCAGACTGTCTTCTTTTTTTGATCCTGTCTTAAGATTTAATTAATGCTATTCCTCATTTGATATAAACTCCCTGAATGTTCTATTTGCAGTTATTCTCTCTGAAAATGATTTCTTCATGAAACAAAGCAGTTCTTCCATATACAGGACTTCTTTTTCATGGCAGAAAACAGAAATGAATTTCAGCTCTGAGAAAATAGAGCACAGGTTTTCGGAAAATAAGAATTCCATGAAATCTCCCAATCTGAGCTGGTAGATTGGAGTCTGTCTCATAACTCTTCCCACTCTCCCACTATTATTCCATTTCCTCCCTGCAAACGGAAAGACTGAAATAACTCTGCTGAAATCTATTGCTCTCCAGGGGGAAGCTTTTGTGTTGAAAAACACTGAGAAGAGGAGATGCCCGCACGGCAGGCACTCCGAAAGTTGGGTGTGTTGTCGGTAATCTGTGACAACGCAATTGACTAAGCATCATTCAAGATGGACCCGACATGCACAGGAGATGGTGTGCACATAGGGTGTTGGTGAGTATGTTTACACTTTAGAAATCACACCCACAGTCAGACGCTGTGGTTCTATTCCCGCCCCCGCTCTCACAATGACTTTTCTTTCCAGCCTTCCCCATCACATATCAAGAAATAGCTTATAGAAAGTAAAAAGGCTAGTCACTCTACAGCATGTTTTCTTTCCAAATCCAGTTAACACTTTCACTTCCCCCTCATCTTAATCCATGTCTTGAACAGAGCTTCCTCTATATTTCCTAAAGAGGCTTTGTAAGGAACAGCAAAATGTAGACATAGTAGCTGTCAAAATAATGTTCAAAGATGTGTCCTGGTTTTTCAGTGCAGATCAGCTCAGAGGAAGCCTGAGAATGTTCACGTAGGTGTGACCTTAGATTGCTTTTGTTTTCCTATTCCAGATTGAATCAGAAAAAAACAGGTATAAGATCTCATCATGACGGGTTTTGCCTTGTCCTGGCTTCATACACATGGCTTCTTATGACATTATCACACACATCTAAGACTTGTGTGTGTGTGTGTGTCTGTGTGCATGTGTGTGTGCGGTCATGTATTTATCGCATTGTGGGGACCTTTTTGTCCCCTAAAATCACTTTTATCTCTTTTTTTGGGCTTTGTGGGGACATTTGAGAGGCCCTCATGAGGAGAAATGACTTTATAGAAAATGTGCTTGTTTTATTTGAGAAACTAAAAGAGGTAAAAGATGTGCTTTTGGTTACTGAGGTTAAGGTTAGGGTTAGGATTAGGTGTAAAATTATATACATCTAGTCATTATGGGAGTCTATGGAAAGACCTCACAAAGATAGTAATACAAGACTGTGCATGTGTGCGTGTGTGTGTGTGTGCATGTGTGTGTGTGTGTGTGTGTAGAGAGAGATAATGGATACCTGTTTGAGTGCAGGAGACTGAAACAAGAACCTCAATGGCCACAGTGTTCGAACAACACTATGTATTATTTAGACACATACTGTTTTACTGTTTGTGGAACACCTCCCATTACAGTGAAATCTGTTCAGATCTAACATACATGAGCAATTAAAGTAATAATAGTATTCAGTTTACGTACATTTTTTATGGACGTTTAAAGAGTTCAATTATTTCTGTCTTGCACCTTAAAGCCCATTTTGCAGATAACTTATTTTTTCAATTTAAATAAGTCATGAATCTTCACTTCCAGAAAACCTTTGTGTTCCATTTGTAGCTTGGTTCTTGGTATATGATAAACTAACATGCATCGCCCTCTGGCAAAAGAAAAACACAGGCTATAATGGAATCATCCTGCACAGAGTGATAGCAGCAGGTACTAAACTGACTCAGCAATCTTCATTTTCTTCTTATAAATATAATGTGTGACCGTCTTGGAATATGCAGTTCCTAATTTGTTTTTAAAAGAGGCATGGGGAATCTATCAACTTAAAATACGTATCTATTGGAATATAATTATTTTAGAGGCATTATAGAGTATGATTTACTATTAGCTGTCAGAGTCACATCATAAAAATGGTAATATTATCTAAATATGATAAATGATAAATGGTGGCACAGTCCATTGGTTTTTGTTGGCATTTTAACCTACATCTAACCACTTCAGTATTATGGAAAATGGTTTTACTGGCTTTTAAATCACATGGTTCATTCACAGCCAGTCAAGTCATTTAAAAGTAGTAAATTGTATCTTGTAAGCAACCTCATCTGAATGGAATGTTAATGTTGGTAATAATAATCAAGGATCTCAGGATTTTAAACCTAAGAGAACTGGGCCCAATAAATAGTCTTTGTTCAATAAGACTGATGCTTGACATCATGATATAAACTCGTATCAGGTTAACCAAACCTCCATTTTAACCCCATTTATGTTAATACTGCAAGTACTTCCCCATTTATTAAAAGTCAAATTATTGGTGTAATTTCTGTTGTATGTTGTAACAGCCCTCTCTATTAATATCAATGAATTTACTTAGTGGTAATACATTCGTTTAAATAAACGCTGGTGTTTCCGCATTTTTCGGCACTCTTGTCAATCAAGTGGCAAAACTAAAAGGTTTTAAAATAGCGTGTACACGTTTCACTTCCCACTTACGAGTTTCTACACCCTGCATGGACGCTGAAGACGTGAGGCATGAATGTAAGCTGCAAACTCAGCAGTGAACCCATGTGCATATTATCCCTGTCTTACCTCCTGTATAATTGCATGCGGAAGGCACACAAGACATCAACACTTACCTCTTTTTTTGCTGAGAAATCAACGGTGCTTGTTCTGTAGGAGACTTAGTTTTCCATGCTGCATTGGTACACAAACACATTTACTGCAGACATTGTTTCATCTACTGTCTTGCTAGTGAATTTGATGCTTTTAGCGTATCTTGGCAAACCACAGTAAACCTCAAACCACAATACATGTTGGAGACAAATCAGATAGATATGAAGGCCAGACCAGTTCCTCTTCTTCCTTGTGAATTCCTTGCAAAACAGAAAATATGCAGAGAACCTTTTGCTTAAGAGGTACTGGTGTAAAAACTGAATGGAGGGCACCATATTGACATCAACTACCACAAAATGCTCACATTGTTCTCTTCTTAAGATCAACTGTTGTCTCTCAATGAAAACTGGACTAGCTGCAGCAGCAGTAATAATGGGCATTTTGGTTTTTTCGTTATTACAATTGGTTATTACATGATAATTATCATGCACATAACAGCCCAGGTTAATTGTGAGTTATTCTGGTGAGAGTAAAATCAGGAAGTATTTTGGGTGTCCACACACAGGAAATACTGTTTCACACCACTCTGTAAAACGGCTTCTTTAGCCATGTGCTGTACATAGGCAAGAATTAAGCAAGAGATTATATATCATTGTGAACCCTCCACAGCACACAGTGCACCACATTGAAATGTGACCTCTGCATTCAACCCATCAAGAAAGAGCAGTGGGCAGCTGGAGCATCGCATGGGGAGCAGTGCTTGAGCACAGTACCTTGCTCCTGAGTACCTCAGTAGTACCTTTACTGGTCCGGGACTTGAACCAGCGATCCTCGGATCACAAGGCCAACTCCCTAATGTTACGCCACCAACTGCCCCAAGATACAGTGAATGTGACAGTGATGTCCTGCAACAAATCTGACCGTTCTGAGCCACTCAAATTATTACAACCAATCACCTACGTGATCTACATCCGTATTTCAAACAATATAATGGTTCTTATATTGCCCGTGTGAACACACCAGTTCTCAACATTACCCAGTAAGGTCTATGTCCGATTCCTATTAACACCACAGTGTATCTATCATTAAATACATCCTTTAAAATATTTCTCATATTTGCATGAATAATCAATCTTTTAATTATTGTTTTCATTCTGCAAGGTTTACAAAAACAAACCACATCCATCTCTTTAAAAAATAATAGACATTATGTATTTAATATTTACAACTCAGAACAGTAGAATGTTTTCCTCTTTTGCACAGCAAAGATAGAACATTTATGTTTATAAGAACATTTCAAAGCAACAAAGGTTATGTACAAACAATGAGCATAAAGACGTAATTACACAACAGTGCAAAAAATAGGGACAGAAAACGGAACAACCTTAAAGTAGCTAGCTTTGTTTGGGTCGTCGTGGTGGTGTTTCCGCAAAGTAAAACTACAAGTTACACAATTCAGGTTTGCAGTTTTAAAAATACACACTTCCTTATGGAAATGCTTGGGGTAAACGTGCTGAAACGCAAAAGCTGCTGCTTAGTAAACTCGGCGTTTGAGGAGTGAGTAGGCGCGCATCCCCTGCGCGTAAACACGTCCATAAACACGAGCGCGTTCTTTCAAGTGGCGTGGACACGGCGGCACGAAACTACAGGCAAAACTTCGATAAGTTGCTCAAAAAAAAACCACACACACACTGTCGGGATTTAGAGTCCTGTGTTGGTCGGGGTGTCAGCCGACCTCCTGCATTCTGCCGCCCTCAACGCCGTTCGTTACGCACGCCGGCTCCTGGCTACTTTCTATGGAGGACTCGCTGCCCGTGCTCTCGCCAGACAGCAGGCGTGTGACCCTCAGGTCAGCCTTGAGCGTTTGCACGTCGTTCCCGATGCCCATCTCGCCCAAGTCGTTGATGATCTGCGAGAGTTCTCGCTTGCCGTTGCTCACGCAGTCGTCGTCGGTGTCTAGGATGTCCTCACATTCAAAGTGCATGGCTTTTTCCTCGGCTTCCTCCCCGACCAGGTCCTCGGTGATGGAGCCCAGCTTGGGCGCGCTCCTGCTGCGCTCCACGGGGGGTTTGTAGTAACACTGTCCGTTCAGCAGCTTGCGCAGCGGCACCAGTGGGATGGTCTGCTCCCCGATGAGCTGCTGTTGCTGGTGCCTGGCGTCGTCCCGTCTTTTCAGTCTTTTGAACTCGGCCAGCGCCGCGCTGGAGGTCTGGTAGAGGAGCAGCGCCATGGCTTTCGCCTTCTCGGGCTTGGACACGAGCACGGCGTGGCAGCGCAGCATAACCGCCTTGTGCTTCATCTCATGCCGATAGATCCAGGCAAAGATTTTGGGGAGGCGAGGGTCTGCCACGCAGTACGTAATCCTGTGCAACAGATACAAGTGTCCCGGTCTGCTCGACTTGTCGTCGACGTGCACCATCCGGATGCCCTGTGAGCTGACGGTCAGTTTCATCTTCGTGCCGTTCTTCCCCATCTCGCTTTTGCCCCAGATCTTGCTCACGGCCACGTCCGTACAGCCTTCTCCTTTCGACTGGATGGTGGTGGCGTTCCCCAAATACAGCACCGTGTACGTCGGGTCTTCGCTCGTGATCTTCACCTTTTTCCGTTTCGACTTGAACATACTGCCCACCCGGTTCAGCGCGCTCTCCGGGCACGACTTGGCGAAGGAGGTGAGCGCGGAATAGTTCAAACTCACGGCATAACCCTTCTGCTTCGACTGCTTATCTTCCTCAATCAGATCGAACTTGTTCTTCTTCCAAGGCAACATTCTAGTTGTGGAACTCGCGAAAGCAACGCCGTATTCAATCGGTGCCAAATAACACCTTAACACTACCTCTAAATAAATCTAAATATAGGCTTAGGATCAACTACATAACTTAAGCATGTGTCCACTTTGTTATTAATATCAGCTGAAGTCTTCTGCAGCTCCCGTCTGTGTGCACGGTAACATTGTGACGCGCCGTAAAGTAGCTGGAACACGGCGGTCGCGTGTAATTATATACGGGGCGGAACCATCTCGTCCTGTCGAATGGGGGCTCTGTGAGAATCTACCATTCCACAACGGGACTCCGAGGCTGCCAGTGATCTTGGACTGAAGACTGGACTGTCTAGTGCAAAAATGTTTAGTTTAAAGCTGTGATACCAGTCATTTTGTTTTGTTCATTATTGGAATAAATATTCATCTAAACATTCCCCCATCTCTGTTTATTGCCTTGAGTTTAGTCGTTCATAGCCACGTTTAATAGAACTGATCACGTCTATCGCATCATCACGTCGCCTTTGCCGTCCTTAAGACTGTAACTTGTAAACCTTTTGAATTAAATGCAAATAACAGCTAATAAACAATACAGATATATGATTTATAATCTTCTAATTTATAATAAAGTAACAGGTGTCTTGAATGGTTTTGCCTCAAAGCTGTAGCCTTCTCTTCCTGTATAATTAAAAAGAGAACGAAACCTTTTCTTCATATAATCAATCGTTTTTATATAATCGGCCATAGTGTGTGGGAAACATTTAGCTGGGGTGCGCAGACGATGCCGAGGAAACATATGAAAAAAGGCGATGCATGCTGCCGCCTACTGGGGAAAGTCCGGCAGTTGCTGTAAATATTCTAAAATGAAATCATAATAGAATGTTAGCACCCGATTCAAATTAAAATATAAATAATAATTAAACGTAAATTATTCAGTTGCAAACTGCACTATACATAACCAAAAATGCATGTCAAATGTATTACTCTACACCAGCTAATGTAGTTTCTTATTACTAATACCCATTTAAACCAGTTTAGCACCAAGGCAAGAATGTATAAGAATATATTTTAAATATAATAAATAACCCACTTATGTGTCAAATTTAATCTCAACAATTACAAATTCAAGGTCTGAAAAACCTTTTTTTGACAATAGCTTTATTTTACCTAAATGTAAATTGCTCCTTCGTGTGCTTCACATGACCTCTTCACATGACGTCTTGTGTCTCTGAACTCTCAGTCAAGTCAGACCATGACCATGTCACAGTGAGCACAGTCTTTTTCACCACTGTTTATAAATGAAAATAGAATGTTTGCTGAATATAATGTCTGTTGCACACATGGCACACTAATTTCCAGTGCTAGAATAACTGGAAATGTTAAAAGAACTTCAGTATTTTGTTCTTAAGAGCTGTTTGCTTTTCCAAGGATTCCAAGGGCATATTATTATTATTGTTATTGTTATTGTTATTGTTGTTATTATTATTATTAGCATTATTATTAATGCAGTAGCAATAATAATACAAACTGAGATAGCAGGAAGGTCTCTGAGCAGGAAATCAACTCGACTGTCTCGTCATTCAACTGAATGATGACGACACATTTGTTACATAGAAACGTAATATGCCATAACACCGTGATTAACCGAGGATTCGTCGCCAACACCTGAGACTGGGTGGAACTGATGTGTCAGGTGACAGGCTGCCCTCTAGTGGCGAAGCTGAGGAGCGGTCGAGAAATGTATTGTCCTCTTATTAGCCATTTTGCTTCATCATACTACACCAGGCCCATTATGTGATTTGTATGCAGTTATACTGCAGGGTTAAACCAGAATTAAGTCTGACTTAAGTCAATGAATGAAGAGGGTGCGGGTTAAGGGAGAAAATAGACTCTACCGGCGGAACTATTCTAGCCTAGCCTACGATTTCCTAGGACACTTTTAAGCGTGACAATATGGACGCAACCATTTCGGTGTTGTTACGTTTTGAATTTCGATTTTTTTTTAAATTGTTGGTTTTGCTTATACATTTTCTTATATGACCCGAAGAAAGTGTCGGTGTAAGTCAACTAATCAAAGAAGTACGTAGGATTATCCAGGACCGAACTTAAATTTGTTTTACCTCTCCACCGATGTTGTAATGAAACCTTCCCGACGACTTCCTTTGCCACAGCAAACATGTCACACGTGCGCATTGGGATCGTACGTCGCGTTTTGAGCCAGCTCGTGTGGAATCTGCGCGGTCATCTACGCCAAAGCGCGTGGAGATGGGGAAAAAGAAGCGCGTGGAGACGGCTCAGGGCTGGAGCAGAGCGTTGATGCGAAGAGACTCACGGCAGGTCGGGCAACCGGAGAACGACACAGCGGAGGTACGAATGCGCTCGCTGGCTAGCCATATAAGCTAACGAAGAGTTAATTTCACATTTTTAACACTAACATGGTGGTATATTAATGGTAAATTATATTACTGTTATTTATTATTATTATTATTATTAATAGTAATGCGTCGTAGTAGTTGTAGTAAGTATATTATTAGTACAAATATTCAGTACTCTTTCAGCAAAGCTAACAGTCGGTTAACACGACACCTGTGTAGCCTTTATTCGCAATGTTGCAACTGCAATAACGCAACGATCTGCGCTCTTATTTGCAAGCCACTTATGTTGCAGCGGACTTTACATGTGGGTTGCTATGTGCAGTGGTATTGATGTCCAGCATACTGTGTATATAGAGAAGCGTTTGAAAGTCTGTTGACGTCTGTCTGTTGTGATGCTCCTGTTCGTCCTCCTTGCTCCTCTTGGTCATTTGTCGTCTACCTGACTAGAATCGCGGATGTTCTGCTTTTGTGTCATGCTGCTCAGAAACTCAACTATTTTTCTGCCATCTTGCTAAGCAATGATTTATTTGTTTTATGCGCACAGCTTCATACTAGTGAGCTGAATGACGGCTATGATTGGGGGCGTCTGAATCTTCAGTCAGTCACAGAGCAGAGCTCTTTAGATGACTTCTTAGCCACAGCTGAGCTTGCTGGGACTGAGTTTACTGCAGGTATTATGTTGAATTAAACCTTACGGTTCAGGTCGTCACGTAATCCGTGGAGTCTCATTTTTAACGTGCTATAATTTTACAGAAAAGTTAAACATCAGATTTGTACCAGCTGAAGCCAGGACTGGCTTACTAACACCTGAGGAGTCCAAGCGGCCTCCTCCGACTATCTACAGGAAGTTGCTGCCATTTAACTAACTAATCAGCCAATAAAGTAAAATATTCTTACATTATAATATGTATAATGCATTATTTATAGAAAATATAAACATACTATTGTACTATATATATCACACATATTATACAGTCTCTCATTTTTGCCTCTATCGGTCATCTAATGTAACTGCAGCCGGTCTTACATGTAATTCCATACTCCGTCCGCCAGGTGGCGCTACTAAACCCAGCTGCGACCCGCCCGCCGCCGTCATCTGCCCTCACACCTCCATCCGAGCCCGTTTGTTTTGCTCACCAAAAATAGCACGATGGGCGCAAAGGACGGAGTTTGACTTCCAAAGCGCGGTGTGTGTGCGGCGTGCAGCTTCATGCTCTCTCCGCGCTGATCCTCTGTTTATTTATTTAGTGTGTGTGTGTGTATGTGTGTGTTTGGGGTCGGTTCGGTTGGCTTTGGTTCCGATGGCGAAGAACACGCTGTCGTCGCGCTTCAGGAAGGTGGACATTGACGAGTTCGACGAGAACAAATTCGTGGACGAACACGACGAAGCGTCCGAGCAGCTCGGGCCCGACACGGCTGAAGTGGACGCGCTCATCAGGCAATATCCTTCCACTCACACTGCATTTAATTCATTAATTCATCTTATAATACCAATGTTTTACAACATATTCTTGATAAAATATGTATAAAAATAAATGCAGTACATTCTATAGTACAACAGTGTCTGTCACTTGTCACTATTAATTATTTTATCATTTAAATCATAAAATTTTAGAAATGCCAAAAAGAATTGCGACAGTAGTTATTAAATAAACGTTGTGTTTTTACATATGTATATATATGTACACAAAAAAAAAAAAAAAAAAAAAATATATATATATATATATATATATATATATATATATATATATATGTATGTATATGTGTATATATATATACAGTTTCCACAATGTCTTGTTACCCTGAGCTAGGATGGTGTAGTGAAGGGCTACTCATCTCCCCAAACCTAGACTGTATAGGTTCAAGTCTTAACTGTATCTAGTCCCCCTGTGCTACCACTATTGGACCCCTGATCAAGACCCATAACCCCATGTAGTTCAGGGGAGACTTCTATGTTGCACTTGACAAAAGCATTAGGAAATTACATACATGTAAATGGTCTACAATGGTTTTGTGGTCAAAGATAGAGTGGTGATGAAAGTGGGTTTCAAGCCATAAGCAGCCAGTAAATGAATACAAGTATTTATTCTACATTTTTGAAAAATATTTGGTTTATTTCTGACATTTCTTGTTTTGCTTATTTGGTTTTGCTCCGTATTAGGCTTGAAGAGGAGAAGAAGTTGATTCTAACTCCTTTTGAGAGGAACCTTGATTTTTGGAGACAGCTGTGGAGAGTTATTGAGAGAAGGTAGTTTCATGATTACCTTATTGGGGTTGTTTTTCATTGTTTCAAGTAATTCTATTGAAATCTTTTAATGCTTCATTTACTGATGTTTTTAAAAATGAAATTCAACTCATTCAACATATTTTCTTGCCCTTCTCTAGTGATGTTGTGGTCCAGATTGTTGATGCCAGAAACCCTTTGCTGTTCCGCTGTCCTGATCTTGTAAGTAAATAATCATAATGTTATCGAAAATTAATTGATAGGAAAACTTTTTTTAAATTTGTTTCTGTCTTTGTCTTGTCCAACTCACCCGTTGTCTTAATTACCAGGAAAAATACACAGAAGAGGTGTCCAGTCACAAAGTGAACATGCTGCTTTTGAACAAAGCAGACCTGCTCACCAGAGAGCAGCGGAGGGCCTGGGCCAAGTACTTCCAGAAAGAAGGCATTCGGGCTGTGTTCTGGTCCGCGCTGGCTGAGGCCCAACGGCTGGAAGCTGAGGAAAAAGTGAGAACAATTTCACCCTTTGAGATCTGAGTCATATTGCACCACATGAGTTAGATTTTTAACTTCTGTTTGATTTTAAAGGGACAAGATCTGGAAGATAATGAGGAATCTAGTGATACAGAGTGTACCGAGGATAATTCAGTAAGCTGCAGTGGAGCAGAACCCCGAAGAGACTCGCATGAGAGGCGAAAGGAGGAACAGGATAACAGAGTTGATGACAGTGAAGAGGAGGAGGACACAACTGAGAACAAGGCTTCTTCATCTTGCTCTTTTCATAACTCATGCCGTTTGCTGAGAAAAGATGAACTGTTGGAAATGTTTAAATCTGTGCATTCTCGACCCACATGCAAAGAGGACCAGCTTACTGTTGGACTGGTGAGCTAAAAAGTACCAGCATTTATTTATACATTATACTGTACGCATTCCTTTTGTTTGTTCAGTGTTCATGTTTCCATTTTTCTCTCTTTAAGGTGGGGTATCCTAATGTAGGTAAAAGCTCTACTATCAACACCATCTTCAGGAATAAAAAAGTCTCTGTGTCGGCTACACCTGGACACACAAAGCACTTTCAGGTATGTTGTGTTACTTAACTTACTTGGAAAGAGTGTGTAAAATGCCCCAATAACTGTAATATTGGCAGGTTGCATGTGAAAACTCATTTTTAAAGCATATCTAACTTTACCCGATGCAGCGTTGTTCTTTATCCCACAGAGCTTAGATGAAAGGTGCATGCAACCCTAAAGTGTTTCTGAGACAAATGTAATAAGATGTGTAATTAAGACGTATGCTTTGCTTTTGGTTATAAACTGTAGTAGCACCTATTAAGTTAAGGCACTGTTGTTATGGTGAAAGCCAAGATTCAGTCTAATTGGGAGTTATGTCTTAAGTATGAATTATTCATTTTTTGACTTTGGTTTTGTCATCTATCTGCCTAAAATTAAAACCAACTATTAAACATAGCTACGTATTGAGTATTCTTAATTAGTAAGTCAGCCTGCATGATATGTGATCCACCAGTTCCAGGCTGGTCCATTTAGTTTAGTAACTTGCAGGTTAGATCATTTGGCATTTTTAAAATTCTGCTTCAGTGTTCAAGATTGATGGGGTAATTTTATGTTCCAACACATTTTATGTCCCTAATTGGTGCTGATCAGAGTTAATTTATAGGTAATGAGAGGTAGAGAGTTGGCCCCGTGATCCTGAGCAAGGTACCGTCCCTAAGTACTGCTTCGTGGGTGCTGCCCAGTAGCTGCCCACTGCTCTTTTACAGATGGGTCAAATACAGGGGTTACATTTTGTTGTGATGTGGTGTGTTCACAATGACATAATCACTCCCTTGCAGACTCTGTATGTTGAGCCCAGTCTCTGCCTGTGTGACTGCCCTGGGCTGGTCATGCCTTCCTTTGTGTCCACTAAAGCTGAGATGATCTGCAGTGGAATTCTACCCATTGACCAGATGCGAGATCATGTACCAGCCATCTCTCTTATATCCTTATGTCATTTTTCAGCAGCCAGTTTATTTTTACTTTGTTTGTTACTCGGATATGTAATTTTAAAATCACATTGAGAATACTAAGATATTTTGTTAGAGTTTTTGTATAATTTATACAATATGTGCAACAGACTCACAAAAAATATTTAAACAAAGATGTGCTGATCATGCCCTTACTTTTTCTTCTACAGCTTACTATTGCAGTGCTGTTGCCTACTATTTCTTTTATGTTCATTCAGTGAAATTTGAAAAGAGCCAAGTTGGTTCTCCCAACAGAATGGATGCATCTTTAAATGATTAAAGGGGAATAAATATAATATCCATCTTTAGCAAAAAAAAAATCTATTAAACAATAGCGTTAGCCTTAACTGGAGTACATTTGTCAGACAGTCCCACGAGCTGTGCTAGAAGGAACTTACGGAATCAACATCATCAGGCCGAGGGAAGATGAAGACCCTGACCGACCTCCCACCTCTGAGGAGTTACTGTCAGCGTACGGATGTAAGTACCTAGTTATCATACCATGTAATAGTGAATTATGCCCTGATATTCCTGTGTGATTGTTATGGTCTTTTTAGATATGAGAGGCTTCATGACAGCACATGGTCAGCCGGACCAGTCTAGATCAGCACGCTACATTCTAAAAGACTATGTTAATGTAAGTATATCTTACTGCTATTAAATGATTTTAGTTTCTAAATATAAATGTAGAATGGTATTTAAGACGTTCCGCTCTACTGAACCTTTTGCAGGGAAAGCTGCTCTATTGTCATCCTCCCCCTCACATTGACTCTAAAGACTTCCAGCCTCATCATGCCAAGTTTGCAAAGCGAAGCGTACAAAGTGATGCTACTACTTGTGCCAGTGGTTCTGCCAAGATCAAACAGATTGAGAACTCTGTTGATAAAAACTTCTTTCATCAGGTGAGATCTTTTTCTTGAGTTACTTTTAGCATGTTACAGCTTTGTTTAGATTTTGTATGGTATGTTTTTTATTCTTAAGGTGGAACTTCGTGCTTTTAAGATCTTAATCTCTTCCAGGAAAACGTACGGGCATTAACAAAGGGAGTGCAGACGGTGATGGGCTACAAGGCGGGCACTGGCCTTATGGGGCAGGGAAGAGCTGCTCAGGAACAGGAAGTTGGAAAGCCATGGAAGAAGCATGGCAACAGAAACAAAAAGGAGAAAGTGAGAAGACTAAACAAGCATTTAAATGCTTGAATATGCCCCCAAAATATCAAAGCAGAAGAGAGACTCACGTTTGAGGGTGTCTTTTATAATGGACAATATTAATTATACTTTGATGCAAGACTGACAGTTAATGCTGATCATTCCAGCATAATTAAATCCAGAACTTAACATTGTAATAAAATATTTCTGTAATTACAATTCATGCTGATCCTTCCAGCGTAATTAAATCCAAAACTTGCATTTTATGAAAATATTTCTGTATATTACTAAATCCAAAGTGAGTGTGTATTTAATTGGATAAAGATTTGGATCCAGACTTTATACATACTTTATAATAAAATTTGATCCTCTTGATGTGTCTTTTTGGTTATGTTCTTGAAACATTTGAAATGGCACATAAAAGATCTTGAGTGAATTTTACAGCCTCGTTTTTGCCAAGTTTGCTGAGTTATTGTTTGCTTGTTGCGCACGCCAAGAAAGACAGCGAAGCGGTTCAGATCCTGTATGGGTTTAAAATAGTTGTGCTTCTGCCACAGTGTCCCTGAGCAGAACAAGTTGTCACATGTCTGTATGTCTCGCCAACACAATGTGATATAATCATGGCTTAGATCTCCACAAGGCAGAACTTTTCTGATGAAAAGTCAACCCTGATTTGATACCAGTTGACTAGTGGATCAGTTCTGATTTATAGATAAAGTATATGCAGAATGTGCACTCATTGCCACATGCATGCTCTGCTGCAATGGGAAATGCAATCAAGGAAAATCGTCCCAATTGCAAAATTAGCGCAGATTAAGTTGTAAACAGTATGAGATTATATTGTTCTTAATGTACATGTGCATATTGATTGGTCTTTGCTGTTTATTACAATAGTCATTTTCAGTACATTTTCAAAACAATTTACTATGCAACCATCATATCTTGTTAAAGTGGACATAGAAATCACAATTAAAATAGTAAATAGACTGCAACCTAAAAATGGAAGTAAAATGATAGCTATTTAATAACCTGAGGCTAGTTACCTCCGCTGTTGCACAATTTTTGCACTGGCTCTACTATTTGCACGACCGTTAAACATGTATATATCACTGGTCACTTTTTAACTAACTATATCTGCACAAATTATTGAAAAGTATTGCACAGAACAGTTCTCCAATGCTGCTATAATATCTGTACAAACGTAAATTTCAGTCAGACTTTTTAAGAATACACTTCTATTAATAGACTGGATATCGAAATCTTTCATATCGAAAACTGTCAGTCAATTTCAACTTCTAGCCTAAAATGTATATTTTGCGTCCTATTTATTTGTATATTGTTTATTCTGTGTGCCCTATCTGTTCTTTGTTCTCTATTTCTTGTTACACTGTGTAAACTGGAGCCACGTCTTCTCGTCTCTCTGTATATCTGTACAATATATAGAAGAGATGACAAAGTTTACTTTGACTTTGACTTTGATAATTCACATCATATCCCAGGAAAGTTATTTTGTGGCAGTCATAAGTAATGTTTAATCCCCAAGAAGAACATAATTACAGATTAAATGCTTTTACTTTAGGAGATGAGCATGGTGTTATAGAAATAATTTTACATTTACATATAAGAATTTGGTTTTCCCGAGTGTGTATATATGTTGACATGAAACTACACCCCTGGACGAAATCGGTTATTACTGTCATAGCCTAATCGTTTTACCACTGTTAAACTAGCTAATCAGATATCTAGATCTTGTTGCATTACATGCATTTGACCAGCAGATGGGGACATCATAGTAATCCTGAAAAGTTTCTAAAAAACTGATCTGAAAGTAAATGCATTTACAGTAACGGCATTTTGCAGAGTGATTTACATCTTACATTGTGGTCTTATGTGCGCTCATATTAGATAAGATGCTGCTGCGTCAGACACTTTTTCATGCAAATCTTACAACCTTGGGTACCTCTGGCTAAGTTTATAGATGTACTGAAAAACAACCCTCAGATAGCATAAAGATACACTCTTTCAGTAATGCAGAAGTGATATTGTCAGATATGGACAAGATACAATGGCTATGAAGATGATCTGTAGGATCATGTACCGGGACGTGTTTAGATGCTGTGTTTAGCCACTCCTACTCCAGAGTGACTTGCTTCATAGAGGGACTGTTTCCCCAGAGCAACTTGGGGTTAAGGGCAATGGCCCAGCTCTGTTTTTTGGACCCCTGCACCACCAGATTGAAACTACCGTCCTAGGACATTAATGGGCCTTTGCTGCCTCTGGGGTTGCGTATTGTCTACATATTTCATAACTATCCTGCAAGTCAATAATTATTGTTCTTATATTCTGTGGCTTTAGAGTATTAAAATGCTCAAGTTTTAACTGGCACCATATTGAACTGTTATACATTAGTCTCATTTATACACCTAACAGATATACAAAACTTTATGTCTAAGAGGTTTGTGTCTGTTAGCTGTTATTGTCCAGTGTAAAAACCTGTGCCAGTTGAAAATGTGGACAACCCACACCGCTGTGACGACTGTGTTGGGAAGGTTACTTATAAAATGTATTCCACTACAGATTACAGAATACATGCCCCAAAATGTAGTTTGTAACGTATTCCATTAAATTACTCAACGTGAGTAACGTATTCTGAATACTTTGGATTACTTAATATACTGTCATGCTTTTTACAACTACATGAATGTAGCAATCACATCCTGCAAATTCTTGTTTGTTTTTCTCTACCAATTGACTGTAAAGCCCAAATCTCCCTGAATAGACAATATATTTACTGTAGAGGAGCAAAGACGAAATTTCCGAGTAAGAAATGCATTCCTGCCCGGGCACTGCTGGCTCTGTTGTGCTGGCTCCGGGTTCATTGTGTAACTGACGCCACCAACATTAACAGGACGCTTACATTAGAGCCTCTTACTGCGTGTTTTGTTTGGGTAACACCGGCAATGCGTGGAATTATCAAAATTAGAGAGGGGATAGCCTAACATATGCACCAGGAAAAGACCGCCGTGTAATCCATTTATTTCATCAAAGTAACTGTATTCTAATTATCACCTGTTTAAACGGTAACTGTAACAGAATACAGTTACTCATATTCAGAGGTGGGCAAAGTAGTTAACTTCATTACTTAAGTGAAAGTACAGATCCCACAAGTCAAATGTTACTCCAATACAAGTGAAAGTCGTACAGTTAAATTTTTACTTAAGTTAAAGTACTGAAGTACTTGTTTTAAAAAATACTTAAGTATTAAAAGTACATCATCTTTCACCACAATGCTGCATTATTGCCACAACACTTACAACACCTAATGCCTCTGACTAGCTTGTAGAAGCTGTAGAATAAGGAACTGGTAGAATGTTACAGAATGAAACACAACCTCAACTGATAAAGAAAACCAGGCATTAGTTTATTTTATTAATTAATTGTAAGACACACACCAATCAGGAGGACAGTGCAACAGCCGTAAATGCATAAAATCAACATTCCAACCTGCTTAAAACCCAGCTCTACACCTCTAGCTTCATGACTTTCCAACAGCAACAATGTTTTAATCAAGACAGAAAACAGCAGAACTGTCTGAACTTGGTTTTATAGTTTCAGTCTACAGGCGTGATGTAACTATTGATTACTGATAGACTGTCACCTGCCAAACAACAAATCACCTTTTAGAAAAGGTGGAATAACGTTTGCTTTATCCATAAATTTGAAAGTAACGAGTAACGAGAACCTTGATAGAAATGTAGTGAAGTAAGAAGTACAGTATTTGTCTTACAAATGTAGTGAAGTGGAAGTCATGTTTCCAAATACTACTCAAGTGAAGTACAGATACTCAAAAACTCTACTTAAGTACAGTACTCACGTAAAATTTACTTAGTTACTGTCCGCCTCTGCTCATATTTTGGATTCTAAATACGTAACGCCGGTACATGTAGTCTGTTACTCCCCAACACTGGTGACGACACACACAGTGCGCTACAACAAAATCTAACCACTGTATTTGACTCATCCATGTAAGAGTGGGCAGTGCTTGGGCCAATACCTCACGATCTGGGCGATACCTCACGATTTGAACCAGTGACCAATCATAGGGCCAAATCCTTAACTGTTACTATACCACTGCATCGGTCTGGTCTCTCCAAGTGTTAAGCTTTCCCTATTACCATTACTTTCATAGCAGTCAGATGACCCCACTGGGAGCCTCTGTGGTCACGGCGTCGGTCCAAAACAGAAAAGTGGCAACAGGCGATCGCTGTCCAAGGTGCTGCCGACACAGTAATCAACTTCTTTACTCATTCATTCATTATACGAACCGTTCAATCCCAACCGGGGTCGCAGGAGGACCAGTCTAGTTTTACTGCCCCACTCAGTTTTGTAAATGCAAATAACAACTGGCTTTGTAAATATCACAACAAAAAGTTCTACTATCTTAATAAAAATCGTTGAGAATTCTAAAGCTCTACTATCTTAATAAAATCGCTGAGAATTCTAAAGCTCTACTATCTTAATAAAAATCGCTGAGAATTCTAAAGCTCTACTATCTTAATAAAAATCGTTGAGAATTCTAAAGCTCTACTATCTTAATAAAAATCGTTGAGAATTCTAAAGTTCTACTATCTTAATAAAATCGTTGAGAATTCTAAAGCTCTACTATCTGAATAAAATCGTTGAGAATTCTAAAGCTCTACTATCTTAATAAAAATGTTGAGAATTCTAAAGCTCTACTATCTGAATAAAATCGTTGAGAATTCTAAAGCTTTACTATCTTAATAAAATCGTTGAGAATTCTAAAGTTCTACTATCTTAATAAAAATCGTTGAGAATTCTAAAGCTCTACTATCTTAATAAAATCGTTGAGAATTCTAAAGCTCTACTATCTTAATAAAAATCGTTGAGAATTCTAAAGTTCTACTATCTTAATAAAATCGTTGAGAATTCTAAAGCTCTACTATCTGAATAAAATCGTTGAGAATTCTTTGACTTGGACATATAATATTTAAAATCCAATTTTGTCTTAAATGTCTCGCATAGATGGTGCATCTTATCTAATATAGCGTTCAGCTGTCGCAAGGGGTAGAGATGCTGCCTTGCTTTTTTGTACTGCACTGCAAAAAATAAAAATCTGTACAAGTGTAACTGACTTGAATTCAGCATTTTAATCTTGTTATACCATTTTTTGGATTTATTTTCTTGGTAGGACTGAATATTGTTTAGATTATTTGACTTGTTTCAAGAAAATCTATCTTGAGTTATCCTACCTAGGTAATACAAATAATTTTGAGCAGTTTTTTCTTAAAACAACCTATATTGGTAAAGGAGTTGTGTTAACAGGTAGACTGTAAGTATATTTTTACTTGTTTCAAGAGAATTGGAGAAAAAAAAACTAGTATATTCTGCCTAATTTAAGTTGTGTATGCTTAGCCTTTGAGTATTTTTTTTCTTGTTTTAAGAAATCTTAGCAAGTGCAATTTTCTTGCTGCACTGGCAGATCATTTTGCTTGAAATAAGTATTTTTTTCCCCAAAATAGTATTTTTTTTTCTTATTTTTAAAAAGGCATTTTTTGCAGTGTGGTTTTACATTTACACTTACATTGATGGCAATTGGCCTTGTGTATTATAAAGTCCATGTCAGATCCTCAGAAATGTGAACGCCCAGATATCTGAAGCTAGACTGCACATGTGACATGTTGTGGCAGAATGAACCACATAATTAATTGATTTTATACGATTGCTTTAAATAAGTTTATTCAAATACAATGTTACATCATTGCATTATTACATTGTATAGCCCCCCACAAATTGGTCAGTTATGGCTGTATGATGTGGCTACCAATTCGCTACCTTTAGGGTGTCTGATGACTTCGTTTCCAGAGTACATGCTCCAAAAATCCTTCTACGGTGCTTAATGGACTTTATTTTAAATCAATTTTTAAATCATTTTTAAATCATTTTGTTTTATTGTTGTGATCATTGTTGTTAATGATTGTTCTACTTCTTTTTTTGTTTTTATTATTGTTTTTATGATTATTCTTATTCTTCCTTTTATGTAAAGCACTTTGAATTACCTCTGTGTATGAAATGTGCTATATTAATAAATTTGCCTTGCCTTAATAGACTGCAACTCCATCTGCTGTGACGCACTACATGCAGTACTGTACACTGTCAGCGCCCATACTGCGCGCCAACTCGGCCGTGACTTAAGGAAAACACAATTTTTAAAATCTTTTATTTAATCGCAGCTTTCTCTTTCCGAACGATAATGACTGCTTTCATCATGACCTTAAGGTGATCATCAGTCAGCCACATTGCCCATTTGATTATAGCTGTGCCCTGTCAATTACACCTGACCTGTTAATGACGAAACAGCTGTGCAGCCTTCTGCACCTACAGCAAGAACTAACGAACACTGTTGAGATGTTACAGTAACGTTTTACTTTACACGCGATTTGTGTGCATTAAGATTCTCACACCAATGTCGTGGATTTTTTTCCTACTTAGAAATGTTCACAACAAGGAAACAGAATTACTTTCTACATTTACTTTTATATTTGTAGCATTTAGCAGAGGCTCTTATCCACAGCGACTTTGTGCTTTGTAGTCCACGACTGTTCTTCAATATGTAAAGTTAGATGTAAGTTATATACTTTAACAAAAACGTATTAGAGAAAAACTACTTATGGATTACGAACAGCTGGTTCCTTGCCCTTCCTTGTGTACGATTTTTCTTAGTGTGTTATTCCGTGTCATTCCACTTTATTACACATTAATTCATTGATGGACTATTTCCATAAAGTTGATACCAATATGTGGTAACATTCCATGTGAATAGCCTGATTGGAAATATATGTATTGAAAACATATTGATGCATTCGATACTTATTGTAAAATATGCATGTGAATTTAGTGAGGATTGAAGAGATGATAGTACTCAGTTTTAGTAGACCAGAAGTATTATTAAGGTTTCTCAGTTAGCCATATCAAGTCAAGGTTCCTTCAGCAGCTGAAGAGGTGGGCAGAATTCCTGTGTGGTCAGTCTTAACTTATTTCGCTATTAGCCCTGGCTTAGTTGTGTGGCACAATGTCGTTTGTGGCTGCAACTGGTGACTTTTTAAGAGGTTCTTCTGGTTTGTGAGCACTGGACCATTGTGTCTAACAATCACTAGAGCACTCCATAATCCCACACCTGTCTGGTTTGCATGTGTCTTTGGTGGAATAGTGATAGAATGTTATGACCGCAGTGCATTTCAAGCATTTGTTTTGGATTAAAAGTTAAGGTTGAAAGCTTTGGTTTGCTTATTATAGAGGAGGCCCTTTCACAGGTATAATTCCTACATTTTAAAAAGACGCTGTTGTGCTCAAGTCTTTTTTTTTTATTATTGTTTGTCTTTGTATTTTTCTTTGTTTAATAATTTACATAAATAATTGTGATCTGGTGATCAGGATACCAACAGTCTGTAAAGAAAGCAGCCACTTGCTCATGGCTGGCATTTCCACAGTTCAAAACTTATTTCACACATGCTCTTAACCTTGAGTGTTCATTTACTTGCTGGCTACTCATATACACATCTCAACTCCAGATATGTTAATGGTGTTTTTGTTCATTTGAATTAGTTCTACAATTCTGACACGAGGTTAGGAGATTATAGAATTGGGAGGAAAAGAAAGAATATCATACTTTGATCATTTACATACTGTCTTACATGCCTTCTGTTAGGAGAGAGAAACTTTTGTGACATGCTTGAATAGACTGATTGCAGTCTTGCTCACTGCTAAAGCTGATGACCATTTATTTTCATGTTTTTATTTTGAAGTGGTTCCAAACCTTTTTGTCTACCCTTGTCTCATCATTTTGTGGACAGGAGTCCACAAGCACTTGACCGGCTGAGGTACGGAGTGTGAAAAGCGGGACCTGTGTTGTTTTTCTTTTGCGGTTTACCTACGTCCAAGATTTTAAAATGGTAACAAATGTGAAATCCAAGACAGGTGTGAATGGGTAACTTCGGAATACTGCCAAATGGGAAATTTTTAATCTGAATGTGACTGTTGTAGGCACTTTAAAAGCTTTTAAATACATTTTTGAATGTATATAACAGGTGGACAGCAGTAGTAGTCAAATGACCAGGTTGTAATTCCCATAGTGCTGCTAATCCAATATCTTGTGGCCAGACATTTTGCACTGGATTTTTCCTTTTTGTGTTTATTTCTCCTTGCCACTCAGACCATTCCCTGCCAAGTTGACCCGCCTCCATGCTACTAAGGGTTATATTCACATGATCTTCTGCTGTAGTCATAGTATAGTAGTCACTACTGTGATCAGTTTAGCAAAGAGTAGTGTAGCTTGGTTTATACAGGATATTTGGTGCACACATTAAATTGTGCTGAATCATTTCCTAAAGACAGGGCACAACACATATTAAAGGTAAGCATGGCCAATTTTATTTTGACTTTCAGCTCATGCTGTTTCTTTTATTTCTTTCCAAATATGGGCTGACTACCAAAGTTTTTGTCTTGACACAAAAATCTGATGCCTTGAGGTTGTTTTGTGTGTGTGTTTGTATATTCAGATTTTAATATTGTCCCTGTGCTTAACTCTCACAAATTTCATACATGGACTTTAAACTTTTTCACCACTTTGCTGTACCAAAGTCCAAAACAGTATGCATTAAAATTGTTAAAAAACATATTCCTAAACAGTATGATTTTGAACCTGTAGCCTCTTAATTTTCTGCTTTTTTCTATTGTCCCGAGTAATAATTGAGATTAAAAAGTTATTAATGATATACATAGAGCAACCTTCAGTTTGAGGAAGTTTAAGAGCCTGGCTCCCAGTTTGCTGTTGACACGTTTCTTCACATTACATTGTTGTGATTTCAGAATGATAGAATTTTGAGGCCAAGTAATAATATTCCGTAATATCACTTTTAGGTGTTTTTTAAACAATGTTTATAAGTTTTGCTTTTAACTAGAAATTTTTATTCATGGTTATATGATTATTTTATTCAGATTCTAAATCTCTGATATTCCAACAAAAGGCTGTGAGTAATCAAACAACATAGATCCTAACTTGCATGTTTTTCACTCCTTTTTGTAAATTTGCTCACAATAGATTTAATTGTTGTTTGTGACTAAACCATCTTTAGTCATATTCCTTAGCTTGTAGCCTGTGTTTTTGTGGGATTGAATGTTGTGAGCCATGTTTGTGTCTTTTAAAAATGACCACAATTGATCTCAGCATGCAGCCTATCAGTTGAGGTTGGAAGTGTCGTCTGTGTGTGTGTGAGTACACCACTGTGCGATCTGAGGTTGAGGGCCCATGTAACACAATGGCACCCCACACAGCTCTTGAGCTCTACCTCAAGCACACAGTGTTTAATAGTCATGCACACGTGTGGTTACAGGTAAGCAGTGTCCAGCATAGAGGAGGTGTGACACAAGGGCAGGATGGCGAAGGAGGACCTGAAGATTGTAAATAAAGGGCTGGAGGAGGAGATGGTGAGACCCTTTTCACACACTTCAACATTACACAGCGGAATAAGGAATAACATTTGTTATTCACATCCAATTCCAAATGATAACCAAATACAGATAATGTCAGAAGGAGCCAGAAGTCATTGATCACAAAACTGGCTTAAATTTTCAAATGTTATAGTTGAGACGACGAGGTTCCTACTTGCTTTTGTAGAGGAATCTTGGCATGCGGCTACGGTTTATTCTCCACCTTGTGCAGAATGCTGTGTCATGTCCCCTTTTGACTGCAGGCTGTATGGCAGTAGGTACATAATCAAACCCATGTATGGAGCTATAGAGGTTGATTTTCATATTGTAGTTTTGCTGCAGGCATGTCATTCTCTGATTAAGGCTTGTGTCAGTATATAAAGTGAGTAGTGTTCATTTGTTAAATCGAATGAGTATCTCAGATCTAATGATGATCAAAAATATAAAAATATATTTCTGAGTGCTTTTACTAATTGAGCCATGTTGGTGTTAGATTTCATTGAAGCATGTGATTATTTTAAGAGTGCCTTCCTTACCTAATTCATAGTGATTTTTTTCCTTAAGTTACAGTATATATTTAAACACCACACAGAAGTGACATTTAAAGGCCTAGAATGTTCAGCTTGGCTGTTTGTAAAGCCTGAGTGATTGTTGTAAGAGACGTTCTTATCTACGATGTCCACAGGAGCTGAGCGGGTATCAGCCATGCCACTGGAAGCTGGCACTAGTGGCCATGGCGGTGCTGTGCACAGGGGGCTTCCCGCTGCTGCTGCTGTACTGGATGCCTGAGTGGTGTGTGAAGGCCACGTGCAGACGCACAAGCGTCCGTGATGCCAAGGTGGTGCTGCTCCGGAGCACTGTAATTTCTGGATACAGGAACACACAAACAATTTTATGAAGCATTATTTTAAGTGGCTTCATGTTTTCCTTTTGTATGGAGCTCTACTATAGTTACATCTCTCATACATCTGCAAATTTGTATGATAAGCAGTGCTGGTGACATAATATGTATCACCCGTGTTTTTGTGTGTCTGATTACTAGGACGAGTTTAAACGCTGGTTTCGGGCAAAAGTACGCGTGATGCTTGCCTCAGGAAAGAACCCTTACAAAAGCCTGGACTCTCTGACCACCACTCCCATGGCCAATGGCCACACCACCAGCCTCTCTGACACCACGCCTGAGGGATTCATCAGGAAATATGCTGAATTCCAGCCTGTACAGGTTCACGCATACGCTGGCATACTGACACACTCACTGTGACACGTCATAAGAATTTCGTAGAATATAGCGTACACAGCAAAAAGTCTCTGGCTTTATATAACTCCGCCCTCTCCAGAGTTAAATGAACACTTTCAAAGTGTTGAAAATGTAACACGTTCAGTACTTTTTACCTATTTGAGGTGTATTAGTTTGACTCCCTAAAGTGCCAAGCTATCTAGACTGAATATTTAGGTTCATACGAATGTTGACATACTGACACACCCACTATGACACCTCATAAGAATTTCTTAGGACATAGCAGCGTGTGTAGAAGCATGTCTGTCAGTTTTTTTGGAGTGACGAAACAGCTGTTAAATCTCTTCATTCAGCTATCCTGGGTAATTGCTAAATTTGTGTTTCCTGCCCCTCAGATCCGTTATTTTACACTTCATAGTGTAAAGTACTACTGGAATGATGCTGCTCAGAACTTTGAAGTGTTGACGTAAGCACACAACTTTAACAGTTCTGTTTTCTTCTGTGACTTTTGAAGTGATTGAAGTGTAAGGCTATGTTAATACTTCAATACTGTCTTGGTTTTAGGGGTTTGGAGGATCTGCAGCTGACATGCTCTGAAATCTACTCTGAGCACAGTGGCGGACTTAGTCAAAACCAGCAGGAGTTCAGGTACTACTCCTTATCTACTGACAGTCAGTCAGATAAAAAAGTTAGTCAGTTTTTGACCTTAGAAGACCTTCTTGCCCTGGTATTGATTTGGTTATCCTTAGCTCTTGCAGTCCTTCTTTGTTTCAGTGATACATTGTATAAATATCCCCATCAATTCTACTGTGCTTTATACACGTGTACCAGCACAAAACAAATTACCTTGATACCAGGGGCATCGCCAGCTGGGCTAGACTCAAAATACCCCGGGGCTAGGCCCAGAGTGCCCTTAAAGGCTGTAAACGTCTCTGCTTGACACTACCAGGTCTGCTGTTGTTTTGAGAAAAAACATTTTTTGTTCCTGATTGTCAGGACCACATAGGTTTCATTTTTAAGGCCTTTGTTTAAGATGTGCTGGAAGATGTAAGCGATCCTCAGTTTTTAAAAAAGTTATATTCAGTATGATGTTAGCATGGTGGCATGGTGGTTAGCGCTGCCGCCTCACAACGAGAAGCTCCTGGGTTCGAGCCCCAGGTCGGCCGTGGGGCCTTTCCGTGTGGAGTTTGCGTGCTCTCCCCGTGTTTGTGAGGATTTCCGCCAGATGCTCCGTTTCCTCCCACAGTCCAAAAGCATGCAATATAGGTTAATTGGCGACTCTAAATTGGCCCTGTAAGGTGTGAACGTGAGTGTAATTGTGTGAGTGTGTGTGCCCTGCGGTGTGTTGGGGCTACCCAGGATTGTTCCCTGCCGGCGCCTGTTAGTTCCCGGTCACCCCGCGACCCCAGTTGGGATTAAGCGGTTCGGATAATGAATGAATGTTAACATATTCAATATTTAACATTTGTCTCCTGCAGGAGGTTGTTTTTTGGAGTGAATGAAATCGCTGTGAAAGTTCCTTCCCTTTTCAAGCTGCTAATCAAGGAAGTAAGAATTGCTAAGATTGTTTTTTCAAGAGTACTGTATATAGTATGATGTTTTTTAAAAAATTCTAAAATGTTTCAACATCCCAACGTTCCTAAGAGGATCAGCATTTTGTTTCTGACATAACAGCTTAACTCCATACAGACATATACCAAGTATTAGGTATCCTGCACCCTGCCTATGTTTGCCCAGTGCTGAAAAGATGAGTAAGATGAGGGCAGTTGATGGCGTGACGGTAGGGTGCTCGCCCCGTGATCAGAAGATCACCGGTTCGAATCCAGAGCCGGTAAAGTTACCACTGAGTTACTCATGAGCAAGGTACAGTCCCCAAGCACTGCTCCCCCAGCGCTTGTTAGCTGCCCGCTGCTCCTTCACGGATGGGTCAAATGCAGAGGTCATATTTCGTTGTGGTGCACTGTGTGCTGTGGTGTGTTCACAATGACAAATAATCGCTCACTTTCACTTAAAAAAAAGTAATGCAGTAGTACTGTATTCCACCTTCCCTTCTATGATTTCTTATAGAATAACTTTAACATTCTTTCTTTTCAGGTCCTCAACCCCTTTTACATCTTCCAGCTCTTCAGTGTTATCCTTTGGAGTGCAGATGAATATTACTACTACGCTATGGCTGTAGTGTTAATGTCAGTCATATCGATAGCTACCTCCCTGTACACCATCAGAAAGGTGAGTACAGACTCTGTCTGCCGTCTTTAAGTTGCATTGCTGTTGCGAAACAGTAAAATGAATCCTATAAAGCATACCTGCTAAGGAAAGGAGAAGAGGTTGTGCTTTAATACTGACTTTTTCCTGAAAACCTCAAAATTGTGGCCATGTGAGGCTGGCCAGTATGAGCATAAAATGTCAGTCTTTTTAGAGGACAAATGTGAACCAAATGCAAAATATTCATTTCCGTTACCTTAATCTGATTTCCACTTGCTTGATACTATTATAACCTTCTAGTTCCCGTACAAGCAGTGGCAGCAAACTAATAATGAACATTAACTCAAGAAACTAATGTTTACACTGAATGTAGATCTCCTTTCAAAAATGTTATTATACATCTCAGGCCTATTCTGGGTTTCTAAATCATCTTCCTTTTTCCAGCAATATGTCATGCTGCATGACATGGTGGCTGCCCACAGTATTGTTCGTGTATCGGTCAGCAGGGGCAATAATAGTAAGTTTGTGAGCCGCCTTCAAGTCCTTCTTACCTCTAAATCTCTTTTAACAATGTGTTTATGCTAAAGCTCAACCTCAGCAACAGAAATTGAAGCTATTAGATTTTTGTGTGCGTGTGTGTTTGGGCAGCAGAGTGCAGTTGCGTCCACCATGATGACTTAGCATTACTAAAGATTGAATCCCAAGGCTATATTCTTACTTTTTTTTCTCTCTCTCTCTCTCACCCTCTCTTCATCTCTTATCTGTACTTTTGCAGACATCGAAGAGGCAATGTCCACACATCTGGTGCCTGGTGACGTCATGATCATCCCTAGCAATGGCACCATCATGCCTTGTGACGCCGTACTGATCAGTGGAAACTGCATCGTCAATGAGAGCATGCTGACAGGTTCCTGACCACTTCACAGTCATTAGTCAGAGCCAGTTTTGGTTAACATCTTTCAAAGTTTATCTGCAGTCATTTCTTTGCGATTCATAATTAGTTAAATATATACTGTATATCCACTTATCCACCTCTGTATTCTACTTTTTGTTCTAGGAGAGAGTGTGCCAGTCACAAAAACCAGCCTGCCCGAGCCATCACAAGGTGATAGAGGGTTGGAGGGCAAGTTTGTGTATAGCACAGAGGAGCATAAGAGACACACTCTGTTTTGTGGCACTAAGGTGATCCAGACTCGATTCTACTCAGGAGAACTGGTCAAAGCTGTTGTGGTCAGAACGGGTGAGTGCTGGACATGCTAGTGAAGATGTCCAATAGGTTTTTACTGCCTCAGTCTTTTAGTCATGATGGCTGTAGTTTTGTCACATTTTCCCTACTGACAGATAAAATGAAATGAAAATGGCCAAAATCATAAAACATTACTTGAGATTCAGTAACTTAAAACATTGTGCACTATTACGCAAAATTAAGTGGCAAAAATTCTCCTGTTATCACCAAAAGACAGACCCACAAATGTTTGGCATATTACATTTGTAACCAGACATCTAGTGACTTATTTTAACCCATCGTGGTCACCAATAAGGATCTAAAGTGACCTGTGTTGGTGACACATCCCCTGTGCTGTTGTTTTGGGGTTTGTTTGTTTTTTAGAAAAAATAATATTGCCTCCAGGTTTATAATTAATATGTAACAATAGAAAATACTGTTTATACAGTATCCCCATGTGACTTAACATGTTTTAAGGTTCCTCCTGTACATTTTTATGTTTTCCAGGCTTCAGTACAGCAAAGGGCCAGCTAGTTCGATCCATCCTCTACCCTAAGCCTACAGATTTCAAGCTGTACAGGGATGCCTACCTGTTCCTGCTCTGCCTGGTTGGAGTAGCCGGAATCGGATTTATCTACTCCATTATCCTGAGTGTGATAAATGAGGTTGTTCTTCATCCTACTTCTTCCCTAAAACAGGACAAAACAAACTGATTAGATTTTTGATTTTCCACAACCTTTTTTTTTGTAAATGTTCACATCAGCAATGTAACACAGAGGTCCTGCTTACTCAGGTTCCAGTAACGGACATCATCATCAAGTCCCTGGACATCATCACCATCACCGTGCCACCCGCGCTGCCTGCGGCCATGACTGCAGGCATTGTGTATGCCCAGAGGCGCCTCAAGAAAACTGGCATCTTCTGCATCAGTCCCCAGAGGATCAACATTTGTGGTCAGCTTAATCTGATCTGCTTTGACAAGGTAGGTTTGGCTAGTACACTAGACACACCCCATAGCACAGTCAAGAGTTATTTGTTATAGAGGTAGTTTGGGTAGTTTTGCGACCCCAAAGCAGATAAATGTACAAATTAAATTAAATTGACCATATAAACATATCATGTGTTAGTATTGTCTGCAATTAACTGTCCCGGCTTTTTTCTGAGCTCTCTCTAATATTGACTCACTGTGCACGTGAGTGTGTGTCTAACTAGCCCGTGTTTTCTTACCAGACGGGCACACTAACAGAAGATGGCCTTGATCTCTGGGCTGTGCAGCGAGTCGAGAAAGGAAGGTGAGTCTCATAAAAAAAACTTTTAGTTTAAGGTTTTTTGTTATTCCTTTATTTTAGCACTTAGTCATGTTTCTCCCCCTTATACCCACAAGCTTCTTATTGGTCCTCTACTATATATTACGTGCCCTAATAGTAGTACTGTGTTTGTCTTAGTTTCCACCACACAGAGGAAAATGCTGACAAAGAGAGTCTGGTAAAGTCTCACTTCGTTGCCTGCATGGCCACCTGTCACTCTCTCACCAAGATCGATGGCCAGCTTTCTGGAGACCCCATGGATCTGAAGATGTTTGAAGCCACTGGCTGGGTTTGTACCACATTTTCCTTTCTACACGTACACCAGCTGCATTGAAGATTTTAAGGCAAGACAAATGATTTCAGGACCGGTCCTTACATGGGTGTCTAACACGTCAGTTTAGAAGTAATGTGATTGAAACTTGTCTGGCAGAACCTAAAAGCAATTTATTTTGAGTAAACTTAATCACCTTTGTTGTGTGCCATCTTTCCCCATATGGTTTAGTATGTACTTAAAAATGTTCTTTAGTAAGACAGTGACTCTTTTAGGAAGTAACAAGTAAAAGACAACTAATAGATTTAGTTCAGCATACTTCAAGATATTTTCTAAATTTTTCACAAATACTCAGTGTCATCATTTACAAACTGAAATGTTCATTCAGCTTCATTTCTGGCATGTAAAACTATTACAGCGTCCGTTGGCATAAAACAGGAAGCGGAGTCACAACTGTTTAAACTCTTTTATTCACACAGGCAGGGGCGCAGGTAATGGGGGGCAAGTCTGGACAATTCATGGGGCCCAGCATTCCGGGGGAGCCCGTAGAAGCCCACTAATATCAGTTGTGTGTGTTGGTGCGGTTTGGGGGGAGCATGGGGCCCAAAATGATTTTCTTTCAGGGGGCCCAAAATTGCTAGCGGCACCCCTGCACACAGGAAAAATAAACTGGGCATAATGGCTACAACTGAAATCTTCTGTTTTTGTTAGAAAAACAGCACAGAGCACAATGTAACAGTCCAGTGTAACAGTGGACAAACAGACACAAAGGGGAGAGCACACTGGAACAGTCTAATGCAGGGGTTTTAACAGGTGGAAATGGATGTGGTCCAATCCATTTTCACTACTGAAATCCCTTTTGGAAAAAAAAAATTCATTTGATTTATTTTTAAAAACAATTCCAGATGATTTGTGCATCTTTATGTACAATGAATGTAATCCAAATATCCTCCCCAAAAAACCTCCCTCTAACCACCCCCAAACACAGTGAGCCGCAGACCACTGTTTGGTCTGAATGGTGGTCCCTGGGACAGTACCAGTTGGAAACCTCTAGTCCAAGTAGTGTCAAGACAATACTGCTCTCTGCTACTTTGTGCTTGTGTTTATGCAAATGTTTGTCAGATCCTGGAAGAAGCTACAGAAGAGGAGACCTCTCTTCATAACCGCATCATGCCTACTGTGGTGCAGCCGCCAAAGCTGCTTCTCCCAGAACCAGAGATGTCACCTGAACAGGACATGGTACATTCTCCTGTTTCCACTGCCAACATCACAAAGTAGCATCTTATGACTACTGCATTTGTGTGAGGTTAATGCCTCTGCCAAATAAATCACTGATATCCAATCTTCTGCTGTTTTCTTGTAATGCAGGAGTTACATGAGCTGCCTGTAAGTAGCCGAGTCAGGATCATCTCTGAGTTGAGTCTAATGCTTGATAAAAATGTGAAGACATCCAACTTGGCTTTATGCTTTGCAGGTGTCCTTTGAGATAGGAATCGTGCGTCAGTTCCCCTTCTCCTCGAGTCTGCAGAGGATGAGTGTGGTGGCTCGATTGCTAGGAGAAAACCGGCTGAACGCCTACATGAAGGGAGCACCAGAGGTGGTGGCAAGCCTCTGCAAGAAAGAGACGGGTTAGTTGAATTGGACAAAAACTTGCAATTAACAGTACTGCCATTGCTTTTAAAGAATTTTATTTGTATATTTCACACTACATGTTTAACGTTTTCAGAGCTGTTCACATTGTTTCCAACACAACAAACTGCTTACATTTATCTTTACATAGCTGTGTAATCTCTCACATTGCTACTTAGTGCCTGAGGACTTTGCAGAGGTGCTGGAAGACTACACTAAGCAGGGTTTCCGTGTCATCGCCATGGCACACAGACGTTTGGAGTCCAAACTCATGTGGCATAAAGTGCAGAACATTAACAGGTACTGGAGAAATGATTGTCTAGGGGGTAGGATGGACACAAAGAGTTTGTGTGTTGAAATCCAGTTGTATCCTACCGGCCAGAATTACCACCGCTGGGAACCTGACCAAAAACCGTAACCCCAGGTAGCTCCAGGGGAGACCATTCTTGTAATTAGGAAATGGAAGTCACTCAGGAAGAAATTGTCTGTGAAATGTCATAAATGTACAAGATACTTACTGTATAATGATTAAGATACTTACTCTTAACAAAAGCTATATGCCTGATTATCTTTTTCTCTGTTACTTATTTTTTAAATACACAAGCAGCAGACCACTTTCATGTTTTATAAAGCAAATTGTTAGCGCATTTAGATCTGTAATTACAATTTGCCAATGACAATTTTTATTTGACGTGTTGGTCTGCATTCACAGGGATTATATAGAGACCAACATGGAGTTCCTGGGCCTGATCATCATGCAGAATAAGCTGAAGGCCGAGACTCCCGGAGTCCTGAAGGACCTGAGACGAGCTAACATCCGCACAGTCATGGTCACAGGTGCAGAAGCGGCTTACTCTTGGAAGTGGACGATATGGGGTTCTTTATAGTGTACACAGTCCAGTATTCTTCTAATAAAGCTCTCTGCCACAATGTTTTGAATGAATTGCAAATTACTGTCTGCATTCAGTACACCATTGTGTCTGTGTTAGCTGCAGTGTTATGAGGGACATTAATTAGCACCTCCTGCCATCTCTCTCCTCCACGCAGGTGACAACATGCTGACCGCCATCTCGGTGGCACGGGATTGTGGCATGATACTGCCCCAGGACAGAGTCATCATCGCAGACGCCCTCCCCCGCAAGGAAGGCCAGGCGGCTAAGATCAACTGGAGCTATGCCGACAATCCCAGCAAGCACTCGGTCACACTGGAGGTCAGTCATTGCCAACCTGTAGACAGAAGCTGCTACAGTGAATTGTTCACAACATTTATCAGTGCAGCTGTTTAATTTATTGTTTTGTTTAGCAGCAAAACTAAAAAAAACTCCATAACCACACAAAACATCCAACATACAATTACTTTTTATAGCCTTAAATTGAATAACTATAAGTGATTTATAAAACTTCATGCATTGGAAATAAAATACATGTATACGGGAACCTGTAATAAATAGATAAATAAATATAATAAAGTCCAAGTTCACTACTGCTTAAAAAACTAGGGTTAGGGTTAGGGTTAGACTATTGGGAAAAATGCAGACTCCCTAAATAAAACAGGGGGTAAACCATAACTATCCTCTTAGATTAAAGGAAAACACCATCACAGACATGCTGCAGCTAAACCCCTGTAATTAACGGTTTGATTTTATATTAATAATAAATTATGTTTATTAGTTATAGGAAGTACACTATATTGCCAAACGTATTGGAACACCCCCCAAATCATTGAATTCAGGTGTTCCAATGGAGGTTGTTTTTCAGGGATTGGGCTTGTCCCCTTAGTTCCTTAGTGAAAGGAACTCTTAATGCTTCAGCATAACCAAGAGGTTTTGGACAATTTCATACTGCCAACTTTGTGGGAACAGTTTGGGGATGGCCCCTTTCTGTTCCAACATGACTGCTCACCACTGCTCAAAGCCAGGACCAGAAAGACATGAGCAAGTTTGGTATGGAGGAACTTGACGGCCTGTACAGAGCCCTGACCTCAACCCAGTAGAACACCTTTGGGATGAATTAGAGTGGAGACTGTGAGTCAGGCCTTCTCATCCTACATCAGTGGTTGACCTCACAAATGCTGTTCTGTAAGAATTTCTGTAAAATCCCCATAAACACATTCCTAAACCTTGTGGAGAGCCTTCTCAAAAAGTTGAAGCTGTTATAGCTGCAAATGGTGGGCCAACTGCATATTAAAGCCTATGGGTTAAGAAAGGGATTTCATTAAAATTCATGTGTTTGTAAAGGCAGGTGTCCCAATACTTTTGTATATTTACTGGCTATTCATTGTTATATAACTTAATAAACACAAATTTTAGAAAGTGACAGTCAAGTTTGGCTCAGTATATGTTGTATTAATGATACACGCATGTAATTGAGGCTACTGTGTGTGTGTGCTGGGACAGGAGGTGGAGATCAGTGTGGAGGACAGTTCTGATGAGAGGAAGCCACTGGAGCAGTGCCACTTTGCCATGAGCGGCAGTTCATTTGCTGTTGTCAAGGAGCACTTCCAGGATCTGTTCCAGAGGGTCAGCAACCCTAAAAAATTGTGTCTGTCACATGAAGTTTTAGCTTAAAAATACTGATTGGTAAATCATTGGAAATTGTCTTGATCTGTGGTGCACTGATAAAATCAGTTGTTTTGGTCTGGGGCTATCAGAGGTCTAAATGTATGTTTATTGATGTAGCTGCTGCTGCATGGAACTGTGTTTGCAAGGATGGCTCCAGACCAGAAGACCCAGCTCGTAGAGGCACTACAGAGTGTTGAGTGGGTTTTACACCGAACATACACACACACATAAACATGCACCAACAAACACACCATGTCTTAAAGAGTTGGAACGCATGCTACCTTCACAGTACTCATAAGAGGCTGTAATATACAGTATATAATAAATGTTGTCGTTCGGTTTCTCCAATTCTCGCTCTTTCTCGTCTAGTTACTGTGTGGGAATGTGTGGAGACGGGGCCAACGACTGTGGAGTAAGTCTATCTTTTGGTCTACAGAGCTTTTCCTTTCAGTTTGCTTTTAGTAGTTCTCATACACGTTAACAGCGCTGGCATCAGACATGTTTTTAATAATGGCATGTTCATTTTCTGACTCTTTTTTCCTCAGGCATTAAAAAGAGCTCATGGAGGCATTTCTCTTTCTGAGCTGGAGGCTTCAGTAGCCTCCCCCTTCACCTCCCAGACCCCCAACATCTCCTGCGTTCCCAACCTCATCAGGTGTCTAGTCATTGATCTAAAGGAGTGAGATCGGATCAGTGGGACACTGAGTTTTGAAAGTGTCACAGATAAATTATTCTGTTAAAACGTCATGTTTTGTGTTTTAGTAACATGAATGTAACATTAAACAACAGGCATCAAACGCAGAATTGATTAATCTATAAATGATAACGGTGTTTTTAAAAATCTTTTATTTATATTTTGGAGTAAAGTTAATTACATCATGCTCAGCACTGTTGTTGTTCATATGATTGGGTGGGTCAAATATAACTGAGATGGGATTGCTTCTTTAAACCACACGGGGAACCTATGTTGCATCAGAATCTATAATTTTAGCACTTTTTCATCTCTTAAATACTGTGATCATAGAGGTAAACTGTGATGAACTAGTGGTAAAACCCAGAAAAGTGAAATATGCTATCATAAAATCTGCCATGTCTCTCTGCAGGGAAGGCCGAGCCGCTCTCATCACCTCCTTCTGTGTGTTCAAGTTCATGGCCCTGTACAGTATCATCCAGTACATCAGCGTCACCCTCCTCTACTACGTAAGTGTTTCTGTTTCATAAAGCTAAACGTCAACAAGCATGTTAAATATCTCCCATTCTTTCCCTAGTTATACATATCGTCTAGCCTGTGTAATGGACGTGAGATTCAGTTTGTGGCTGCATTAAACTCATTGAATGTCCTTTTCAGATCCTCAGCAACCTTGGAGATTTCCAGTTCCTCTTCATTGACCTTGCCATCATTCTTCTTATTGTGTTTACCAGTGAGTGCCATTCCTGAAATGAATTTGCCCTATATGAAAAGCATAAAGCTTGACGCTTGCTCTCTCCCCTCCTCTTTGTTTTTGTCAGTGAGTCTGAATTCTGCATGGACGGAGCTCGTTTCTCGACGGCCGCCCTCTGGTCTGATCTCAGCGCCTCTTCTCTTCTCTGTGCTCGCTCAGATCGTCATTTGCTTGGGCTTCCAGGTCCTCGCCTTCCTCTTGGTTAGAAATGAGAGCTGGTATGAGAAGTGGACCCCTGAGTCAGAGTGAGTAATTGACAGTAGGAGCCACTTCAGCCAGAAAAGGGTGATCAATAACATGGTACATCAAGACAGAAAGTGCAAAAAGTGAGCGGCTGAAAATGTACTTTCTCTCTCTCTCTTACTATTAGTGCCTGCAATACCTCCTCCAATGCCAGCCATCCTGAAAACTTCACAGAGATAGATGATCATAACATCCAAAATTATGAGA
Organism: Distichodus sexfasciatus; assembly: GCA_032718565.1. Taxonomy (NCBI): domain Eukaryota; kingdom Metazoa; phylum Chordata; class Actinopteri; order Characiformes; family Distichodontidae; genus Distichodus; species Distichodus sexfasciatus. Next base: position 237,079 of record JAVGVS010000063.1, on the reverse strand, counting down.
ACACTACCCTGTTCTACGTCTCCTGTTTTCAGTACCTCATTGTTGCCATCGTCTTCTCCAAAGGCAAACCTTTCCGCCAGCCAAGCTACAAAAATTGTGAGTGTATATGTGTGTGCACATTCATACAAATATCAAGTTTTTTAACCAAAAAATAGTTTTTTTGTGCTTTCTACACAAATTTGGGTGCCACTTGCAGTTAAATGTAAGGATTCAGGTTAAACGTTCAACATCTTCCCCTAGTGATTGCCCAGTGAATGGAATACAAAACAACCAGCGACCAGTTTCTTTTGAAGACATATGAACAGGGTTTACATTTGATGTTTGTGCCTCTTTCCACAGGGCCCTTCATGTTGTCTGCGCTGAGCCTGTACCTGTTCCTCTTTTACGTTATGCTCTCCCCTGTGTCTGCTCTTGACGAGTATTTTCAGGTAGGCCCAATCCTTTCCTTCCTTCCTTCCTTCCTTCATTAAAACTCTCATCACATAAGTTCAATTTTACTGCTTTTAAGCCATGTGTTACTCACTTAGATGTACAGTTGAAGTTGCTTTGTGTCGTCTGCTTTACTCCAGATTGTGTGTGTTCCTTTCAAATGGCGTCTTACTATATTACTCATTGTGCTGGTCAACGCTGCTGTGTCTGTCCTTGTTGAGGTAAGTGAACAAGTTTATTTTATATACTTTAAAAACTTAAACAAAAAAATCATTTTACTAAAAGACTTCACAAAACGACTTGATGCATAGTGAACCGTAGACATCCATTAAAAAGAGCATCTCAATATGTACAATTTGCTGTATGTGCTCATGCCCTAACTCAATTTATATCCGCCAGTTTTATGACACTGTCTCCTCAACTATTTCTTCCTTTACAGCTAGCATCTTTAATTTCAAAACATGAAAATGTGTCTTTCATTCCCATCCTTTCTCCTGTGCCTCTTTTGTTTTGTGTGTGAATAGCAAGGGATAGACTTACGGGGATCCAAGTACCTCTCTTGGCTTTACTGCTGCCAGAAGAGCAAAGTACCCAAAGCACGCTACATGCATTTGGCCCAAGAACTATGCATGGACCCAGACTGGCCCCCCAAACCCAAAACCACCACTGAAGCCAAACTTCCACCTCTACCAGAAAACGGCTCTTACCAAATCATGCCTGGCTCCTAGCACCCCCTCACTACTTCCACAGAACAACTGTGTGGAAATGCTTCCCAGACAAATAGCACGCAATATGGAAGCTGTGCCCTATTCTTTGCTGTTAAATGATGGGATCAGCATCAGGACACAATTCACAAAATCCGATCCAATGTGAAAGTGAGTGATTATTTGTCATTGTGAACACACCACAGCATAGCACATAGGGCAGCACAATAAAATATGACCTCTGCATTTGACCCATCCGTGAAGGAGCAGTGGGCAGCTAACATAGGCATTACAATTACTTCATAAAATAAACTAAAGACTGGTTCTCTTCATCAGCTTAAGTTTCATTCTGTAACATTCTACCAATTCCTTATTCTACATGTTCTACAAGCTAGTCAGAGGCATTAGGTATTGTAAGTGTTGTGGCAATAGTGCAACAATGCAGTGAAAGATGTACTTTTAATACTTAAGTATTTTTTAACAAGTACTTCAGTACTTTAACTTTGACTGTTCGACTTTCACTTGTATTGGAGTAACATTTGACTAGTGGTATCTGTACTTTCACTTCAGTAATGAAGTTAGCTACTTTGTCCACCTCTGGTCCTGCATTGTTAGTAAGACGGCTCCCTTGAGGCCCAGAAAATGCATCATGGTTATGGACATGGCAAGGTCTGAAGAAGGCAAATCTCAAATACAAGGTGTTGTGGTTGTCATAACATACTAGTCGTTTTGCTTGCATTTAAATAGTAAACTGACATGCATGCAAATTCAACATTTTCTGTTACTTTTATTTCTAGTTCTACTCCAGAGTATCTTAATCCAAGAGTGTTTTAGCAGTTTATTCTTAGGTCTCTTGTAAAATCTGCAATCCGGTTTAGTAGTGGGTAAGCTAGATTTTTACTGAGATTTACTGATACATTTAAATGGGTCCCCAATTCGAAATTGCCAGTTAAAGGCAAACTACCTAATTTGCAAACCAAATAAGAGTGTTCTAAGCAGGTATTTAATTCAGGATAAATCTCTAATACTTAAGATCGACACACAGATATGGAATATCTTGAGTAAGCGACGACAAACGTCGACAACACAAAGATTCAGGTGAGAGTAGGTATGACATGACATGCTGCCCTCTAGTGCTGTTGGTAAGATACTACAAGATTGCACACAGTCATGTATTACAGGGTTTAACTAGGGTCAGAGACGGACGGTGCAGGGGCTAGTAAGGTCCTTTGTTCATTCCCCGGGTCAGCCGTAGGGTCTTTCTGTGTAGAGTTTGCGTGCTCTCCCTGTGTTTGTGTGTGTTTTCTCCAATTTCCTCCCACAGTCCAAAAACACGCACCATAGGTTGATGGGTGACTCTAAATTGTCCCATGAATGTGTTTGTGTGAGTGTGTGCGCCCTTGCGTGCGTAGTCCTAGGATAGGCTCTGGTCCCGACGGCCCTAATAGGAATTAAGCTATTCAGATAAGGAATGGATGAATGAACTAGGATCAGAGTCAGTCTTAATTGAGTGAATGAAAAGTCTGAGGAAAGGTCTCCAGATTGCTGGGACTGAGTTTAGAAGGACATGACTGAAAGGTGTGAAGGAAGTACTTCAGTAGGATCAGAAGACAAAGAGGAGGATAACAATAAGACTTCATAAGCTCGCTCTATTTGAACTCAGGCTGTTTGCTGAGAAAAGAACTGTTAGCAATATTTAAGTCGACAAATTCTGAGACAGATGCAAAGAGGACCAGCACAGGACTGGTAAGCTTCAGGTTACCAGTATTTGCAAAACAGAGAGAAGTTACAAGGGAGACTGTTTCTCTTTGATGTGTCTTGTATGACAGAATTGTTTATTCAGTTCCTCTGTGGTGCAAGAATGACAATTCAAGATGATATTTACAGTATAAAGATACTCAGAAATTACATATTACTTCATGTGTAAAAACCCATATTTTGTATTTTTTATGGATAAAGATTATTGGTACTGGGCTTGGCACATACTTCAATATAATTCGATCTTCTTGATATGTCCTTTTGTTTGTTTTAGGAACATTTAAATTGCATACGGCAAATATGGATTTTGAGTGTGTAAATAAGTATTGTGTTTAAACAGGACGTCCACAGTCTCATTTTTGCCAAGTTTGCTTATTGTTAGTATTGTTTGCTTATTGCACACCACTTTGAAATATATTGAAGTGGCTCAGATCCTATGGAGGTCAAATAGTTTTATTTCTGCCACAGTGTCCCTGAGCAGCACAAGTTGCTACACGTTTGTACAGTATGTCTCAAAAACAAAAATCCAGCCAACACAATGTGATATCATGGTTCAGATCTCCAAAAGGCAGAACTTCTCTCATGATCAGCCCTTCTTAGATACTGGTTTGCATCCAGACCAAAGAAGATGAAGCATGGCGAGTCGGTAATTGCAAGGATCTGAGTTTATATCCTTCTGAAGTCATAGCAAATGAAGAAAATGTAGTTTGGACTCGGTTCCGGTATCGATAAGAGAGGCGCCTTTTCCACCTGAGCTCACCGGTAAGTCACGTGGTTCCCCCTAAAGGAGCCGCAAACTCAGGTGTGCGTTTGCTCATAAGAATGTCCGTATTTTGGGGACTCGAACTTTCTTCCTGCTGATATTATTATTGGTGTTATTCAGTTGTAATACTGTTGGATAGAACGGGGGTAGAAGACATGTTGCACTGGTGGAACAAAGTGAGCAGCTGCTTTGATGCTCCAGACCGCGGCTGCGCCTCGGACGCTCTCGGCGTCTTGTCCGTGTTGATCACGATAATATCCGGCTTAATGTAAGTAACGTTCACCCCGGTGTTTCCAGTTTCACCGAATAAGCATATATAACTTAAAAATAAGCGTCTGATAAGTTCTGGTATTTCGGATGACTTCTTTTATAGACTTTTGTGCAGCGTGTACACACTAAGAGATGGTCTGTCGCTCGGTGCTGCGGTCCGCATCCTGTATTGTTTAATTGGTAACCTGTGTAACGTCGCTGGAGCGCTTTTGTCCAACCAGTTACCGCTCCAGGTAAGACCAAGAGAAGCATCTGAACGGCTTACAATTCGAGCACACCTTGTATATGCCTGTTGTTATGACTTAAGCACATACTAACTTGAATCCTGCTTCAGATTATTATTGCTTCACTGATGGCAGCGATGGACGTCGTGCATTTGATTTCAGTAACTTGGCTTGTTTGCTTGTGGCGCCATTCAAAAAGTGGTAAGTGTTAAGGGGTGTCTTGACCTAGACACTGCTAATTTTCCATGACTAATCTGCAAACACGTCTGAGATTAGAATAGATAGTTGGTTTCTACCTGGAAAAGTTTAATTAACCTGGAACCAAGTGTATATCTTTAAACTTTTACTCCCAAAAGGTTTGTTTTATTTTTCTATGCACTCCTCTACAAAACCGCCCATTTGAAAATGATTTATCTGTTTCCTAAAACAAAGTGATTTGGGGGGGAAAATCTTTCAGAACACATTTTTCTCTGCCGAAAAAAAAATGCAATTTTAATATTGTTACAATGTTGCGCATCTCTTATCTGTAGTAAATTCTGCATACTAGTGCACAGAAACCAAATGTTGCCTTGTTTAAGGAAGGAGAGCGCGAATGATGTCCAGAAGGAGGAGACAGAACTCTCTTGCTGTTTGTCTGCTGTTTGCAGTGGGAGGGTGTGTTTACCTTAGCAAAGGTGTACACAATATCCAGCCACCTTCCATCAGGTCTCCAACCAGCCGAAAGCTGTTGAATGTCTTCTTGCATGTGAGTAATTTGTACGTTAACCCTACCCCAATGCTTTAAGTGAATTGAATTGAATGAATATGCAAACTCTTTTGAAGACGTTATGCAAAGTATGAGACTTGTGTCTGTTAGCCCAGCAGTTATAGCTTCCATTTGTCTCTGTGAGAACAGGACGGTGTTGAACTTCTTGGTTATGTGCTTGGACTTCTCTCCTTTGCAATCAGCTGGACATCCAAGTTTCCCTTAATCCTCAAAGCTGTGAGTAAAATTCAGTGCACTCATCTCAATCATAAAGGACACCTTGTTGCTATTTTCATATCTCTCCTAGTTCAATTTAGCCGAACAAAATGTTTCCAGTGTCACATGTGAATTTATACCACTTGTTCAAATGGATGCTGTGCACCTGCAGAGCAGAGGGGACTTGAGTAATACCATACCTGTGTCCTCACTGGTTTTGAGTGCTTTGGCTGCCACAGTCTATGCCTCCGCCATACTACTCTATGACGTACAGCTGAAGTCTGTGGTTAAGGCCCTGCCATGGATCCTCTCAGGATTTGGCTGTGCAGTTTTGGAAGTTGCTGTATCCTTTTACATTATAGCATCTATTGTTTGTGCAGTGTTTGAGTGTTTTTGTTTTTTATTATTATTGTACTCATACTATACTATTGCTCTTTAACATGTGCCTTTCAGATCATTGGTCTTACATGTTATAGAATTCGTTATAAGCGTCCAAATGGGCTGCAAGTAGATTCAGATTCCGAGTCCCTTTTAGGCAGCTCCAGTAGGCCAATGTCTGGTCAACACTGCAAGCCCAGGGATAAAACTGCCAGAAAGCAGCTTCTTCCCTCACAGAGGAGCATCTCCCCCAAAATGACTGAGATGGGATGTTACATGGATGTTAATGTTCAGTCTGTTCGAAAGGTCTGTAATTTTGTCTGTGATCTAATGTGCTTTAAGCCTATATGTATTTTGAAGCTCTTATTTTTGTCATGTACTGTAGGTGTGTCTAAAGGAGGTCACAGTCTCTCAAGAGGGGTCAGCAGAAAGTCAGCAACTGAAGAGATCTGTGAAGGTTGTCAGAGTAGATGAGTGTTATTCCTCAGGCAGCATGACAGATTCATCTTCCATCAGCTCTGAACTAGAGGTTAGTTGCTTTTTGTTGTTGTTGTTGAAGCTTTATTTTTAATATTATATTGCTTCGTGGCAGCAGGGGGCAGCAGCGGGCAGCAAGAGGCTCAATTATCCTTAAGTGGATAATCTTCGAAATTTGAGCAATTTATTCAACAGTCCAATAATGTCAATATTTTTTCATGTACAGTTATGCCATTATTTTTTGGAGTAATTAAACAAAAAGCTTAATTTTATTTGTAAACTTTTTAAGGCATCAATTGGGATGTTTTAAATTAAATACTTTACCACAAATTGTCCTCAGCAAGTAAAAATTTCCACATATCCACAGAGCATTATCATAAATTGGTGGATAAGGCATGATGCTTAGTTAAAAACCAAAAGGTTGTGTGTTTGAGCCTGACTGTATTCTACCTCTAGCACCACCAACACTGAGCCCCTGAGCAATACACTTAACCCCAAGTTCCTTCAGGAGGATTGTCCCAATAATTACATAAGTCACACTAGATGAGAGTGTATACTAAATTATATAAATACAGTTCCAACATACTAAATGAATACTAACTCAGCACAGCACAGCACAGGGGGAGTTGGTAGTGTAATGGTTACGGAGTTGGCCCTGTGATTGGAAGGTCAGCAGTTCAAGTCCCAGAACGGTAAAGGTACCACTGGGGTACTCATGCACAAGGTACCATCCCCAAGCACTGCTCCCCAGGAGCTGCCAAAAGCTGCCACGGATGGGTGAAATTCAGAGGTCACAAATTTGTTGTGGTGCACTATGACGTGAGGTAGCATAGTAAAGCTGTTAGTTCATAAAACAGCATCTGGGTGCAACAGGATGTCTCTCTTAGATCTTAGATGATGTGGTCCAGTCATTTCTTGGCCCTCCACTGCTGTTTGAGAGTGCCAAGTCATTGAGGATGTCATTTAATCAGAAACAAAGGCAAATAGCTTAGGGTGAACACAATTGAACTTTGTTTTATTGGCTAAACAGGAAAAAGCAACCTGTGTGAACCTCCTCAAAAGCACATAGACTATGTAGAAGGTTATAGTCCAATTATGTAGTCTTGGCAGTTCTTGTTGGCTCCTCCTATAACAATAAACCTGAGATGGTTCAGATTGATATTTTCTGTTTTCCTATCAGCTGCAGGCCTTATGATTGGCAGTGGCCCTGTCGACATTTTGTGAGAGTATTGCATAACTGGGTTAGACTTAACTGTTTTTACTGCCCTTTCCCCCCATTTTCACACTTGGTATGTATTAAGATTTGTGTGCACAAACCCAGACCTGTCCAAAGAGAGAGCGAACAAGGGTCAGTAATACTCACTGAACCATGGACGTTTGTTTAATATTTGCCTGGAGGTCAAGACAGCATCAAAGAAAACAGTGCCCCTCAGTTTTGGAGGAATGAGTCAGTGTATTTTAATACTGAGGAAATCTTTAAATTCTTAAACACTGTTCGATTATCTTGCCAAAGATACCATTAATGGTACCAAGAACCATTAACGTCTTTGTTATGTCATGGGCAAAGTCTTATAATTCCTGCATGGTCATGTAAATCCTGGCCTTAAGCCATGGAGCCATGACCATCCCAGTAAGAGGGCCTCGAAATCCTCCTCCATTGTGTTTAACAAACGTTTGTGCTGAGGCCAGACTGGGTTGGGGCTGTGAAGCTCTTTAGACTTATCTTGAGCTGTAATTGTTCCATTATGATGGCTGTTTTGTCGGATAGAAAATACTGTCAAGGTCAAGAGTCTTACTGTCGCCGCATTTGAATGGTAGTGCTTTCACCGGTTTCTTTTGCAGCAGTTTTTCAGACACAGAAAGTGACAGAATTATCTTCCTGCAGGGCTTCATATGTCTTATATTATTCTTCGTTAGTGCCTCTAACCATCCGTTATTTCTTCCAATGAATGCAGTGGGACTTTCAAGAGACTGCTCCACATTGGAGATCACACAATGATCAACTACAAAATCTGGAAACATTTCCTCTGCAGGAGTGGACAGTCCCCCAAAAGCCAAACTGTGACAGTGGGACAGAACTTCATGCCTACCACTTTAACCAGGCTGACAAGAAAGAGAGGACAGCTGAAACCAACATGAGCCTCTCAGACTATATTAAATGATCCTGGTTTAGAAACATCACAATCTTTTTCAGTACAAGCATGAATTGATGTGTTGCGATAAAAATAAAGAAGCCAAATTATTTCATAGTCTACTATGCTATATTCCATAATCTAGTTTTACCACTGTATTTTGTACAAACAATTATATTAAGGTACTTGCTTAATACGTTATGATAATGTCAAAGTTATCATGTTTTCTTCACTAATTTTAGATTTTTATCTAACAAGTCTAAAGGTCAAATATGCTAAAAGCCTAGCATAGTTGAGACTTGGCAAATATTAATGGAGTGTTGTTTCCAGAGGGTGGCTACAACTTTCATCAGTTCCCTGTCAGTCACATGAATTGTAGCAATCACTTCCCAACGGCTGATTAATGTAATGACACTGAAAGCCGTACTGCGCCAAAACATAGACAAATGGAGGGAGGTTCCACATAAACTGACCTCATAAAAACAAGATCGGCCTTTCACAAGCCTAATAGTTTGTGGGGTGTTTCCTGTATGTTGATAGTTGGACAGTTTTATCTGAGATTGACTGAAAAAGGGCTAGCCACCTCTGATAAGACCCAGACAAGATGGCCAGGGCTTTTAAACTTTCCTGTTGGTTTTCCGTTTAGGCAATTCTTGTCTTGTGACTTGGTGGCTTGTACTCATTGTGGCCAAGTCAGTTTTACCTAACAGATGAGTACCAAAGGGACTTCCCTGAAACTCTGATAGTGGAACAATGTAGTGATTAGAGGTTGTCTAACACATTGCTCTCTCCTTGTTACTTTGCATGGAATACACGTCTCATGACAGGTAATGTACCAAAATGGATGTAGAGGTTATTCATAAAAATTGATGTCTGTTGCTTAAGTTCTAGTAATGCCCATTGGTGTGAACAGTTTAAAACATGGAATATTTCTTATTTTTGCTGTTTTGGATCAACTAACTAATAGTTTTGAAACACCACAATACACTTGTAATGAACATAGAGGTTCATTGTTGAGCATGGGACCCCAACAAATAAAAACTAACTGTAGCTTCTGACGTAAAAGGCCTTGCTCTCCATTATTCTCTAATGTCGCCCGAACACTGCATGGGCTTTACAGAGCGGTTTGCCTGTAGGGCTGGTGCTTGAGGTCTATCCATTTCCCCTTTGAGATATGGGAAAATGAAAACAAACTGTCTGGTCTGTATAAGTAGGTGGAATTCTGTTTGCACAACGGACTGGGAGTGAGGATTAGAACATCTGAAGCCGCAGTTATGAAGAGGGTTCTATTGGTTTGATCAGTACCTCACCCCCAGCAGGTCAACGAGTTGGAAGGAGAACTCAGACATAAAGGTCATTGGAAGATTACTATGGCAATATTTATTGATAAAAAAAAAAAAAAACAACATTATTGGGCTTTGCCTTTACCCATTTCTTTTGCAAATACAGAATATATATTTTAGATCTCAGACATTCTTGTCCTTAAAATGATTTGCGTTAATAATTGATTTTGGACAATTGTTGGATTAATTTGGAGTCAACTGCAATATTTTATCATTATACGGCTGAAATTCAGGTTATTTGACTATTTCCGGTTGTATGATGCGGTTCCCAACTAGCCACCTTCACAGTGCCAAATGACCTCATTTCCGGTGCCTCACTTCCTCCGCTGAATCCGCGAGCCAGTTGAAGGCAGTTAGAAGGGTAAGGTCCCAAGCCGCATTCTAGCGTACTAAATAGCGTGTGACTTAACCTGTCGTAACACTTAGATGCACTACGTAGTACGCTAGTTAGCGGTTTGGGATGAAGCCCTGTGAACACCGCTCGTGCGCTCTGTCAACACTCAGGCAGCGCGGGGACTCGGCAACCGCTAACCAAGAGCACGGATATTACACCTTTTATTAAACGACGGCTTTCTCTTTCCGAACGATAACAACTCGCTTCATCATGACTTTAAGGTGATCCTCAGTCCAGGTGGTTCTGGGTACGTATTTTGTTTGAGATTGCCGTACACAGAAAGAGAGAGAGACACACACACACACCACTCTAGCGCATGTGTCATGGATGAGTGTCAGGCACAATATTGTGGCGTTGGCAGAGGTAGAGGCGAACCTGCTCCGATCGTCTTTATAAATGATTGTAGGTTTCAGTTTAAACGATCAAATGTAAGTTTCGAGAGATCACCGCTCACAAACCTTTGTAAGATCACCTCTTTTAACTTGACGTTTATATTGATTTATAGCTAGTCTGCTAACCAGCGTGGATTAGCCGTTTTAGGATAAGCTGTTTCAGGACATTATAACTAGGAGGCACACGGGACTTTCTCAGGTGAACTTACAGTGTCGGGACCGTTGGGCTTAGTCAAGCCATAATTCACCCGACTGCTATTCACTTTATATACGGTCGGGCATCTTAACTCGTGTCTGGGGCTCGTTAGCTCTCAAGTAGGGATCGCACTGCTCGATGCTGCCTCCACATTGGTCATTAACTTACTCTGAGCAGCTGTGACATGTCAGACTCAGTTTTACTGAATTACTCCGGACTGTCGAATTATCATCAACCACGAAGTGCTTATGGTCCCCTCTTGTAATTGTTCTGTTTTTTCTTCTTTATTATTAGGAGTCCAAGTTCTTTATTATTATTATTATTATTAACTCCTACAAAAGGCATTGTGCAGCTTTAACCGTAAGTCGCAGAAGGCTGAAATTTTCAGGGTAAGTAGGAGTGCTGAGAAACTCGTCTTAGGCCGAAAATCATAGTAATCGACTTATAATTGGCGCTGTAGCGACGGAAAATGTGTTTTGAGCTCTAGGATTTCTGTCATAAAGATGAGCACCAGCGGTGTTTGTCTGACATACACAGATACTGCTCATGATCAGTGCTGACCATTTTGTTCTGCTTTTTTGCCCGTTTGCCTATTTTATTTTATTGTTCCTTCAAAGCACATTGTGCAGCTTGAACCGTAAGTTGTGAATAGCAGTATCCCTACTGCTGTCTATATAAATTTATGTCACGGATTGTGCAGGCTACATCTAACAATACAAAACTATATTTAAACAATTATATTCAAACTATTTTTATATTTAGTGCTCACAGCGAGTCATTAATGTAATATTTTTTAACTAAATGATTTGACCGCACTAACAAATGTGTATGATATTGAACACCACTTTTTATTCAGCGGGCTTTTCGTCCTCCCGTATGACAATAAAAACTATGTTGTCAGAATTGAACAGCAAATTCCCACAGACACTGCTATAGCCGCAGAAGTAACCGTCCTTTTTGCATTTGAAAATGTTATTTTGGGCTGTGTGCTTGGACCCCTTTCATTGCCGCTTACGGCTATATTCTGGTAGTAGAGTTATGTCCTGTTAACAGGCACGGACACAGCTTTATTGTCAAGCTGTGATGAAGTAGGATGTCAGTAGTATCAACTACACACAACACTTAATATTTTTATAAACACCTGGTTACTTTCACAGGTTAGACTTTGGTATAATAAAAAGGCTAAATATAACTGGCTTTCAGTTTTTCCTCTGAGTGGAAAGGAAATGTGGTCTGTAAACCAGAGTCCATACAGCAGTCAACAATATATGATGTAATATTTAATTGTATAGCTCAGTAAGGGACTCAGAACAGTGTTCAGAAACTTTTGAGTAGTTTACACTGTTTATACAATAGTAACTAAAAACAACGGATGCAGAAATGATGTGGTTTGTATTACAGCTTTTTAAATTAAATGTAATTCTTCTTTACTGAAGAATCATACCATTGTCTAAAAACACAAAACATGTATTGTAAAATGTGTGTATTCATTTAGAGGAGATTACAGCAGTCATTTTTTGACCAAAAGTTTAGGAAAATTGAAGTTTAACTCCATTCTTGTCTGTTGTCTGATGTGCTACCAGAGAGGACTCTGTTCTGGAAATGAAGTTTCATTAGCCATATGACTCAAGTCGAAAGTGATACTGCCCCTCTAACAGGCGCGGTGGACAACATTCCTTTACGGTCAGATAAAGTTTGTCCAGCTATTTAAGAGAACCTGGTTTCTGCAACAGATCTTAGCGCTTAGTTGTCTATTGTGACATATTGTCATTAACTTCTGCTTTTTGTGGATCCAAATGATGAGTCATTTAAGAGGTTCTTCTGAATTGTGAGCACTTGTGTCTTACTGAATCACTAGAGGAGGACTCTACAAACACACACCTGACTAGTTTGCTTGTCGTTGTTGAACAGAACTTTCTGTTATAACAACGATACATAATTAATTGTTTTTGTTTTGTACAATTTGGAATGAATTTTCTGTCTTTGTATTTTCCTATATCTTGTGTCCTATATACCTTTGTATAAATTGACAGTTGTGAACTGGTCAGTATACGCAAAGTCGCAAATATACGTAAAGTCTCTGGATCTTAGACGACATTTCATAGTTGGCTTGTGATTTAAGCTGTGTTAAAAATGTTGAAAGAATTAGTTTAAGTTGTGTCAAAAGAATGTGCTTGAACTCTAAACATTGTGTGTTCATTCATTTGCTAGCTTCCCATTTCAGCTCTTGATATCCCACAGACATCTGTTCTAAAAGAATGGCTTTTATTTTTGCCCCACTGAACTTGTAACAGTATGATTCATTACCAAAAGGCAGTTTAGCATAACATTAGAGGTTTTATAGGTGGAAGATATTGGTTTACAACAGTTTATAACATGATAGGTAGGAAGGAAGGAAGTGTCTTGTCCCCCTTTTTTCATTCACATACTGTATAAGCCAACCTTACTCACCAAAGCTTGATGAATCTTTATTAAATGTAAAAGGATGGATTTTTTTCAGTGTGTGTTGAGCCACACACATGCATTGCCTTATTAACTTACTAATATTAGGATGAACACATAATGAATTTGCAGAAATCTGTTCTGTAATTCTCAAATGTTGTTATTATGGTGTGTAAGAAATGGAGAATCAACTTTTTGCCTTAATCTGCCATTTATCTTTGTAGATTTATTTAATTTAAGTTTATTCATTTTCATTAAAGACTTGAAACCTCAGTCTTTAAACCTAATGTCTGTTTTGTAAGTTGCTCCAAACCTTTTTGTCAACCCTTGTCTCTGCATTCTGTGGACAGGAGCGGTTTGCAGTTTGCCAGAGATGTATTACACTTGTCCGCAAGCACTTTGAGGTGAAGCCGAGCTTACTTTTCGCAGACTCGGCGTAAGGCATTTGCTTATGACAGAAAGTCTGCCAATGTTGAATCAGAACTGGCATGAGAAATGTCCTGACATGGTGCTAGTCCTGTGAGCAGCATTGACAGTATTTGCCTTGACCGGCTGAGGTAGTGAGTGTGAAAAGCGGGGCCTTTCTTGTCTTTCTCATGCGGTTTACCTCCAGTACGTCCAAGATAAACTTGGTTCCCCCATGGGAGGCGTGATGGAGTGTCACTGGTTTTAAAATAGTAACAAATGTGAAATTTAGGAGGAAGGTGTGAACGGGTAACTTCAGATTACTGCCGAAAGTGTAAATTTGAGCCTGAAATCTTTAAGCAAAAATGTTATAATTGCATTAAGCCCATGTGATAGTCATAGATGTTTTTTAAACTATTTTAAATATTACAATTTCAAACTAAGTTACAACTGGCTGACAGCGGTAGGAGTAGTACAAGGCAAGCTAATTCTTCTGATAGTCTCTCTTTATTACTGTGATACTTCATATCTAATGCTCATTCATCAACTTTTTTTTTATCATTATGCCCTACTACTTTATAACAGCTCATTCACTTTTATTACGTTGTGTGCTGTCTTGTTGTCTTCTAATCCAGGATTTCATAACTGTGTTTGTTGACCCACACCCCAACTTATTTTCATGTTATCTCTCTAGTAAAATCCAGGGAGGAAAAACATAAAACCTGTGTAAAAGTTGAGTAGAACTGTAATGTAATCTTCTTGCAGTTGATCAGCAGTTTTCCCAGGTTGTAGTTCCCATGGTGCTGCTAATCCAATATCATGTGGCCAGACTTAGGTCTGCATTTTGGACTTGATCTCTCCTTTTTTCCCCCTTTCTTTTCTGTTTATTTCTCCTTACCACTTAGATTATTCCTTGCCCTTGCCCGGTAGGCACGCCTACTAAGAAATACGGTCACCGCGTCTTCAGCTCTAGCCACAGTTTTGGACATTTCAGATCATGGGCCACTAGTGTGGTTTAGTAAAGTGTAGTGTAGCTTGTTGTACGCAGGACATTTGGTGCAGGAAGGACTTAATTGAATTGTTCTGAATCATTTATTAGAGACCGAGTGTAGCACATGTTTAAAGGTAAGCATGGTGAATTTTATATTTGCTTTCAGCTCATGCTGCTTTCTTTATTTTCGTTTGTTTCTTCTGGCCAAACAAACATGGGCTGCCCGCCAAAGTTTTTGTTCTGACACACAATGGAATCTGATGCCTGTGGGCTTGAATGAATGTGTGTATAAGTCAAATTCTAAAAGATGCAACTTTTGTGTGTGTGTGTGTGTGTGTAATGGCATTTTTGTCTTCACATTAAGATAGTACACAAAGGCAAATCATAAAATGGTATGGTATTACATATACACATAGACATGCATAGATATAGCTATATAATCTAACAGTCAGCACTTTAGTAGTTATTTATTATAAAGTATTTATGCATAATTAATTTTTTTTATTTTAACTTTGCCTAAATTGCACAATAAGGAGCGGATCAGGATACAGTTGCAATTGTGCAATTTAAATGCAAAATCCTAAAAAATTGCGAAAATGCATGTAGTCGTTCCTGAGAGAATCTGGCAGTTTCTGTAACACCTCCAGTTCTTCTTCAGTAGCCAATTAAAGGTATCTTTCTTCTTCTTCCCTTTGATAGAACATGTTTTAGATGTAGTAGTCTTTAAGTAGTAGTCTTTTAAGTAGTCTTTTAAATGCTGTAAAAGTATTATACTACTCCCCAGTTTTGGTTGGAAGAGGACGGAGCCATACATAAACCTTTAATGACAGAAGAGAGGAACAGGAGTGGATTGGTAGCTCTGTGTCCAGCTCTGTGTCACCGCTGCCAAACAATAGACCTTGTTCTAATGGACTGTGATTAGGACAGGAAGTGATAAAGAAAGCATATTGAGTTTAGAGCACCTCTGTAACAAAACCCCTGTTTCTCCGAAAGCTTCCATGAATTATTGCCGGCGTCATTAGGTCATCGCTCGCTATTGGCAATTGTGGTGCCGCTGTCTGCAGGGAGGGGTTATGCGGAGAGGTGCGGTGTCTGTTTTTTTTTGTTTTTTTTTTTGTATGTTTGTTTGTTTGTTTTCCTTCTGGAAACTAGACACCGGGTCTGTCAAAGTGCTGAAGCGACCGCTTTCTGCGCAGATCGGCTCTGTTCACGCGCGGTGTGCGATCATCCCCGCCGCCGTCTAGTCCTTACATTCTTTCTGGTAAATGTGACTCCCTCAACTGATTAGGCACATTGTAATACACCCCCTTTTTCTGGAAACTGAAACCCAGCCTGACAAACTGCTGAACCCGCTGGTGTTTGAATGCTCAGAGGGACGCAGCATGAGTGCGTAAGCTCTTTTGAAACTGCCTTGCGCAACTATCTAGTTTTTGCACACGGGCGGGCGACTGACTTCCTAAAATGACCACGTGGGTCTAACGTGCAGACCCCTCTTAACGTGATCTTTAATGGCCTCTCACAAATTTAAATCTGGGTCCGGCCATGCTGACAGGAGCTCCCAATGAGGAGAAGAGGAGGTTGTAATGTGTGCGGTCCGAAAGTTAGATATAATTAAAGTAAATAATTTCTCTGAATAATTAGGTTAAATTTCCTGCCGTCTGGTGTCATTTTGGAGGCACTAAATCCAGTGTTGTGAGGAGGTGAGGCCTGTTATTTTGCCTGAATCTCATGCCTCTGGAATACTTGAATGGAGACCCAAATTATGGTTTTGGGTCACTTGACCGGCTGGCGATCGCTAGACAGCTAATCAACTGAAGCTGGACAAGGGTGTCTGGGCCAGGCTGTGGTAAGCTCTAGGCCTATATATAACAACCAGAGGCCTTTTTAGGATCCCACAGTCTTTGGTTTTCTTGAACTGGCTCTGAAAATGTTTACGTCTGAACCAAAGCAACTGTGACTTGATGTAATCAGATCAATAATTTATATAATCTACTTAAGTTGGCGTCATGGTTGTCATGGAATTCAGTCTGCCACTGAGAATCAATGTTTGGTTAATCACTAATCATTGTCACTTCAGCTTTCTTTCATTAAGCCCTTGAATGTCGGGCCATTAAGACACCGTATATATACGAGCATGCACTCACAGATTTATCACGGGGCCTGTAAAGGTGAAGGCGACATGGGTGAGGGCTTGTGATTTGTTGGTTCTAATTAAGACTTTCTCTTTGATGATTTCGCAGGGGTCCAGGTCTGCATCGTAAGAGAGTGTGAGAGCTCTTCCAAAGGAACAGGTTTTAAGGTAAATCCTCCTCAGTCCGTCAACATGAGCACCTTTGTTCCAAAATTTGTACCAAAATTTATAACTTTATGAAGAACGCTGAATATTTAAAAAAAAGTTATACTTAAAGCATCAATTTTGTACTTCTTGTATTTTATTTGTGTACTATATTTATTGAAATACAATTTTGCAATACTCTAATGTCCAACCAATACGACAAAGTCTAAGCTAGTGAGTATTAAATCTGAGCAAAACTCAATTCTCTTAATGTCGTTTTTCCATCTCCATGTTTATTAGTAAAATTATTACAATTATGAATCATTCACATATACAGGCTCTCTGTGTTTGACGCTGCTTAGGAGGTCCTTTGAGAAGGTAAATGCAGTCAAATCAGAAAATTAGAACTTTGGGAGTTATTTCCAGATTCTCAGGCGAAACGGAAGTTTTGGATTTGAATTTGAAATCGGCTTTTAGATGGTCGGTTTACAGAGAGATGTGTATGTTCTTGTGTGCCGCGCAGTATCGCAGAGTTGTCAAAATGTTTAAAACTGTTCATTGACGTTCCCGTTACATGCATAAGTGGACAAGATGGTATGAATATTGACTTTGCTTCAGCTGTTAGAATCTATTATTGGTGTGTGCAATTGAGAATTGGGCAAAAAAGTGAAGAACAAACAAGTCGCGAGGCTGAAAAATCTGGTTTCATTCAGCGGGTGACCTGTGGCATCTGTTGTAACAGTGGATGAGACCAGTAAGGCTCGAACAGATGAGTCATGCTGATCAGCATGTGTAAGCAATACTGTACGCAGCAAACACAAGGGGCCATCAGTACTGTGTGTTGAGGTCCTTTATGACAAAAGCCTAACCGATGCATGTAGTTTCAACCATGTCTACTTATCATACTTAATACAAGTGCAAAGTAGCAAAGGGAACAATGACACGAAAAAAGGCTGTACCTGTTCAGCACAAAGAGAGCCACTGTAGTTTGAACAGGCAGCATACGGCAGCGCATTATGTAGATGTCATGCCAAGTTCAAGTGGAATTTTTTATTTGGACTATTTTTGACTTGATGATGGTAGAATTTGCGTAAGCTGACTGTATTTTATAACATCGCCTGAAAGATGGCAGGCATTAAACCTGATGATCAGTGACCCGCCTGCCGTGTGGCCAACGGAGGCGGATGAGGTAAAGATTTGTACACGATTTGTATTTAGACGGCATGAAGTACAGATGGAAAGAAGACCGCGTCTGTGATAGAAAGCAGAAGACTTCACTAGACCAACGTTGTGGGATTGTTATGGTTTGGCCTTGACCTTGTGGTGCCACGGGAACTAGAGCATTTATTTTCACCAGTGTTGTGACTGCTGATGGCAGCGTCTGACATCTACAGGAAAATTGCGTCTGCTCGGATTCTGTTTTTGAACCTTGTTCTGCCCTGTCTTATTGCGTGGCACGAGAATGACCCGAGATGAACCGCCCTAGCAAACAAGGAGCTACAGCCAAAATGTGAGGCCGTGGTCGATCAGGTCGGTCACCTGATCTAAATCCAATAAAAAGCTGTTAAAAATTTAGAGATTTTGACCGCAGCCTGCCCTGTTTCCTGCACATTCAAGAAACATTCCAAAGCTACTGTATATTGGTTTACACAGAGTGATCCTTGCCATAGGTATTTAAACATATGACACTATTTATTGTCCTTTCTAGAGGAATGAAATATCTGGATAAAAGCGTAAAGAATATAGGAACCCCACTGCAAATCTACTTTATTCATAAACTGCTTTGTACAGTTTTCTTTCTAAAATGAGGGTAAAAAATTGCTGGAACCTGCAGGTCAACTCTCCCCAACATTCATATAAATTGTGCTTGACACTGGAACGTGGCCGTGCAGCGCCTGGTCGGCCGGTTTAAAATAGTAGGAAGGGCACGGTCCTAAGTTAAATTTCCCCTTTCCGTGGTGTGTTGTGCGGGTGCGGGCGCTAGATAAGATCAGGGCCAGTGGCAGAGTGCAGGGACCAGGCCCACACCGCCGCCATGCTGCCTCCCCGCTGCTGACCTATTGTTGAGGCCAACCGGACTGCCTGCCCCGCCAAGAGCCTGAAATGCAGTTTTTTTTTCCCCCTCCTCCTCTTTAGTTTTTTATTTTCTTGCTCTTTTCAACTTGACACACTCAATCACGGCACGCGCAGCCGCTGCCTTGAGGTTGGCCGTTCTCCTGGGCACTGGTCAAACATAAAGGCTGGATTAGAAGGAGCTTCCCATAGTGCAGTGGTGGGATTTAGCTGGGCACTAGAATCATTTTGACCGATACGTTTAATTAATCCAATTTTAATGAGCCACGCATAATCAGTGACGGGGAAAACGCTGATGAATTGCATTTCAATTTGCTTTTGATTTAACAGACCGTTCTCAATTAGGGAGATTATTTTTGGGCGACAGGGAAACACTAACGAGTAGGTAATGACAGTGAGTGGTATGTGTGTGTGGTTCTGTGTATACAGTATATATACATATATATATATATATAATTTATTTATATAGCACTCTTAACAACAGTCATTGTCACAAAGCACTTATACATATAACCGCCCAAACTCCCCAACAAGCAAGCCTGAGGCGACAGTGGCAAGGAAAAACTCCCTCTAGTAAGAAGAAACCTTGAGAGGAACCAAGACTCAGGAGGGGACCCCATCCTCCTCTGGGTGACCGGCGCATGGAACATTTAATGTACAATGCTAAATAGATCAAGATGAGTTAAGTTAGTTATTTAAAGAAGCAAAGATACAAAAAATAGTCCAAGGGATATTTCAATCCCGGGGTTGTTATACACTTGCAGGACCCCCTCAGCAACATTAAGTTTAATTGGTTCAGTATTGTGCTGCTAAGCCGCAGGACGCCCATAGGGTCCAATCCCAGTTGGTTTCATGATGATGTCCCCATGGAGTCCTGGGTGCGGTTCAGTGGGTCAGGATCAGCCTCGCCGGGAGGGCTGACAGGGTCAAGCTGGCCAGCTCAGGACGCCTCCAGGACTCCTGGTGAGTCTCCAGTTGGCTCAGCCGGGCCAGCTTGGTAGGGTCGAGATGGCTGCGTGTCAGCTCGGGCAACCCATAGAGTCCCGTGAGGGTTCGGGTCAGCCAAGCCGCCATCCCGGGATCAGCCTGAACAGCTCGGAAAAAGAAGAAGAGAGAGGAGAAAGTTAAGTGCCCTAACCTAACCTCCGGCAATGCTAGAGTAATGGCAGCCCATAATACTATGGCAGCCTAGCTAAGAAGGGAGAGCTGGAAGGTAACACAGACATGAGGGCTTCCAGGGGTCTTGGCATCACACCAATCCACCATCTGCAAACTTGGAGCTTATCAGCAAGAGTGGTAGGATGACAGCACCAATCCCCTTTCACCTTTTTTAATCTCAAATGACCATGAACCCTCAGATTCAGCTTTTTTAACTAAGAAAAAGGATTTTAATAACTAAAAGACTGGACTAAACAGGTAAGTCTTAAGCCTTGACTTAAAAGCAGAGATTGTTTCTGGAGCTCCAACACTAACGGAAGTTTATTCCCCAATAACTGTGGCGCTTTTATGAGCAAATGCTCTTCCCCACGGTAACGCGTTTCTTTATTCTAGGTATTACTAAAGATTCATGTTTTATATCGGTTACACACAATTGTAGTGCAAATGAGGTTACTCACATATTGCAAGACCACGAGCTTTATAGGCTAAGAGAAGTACTTTTATAGTCGACACGTAATTTTACTGGTAGCCAGTGGAGTGAGGATAGAATTGGGGTGACGATCATATTTTTAGTTTTAGTGAGGACTCTGGCTGCTGCATTCTGAACTAGCTGGAGTTTATTTAACAACCTATTTGGACAAATCAGAGAATAAGACATTACAGTAATCGAGTCCTGAGGTAATAAATGCATGAACCAGTTTCTCTGCATCTTGAAAGGATAGCACGGATAGAGTTGAAAGAAGGCAGTGACTAATGTTAGAAGCATGTACATCAAATGAAAGATTGGAGTCTAAGGTAACACCAAGGTTTTTAACAACAGTACTTGGTACAATGGATAATCCATCAAGACTGACCGTGATGTCAGATAGCTGACTTCTGGTGGCGTTAGTGCCAGTAACAAGGACCTCAGTCTTGTCCAGATTTAGCTGGAGCAAAGTTGTCCGACATCCACTTTTTTTTATGTCAATCCAAGCATTTTTCCATTTTCTGAAATTGTTGGGTCTGTCTTCTGCTTTAGCCGACATAGGTATAACTGTGTATCGCCTGCAAACAATGAAAATTAATTCCATGCTTATTTAATGACTGAGCCTAAAGGCATGTACAGCTTAAAACAGCAAGGACCTAGAACTGATCCTTGTGGTACTCTTATATTTCAATTCTGACGGCTCAGAGGAATCACCATTTACATTCACATATACTGATAGCGGCCTGAAAGGCAGGATCTGAACCAAGAGAGGGCCACCCCTGATACCAACAACATAAGTTTAAGTCTATCTAGGAGAATGGCATGATCAACAGCATCAAAAGTGGATTAAGATCAAGCAGCACTAGGAGCGAGGCATAGCCCTGATCAGCAGATAAGAGAAGATCATTCACTACCTTCAGCAGAGCAGTCTCTGTGCCAGGTTACTCAAACCCAGACTGGAAACATTTCATAAATATGGTTTTCCTGCAAGAACGAGGTTAGTTGGATCACAACAACTTTTCTATTATTTTGGGAGATAAATGGAGATTAGATATTGGTCTATAGTTTCAACATTAGCAGGATCCAGGTTGGGCTTTCAGCAAAGGTTTAATCATCAAGCAATTTAAGAGATTTGGGTAAATAACCAATGCTAATAGAGAGGAGTTAATCATTGCTAGTAGAGGTTGAATCACTACTTCGGAATCATCTTTGAGTAGCCTTGTTGAACAGATCTAACATGCAAGTAGATGAATTTGAGGAAAGGATTAAAGACGTTAGATCTGACTGGTCAACCAGAGTAAATGATTCAAATAAGATGGTTGCAGTATTAGTAATACTTGTTCTTGTCAGGCCAGCCACTGTAGTTACTTGAGATTTTAGAATATTCTGTCTAATTGAACAAATTTTTTGGTCAAAAAGTCTATAAATTCTACTAGAAACAATGTTGGTACAGTTTGAGTAGTAGTCTGCTATTAGTCAGCTTGGATACCATGTTAAATAGAAAACCCAGGATTATTTTTTGTTATTTTCAATTAGCAAGCAACGACAGGTATTCTGATTTCGCAGCTCTAAGAGTTTTTTATAGCTTCCTATAGCGCCTTTCCGCGGCTAATTCAAAGACCACTAATCTATTTTTGCCGCCACTTACGCTTAGTTTCGTCCTTGTTTTAGGCTACGTAGGTGGTCATTATACCGCGACAAGCTTTGTTTTCTGACCTTTTTAATTTTTAACGGAGCAATTTTATTCAAGGTGTCAGCGATGTTAGATAATCCAGACATTTCAAGTTCAGCAAGAATAGACATTTCCACTGTCAGAAATCCATGTATCTGGGGAGATTATCAATAAAGTTACTAGTTGTATCTGAAGTGATTGTACGCTTGAGCAGAAGCGAAGTTGTAGTATTTGTGTTTCACTAAAGTGAAAATCAAATGTAATGAAGTGGTCAGAAATAATACTCGTCTGAGGCAGTTCTGTTACATTATCTACATTAAGACCAAACGATAGGATTAAATCAAGGTATGACCGAGAGTTGTGAGTGGGCTCAGTTACACTTTTGTTCAATGCCCATAGAATCTAGAATACAAAGTCCCCACAATTATTGCTCTTCAGTTGAAATAACCAGGTCTGACAGAAATTCTGCAACCAGTTAGGAATTCAGAATAAGGACCTGGTGGACTGTAAATCGTAATGAAAAGGGAGTGACAAAGAATTAGGGTTTGCAGATATGTCTGCAATTCTAAGGAATACACCAATGATTTAAATGTAAATTTAGGTCCTGACTCTGTGTTATTGAAAGAGATCTTTCAGAGATCGTTGCAACACTCTTCACCAATCGTAGTCTGGGTTTATGCTCATAACTATATCCTGGAGGCGCATCATTTAAGGCTAAATACTCGTTGTCTTACCCATGTCTCAGTTAAACAGAGCGCTTAGGACGTGTGGGTCTGGAAATCATTTCACTAATAATAAGTGCCTTATAGTTAATGATCTAATATTTAGTAGTCCTACTTTCAGCTTAGTGCTACAGATATTCTGCATTGGCTGCTCTAATTTAATAGAAATTAGATTGGA
Source organism: Distichodus sexfasciatus (assembly GCA_032718565.1). Classification (NCBI taxonomy): domain Eukaryota; kingdom Metazoa; phylum Chordata; class Actinopteri; order Characiformes; family Distichodontidae; genus Distichodus; species Distichodus sexfasciatus. The sequence goes on along the minus strand of JAVGVS010000063.1, from coordinate 214,276 downwards.
AAAGGACGGCTTTCAGATTTTACGAACCATTTTGTCTGGGCACAGAGACAGTGTCAATATGGTGGTACTCTAGGTGGCGTGCTCGAGGCAAATCCTCGTGAGGTGGTCGGTTTAGCTCTTCTGCTCAAGTGCCTGGTCTTGCCCGGCTGTCACTTGTCAGCCACACCTGAACCTGCATAAAGGCTAGCTGCTATGTTCATTGAATACGGGCAGCACCTCCCACGAGGGGTGATACCATCCCGGCTCAAAAGACCAGGCTTCTCGAAGGTGACCAGTTATCTACAAAACCTATGCTATTTTCAGAGTAACCACTTTGACAGGCCAGCAGTTCAGCCACCTCAGGAGCCTGCTGTAGATCCCGGAGCTACGCTCTAGCTGGGAGGGGCCAGAGAGAATTACTGCTCAAGTGATATTGTTTTGGCTAGCTCACACACCTCTTTTTTAAAATTACTTTGGTTACTTCAGACTGTCTGAGCTTGACGTCAGCAGCCGTATTACGGACGACTATCTTGGAATATCTACGCCTATTACTGGCCAGCACCTAAGATTGGCCCGATGTCCGGGCGCTTGCCCCTGCAAACAATTTGTCCCCACTGCTGGTGCCGCCATGGGTCTAGCCATTTCACGCGTCAGAATAGAATCACCTATCACCAGAGCATTCTTCAACAGGCGCCCCAGCCGGTGTTTCACTGAGCGGGTAAACCTGTTCGACACGCTGATAGATGAGTGGTGCTCGAGTAGCTTTTGCCGGCTCGGCTTCCGCCTGCGTCAGCCAACCGCCACCCATTGGTTCTTAAGGCGGGAACCCTAATGCCGGAGTTTTTGCCTGAAGGCTCTAAATCTGAATTCCTGAAGCCCCCAGACTCCTGGATCAAGTAACCTGCAGCTAAAAGTTACCTGGCCACTGTGCAAACGCCTGGAGGCGCCAGGCCTCTAGTTCTACATTCTCCGCCAGAGCCGTATCACCCACACCTTACAGATAAAGCATTACTAAGGCTAAAACATTCTACACTCACTACAGAAACAACATCACCATAGGCATCTTATTTAAAAGAATTGATATCACTACGCTATTATTAGCTGAGCAGGATCGCTGGGAGTAGTTGCCGCCGGGTTTTTATGCCTCAGTCCCGCTGTTGGAGATAAATTATATTTTAGGTTTTAGCCGCTTAGTTATAATACTTAAATCGCTTAGGCGAAGGAAAGGTATAAAAAGAAAATTAAGGTTAAGACGCTGTGCGTTTTGGGCAGAGGAAGCCCTATACGCTTGGCGGTTCCTCGCGATTTATATATATATATATAAATGCGTCATCCTCCTCCTATTAGCAGCATGCAGTCCTGAATCACTGAACATGAATACCTCCTACGGCTCTCATGAGTGTGTGTGAGAGAGAGAGGAAGAGGCAGAGGCCTGTTGTGTTTTCACATGTGGTGTCTGTCATTGCTTGGTGTGTTTCATTCTCTCATGTGTCCTGCCCTTTGCCTCTGGCATCCTAGTGTCTGCATTAATGTATGAACCAGCAGCTACCATTTTCTGGCCTTGGTCATTGTACCTATACATTTTGGGTGGAACCAACACCTGAACACGCCCAAAAAGTGTCTTTTTAAACCAGAGTTGCCACAGCATGTCTGATTTCCCTGATTTTATATCATGTCATATATACAGTATGTTTCAATACATGTGGTTAAACTCTAAATTTAGATCATTACTTGCATGCCTTTCTTTTTTAAATTAAATCATTGTTTTCTAATATTTTTTGAGCTTTGTTTTCTTGTCCATGTCAAATCAGTCCTTTTAGTCTAAAAGCCGTTCTTATGTGTTAAGTGATTAAGATGTCCTCGTTCCCCTCTGGCTCAGCACAGGCAGACGGGCGAGTTCAGCTTCCCCGGCTTGATCACAACAACTGCATGCTTGAGCAGCACCAAGTCGTCATTGTATCTTGCCAGTTACACTAACCGTCACTCTGATTGCAGTATTGAATGTTTAAGGTGTGCGTGTGTGTGACCTTGTGTGTGGCTAAAGCGTCTTTAGACATTTTAGTGTGTAACCAGCGTTTTTTTGTGGTACTGAATGTCGTGTTTGTATCTTCGAAAATGGCCACAATTGCTCTCAGCATGCAACACAGCTGTGGAGGTCAGAGGTAGTGACTGACGGAAAGTTTTGTATATGTGTGTGATCTGAGGTTAAGAGCCGGTGTAACGCGATGATATGACAGCTGTTGTGAGACACACGCAGTGTTTAATAGTCATGCACGCGTGTGGTTACAGGTAAGCAGTGTCCAGCGGAGAGGAGGTGAGACACGAGGCCAGGATGGAGGATCTGAAGATTGTGAATAAAGGGCTGGAGGATGAGATGGTGAGCTCCTTCACACACACACACACACACCTCAACGTTACACAGCCGAATAAGGACTGGCTTCATTTGGTATTCACATCCTATAGCCAAATGAGAATCAAATGCCGATCATGTCAGATTTAGCCGGAAGTCATTTATCACGAAACCCAAGGCTGAATTTGGAAAAAGCATTAGACTTGCAGACGCTGTAAATGACCAAACGGCTCCCTACCTGCTTTTGTAGGGGAATCTTGGCACACGGCTACAGTTTATTCTCAAGCTTGTGCTGAGCGTTGTATCGTGTCCCCACATGTCCGCAGGCCATATGGCAGCAGTAGAAACATAGCCGTCCCCGTATGGAGCTTTAGAGGTTGAATATTCTTGCTGCAGGCATGTCACACTCTGATTAAGGCTTGTTTCATGATGAAGTTTGACTGGAGAGATAGGTATGAGTATTACTCAAGACCGTCCAATATTTATAAAGTGTGTATCGCGTATCTAATGGTTACCAAAGGACTAAAACATAGGATCTCAGCTTGTATATTGATCCACAAGGGTGTCGGGTTTCAGTCAAGCGTGTGATTACTTACTTCCCTAATTCACTGCTGAATTAATTGGTTGCCATATGTTAACATGCCACTTAGTAGTGGCATTTAGAGGTCCAGAATGTTCAGCTTGATTCAGTGGACTCCTCACACAGCGTCTTGGCAAGCGTTCGTTTAATCAGGAGGTCGGCATCTCTGTTTCCGTTCTGACGTTCACCTTCGATACCGGTGGAAAAATGGATTCGCCCATATTTGCTAGGCGTTTACCGGGCCGTACTGTAACGTCTTACTCTAAACGACGTCTGCCGCATCGATTAATGTGTGTTCAACTGCTCCGGCGTCCAGGAGGAACAAGGGTTTTAAACACTACGTTTCTTTGTTTGTAGTTTTTGTTTTACTGAAATAACTGAATTAATTCTGCTACTCTCAGCCTCTAATAAAGACCAGGGTACGGGTAAGATTATCGTCAGGACGCTGTGCCACAGGTCCATTAAGACCTCAGAGATACCTCTTTCCAGTTTTGCTACTTTTGGTAGTAAAGTTCACTACCGCTCTGATTTTATGGAGCCACTGCGCCCGACGGGAATGGTTATCAGAAATCTGTGAAAACTAAGCTCACTGTTGTAGCAACCAGATGGCGAACACTGTGGCACATGGCAGTGGTCATTTGAACCACTTACTTTTTCATAAATTTGAAACAACCTCTAACGTTTTATCTCGTTTTTCCGTACTACACTCATCTTGTTCTATGACAACAAACTGCGGTGAACGTCACACCGAAAATGGAAGCAACCTCCTGAAAAAAAACAAAGTTCATGAAGACACTGTTTACGAGGTTCATTTAAAGCTTGAGTTATTGTTATAATAGCTGTTCTTATCTATGATTTCCACAGGAGCTGAGCGGGTACCGGCCTTGCCGCTGGAAGCTGGCACTGTTGGCCGTGGGCGTGCTATGTACGGGGGGCTTTCTGCTGCTGCTGCTGTACTGGATGCCCGAGTGGTGTGTGAAGGCCACATGCAGACGCACAACCGTCCGTGACGCCAAGGTGGTGCTGCTCCGGAGCACTGTAAGTTCTGATTACAGGAACATCCACACGCTCACATTTTATTTAGAGCTACTTGTTTATTTATTAGAACTATTCTGGATGTGTTGTGTTTTTCTAATTGCTCCACTATCTTGTTTCATCAGAAATGATCTCTCACTTGTCTGCAAATCTGTGTGATAAGCAGTGCTGGTGACATAATACGTATCACCTGTGTTTTTGTGTGTCTGATTACTAGGACGAGTTTAAACGCTGGTTTCGGGCGAAGGTGCGCGTAATGCTTGCCCCAGGAAAGAACCCTTACAAAAGCCTGGACTCTCTGACCACAGCCAATGGCCACACACCCCCCCTCTCTGACACCATGCCCGAGGGATTCATCAGGAAATATGCCGAATTCCAGCCTGTGCAGGTTCACGCATATGCTGACATTTTGACACACCCATTATGAGAGTTCATCAGAATTTTTTAGGACATAGTGTCTACATGTCATACACTGTAATGCAGCCTAACAACAAGATAACTGATTCTTAAGACCAGTCTGTGTTAGTCGAGCAGGTCCCTTCTGAAGGTTAAAAGGACGTTTTCTTTAGCACTTCTTAAGTAACAGCTGAATTTGGGTTTTCTTTCCCACAGATACGCTATTTCACGCTCCACAGCACGAAATACTACTGGAATGATGTTGCCCAGAACTTTGAAGTGATGGCGTAAGCAGCTAACTTTACAGTTCTGTTTTTAATAGTGAAAGTGAGTGATTATTTATCATTGTGAACACACCCCAGCACAGCACACAGTCCACCACAATGAAATGTGACCTCTGCATTTGAACCATCTGTGAAGGAGCAGCGGGCAGCTAACAAGGGCAGCGCCCGGGTCAAATGAATAATTTGATGTTGTTGGTTTCCCGGGATACGCTCCGGTCCCCATGACCCCTATAGGGATTAAGCAGTTCGGATAATGAATGAATGAGTGAATGAATGAATGAATGAATGTTGTCTTGATTTTAGGGGTTTGGAGGATCTGCAGTTGACTTGTTCCACTATCCACTCAGAGCACAGTGGTGGACTCAGCCAAGACCAACAGGAGTACAGGTATTGCCCTATTTAGCCATCTGTTAATATGCATAAATTGGTTAAGAAACAGTGGTGTGCCATATAACCTTGTACCAGCGAAGCAAGCACACGTGACGGTACCAAGTTGATAGGTCAGATGGGATTAACATCAGCGGTAAATATCTTTGAAAGATGTGTCCTAATCTCTGAATGTGCATTTCTAATGTGGGTCTTCTTTAGTGTAGTGCGCATTTTAAGAAAGTCACCTCCTGCCATATGTGGTGTACCAAGTCAAATAGGGCGCACGTGACACTCCATGTGCACTTCCTAGTGCCTATAGAGCCGTTAAGCTACAACCCTGGCTATTTTACGAGATGCATGCCATTGCATAGAAAAGTATGATAAGAGCTCCTTACCTACCATACTGTTAAGTGCGGTAGTACGTAACTCGGGAATCTCACGATGTGAGGCAAACACACAATTTCAGAGCGTAAAGACAGGAAATTTTCCTGGGGACGTCACATTGTATGCTCAAAATTTTGGCACAAAATTACGCCCTACGTTTTAAGACAGAAGGCCGTATACAATCCAACGTCAGACTTTGGACATGCTTGGCACAAGCACTACCTTTCTGATGTGTCTTAAAATATCGGCTGAAAATATTAGGCAAATCAATCAAACTGTAGAAAGTAAATTCAGTCTTCACATCTTTTAGGACCACTTAAGACTCAATTTTCTCGATGTGCCAAACAACGGTCCCCAGTGTAAGTTATGATCATGCTTATGATTTTAGCTGAGGTTTTTCTCCCTTTTTTGTCCGCAGGAGGTTGTTTTTTGGTGTGAATGAAATTGCTGTGAAAGTGCCTTCCCTCTTCAAGCTGCTAATTAAAGAGGTAAGATTGTTTTGCAAGAGTCAAGCTTAATATTTAGACTAGCATGGACTTCCACCTGCGTATGGTATGACATTAACGTCTTGTTTGTGCCATGTTTAAACAGTTTCCCACTCATTACTCAGTGCCCCATGAGGATCGGTATTTAGTTTTTCTCTTGGCTCCTCACAGAACCCTGGAGCCGTCTGGTACTGCCATGTTGCAGGTTGGGCCTGAACTGAGTAAAAGTAACGTGCGAAAAGAGAATCTGACCTTTCATTTTTCATTTCACATTTGTGGAGGGAAATAGAGGAAGTTGTTAGCCTAGCTATATCTGAGCAACTGCGGAAGAACAGTTTATAAAAGTTTTAATGAGGAAGAACCCGCATGGCCAGCAGTGAGCAGACAAAAGGGTTTTAAATGTACAAAGTATGTACTTGTTCGTTGCACCAACGTGAAAGAAAATATATCTTTTAACATGCTCCCATTTGCTCAATGCTGATAAAATGAACTAGACATGCATTTCTGCAAAAAAATACCAATGTGGTTGCTAACGTTTTGTTGGTGTGACATGAAAACTGTGTGAGTAGAAAGACTGAGATGTGTCGTGAGGTGATCTGAGGTGACAAAAACCGTTGACTGTTGTGCGAGAACAGGACGAGGGAAGCTTTCGAGTCTCGAATCCCGTGTATTGTTAATGGGAGAAAACGAATGGGTTCCTATGGGAAAAATAAAAGAGTGAAAAGGATGAGGGTGGGTCATGTGCCAGATATGCCAAGAGAACGTCGAATAACGTCGAATTTGGTGGCATCGAACGGCAGCGGCATAGTACAGCGTCAAAATACAATACTATGACATTGACATTTACAGCATTTAGCAGACTCTCTTATCCAGAGCGACCTACATTTCCTAATTTCAGGGACAGTTCCCCTGAGAGCAACTTAGGGTTAAGGGTCTTGCTCAAGGACCCGGTGTTGATAACTCCAGAGGTCGGATTCGAATTCTCAACCTCTTGGTCCGAAGGCGAGTGTCCTGCCACTAGGCCACCAACACCCTGCTATGAGTTACACGAGTCTATGGGGAAAAACGTCTGAACGATTGCATGTATCAAAACTTGTATACAAGCACCCCACCGCTATAGGCTGCACGTCTTAGAACGAAGTTCAAAAGTTCACAAAAACTGTAGGAGGAGTAGCGGTCAGACAAAGTGTGAGGAATAAAAATCGGAAAACAATACAACTCACCGCAATCACATAAATAAGTTAAAGTATATGGATTTAGGAACAGCCATTGTAGTATCTCTTTTTGCCTTTATCGCTTCTCATGTAGTCACTCAACTTGTTTCTCCACTTTTCAGGTCCTCAACCCCTTTTACATCTTCCAGCTCTTCAGTGTTATCCTTTGGAGTGCAGATGAATATTACTACTACGCTATGGCGATAGTGTTAATGTCAGTCATATCAATAGCTACCTCTCTCTACACCATCAAAAAGGTGAGGAGGGACTCTTGCTGCCTTCTCTAAGTTGCATTGCTGTGCACTCTTTTGTGAGGTGATGTTCTATATTTCCAGCAATATTGGTTGCTCTGGATCGGAGAGGAGGTCTTTCCACAAAGCCTGCTCATGATATATGTCAGGCAGATATGACAGATCACGGTGATTTTCATATGACAGATCACGATGGAACATCATATGATTTTTAGATAGCACTAGCTCTTTGAAGGCCAAGAAAACTATGGTTGCGTTGGATGTAATTTTCCTTTCAAAAATGATATTACGCATCTCACCCCAGCCTCTTTATCCCAGCTTTGTTAGTGTATCTGTAGAGGATATGTAGGTGTAGAATGTGTCTGTGTTTATCTCGAATTCCAGTACGGTCGGTACGTTTCTAAGTCGTTTTTCTTCCTCCAGCAATACGTCATGCTGCACGACATGGTGGCTACCCACAGTATTGTTCGCGTATCGGTCTGCAGAGACAATAATGGTACGTTTTTGAGACGTCTCCAAGTCCTTCTTTCCTCTAAACCTCTTTTAATAGTGTGTTTATGCTGAATCTCAACAGCGAAAATAGAAGCTGTAGGACTCGTGTGTGTGTATGTGTGTGTGAAGTTTAAGAGTGCACTGCTACAATGTTTGATTACCTGAGGGCGGCTGGTGCACTTGCCTCCGCCATGATGACTCAGCACTCTGTCTGCTGGGCGAAAAAGCCGGGGTAATGAGGGAACTGCTGAGCCAGTCCGATGCACTTACTCCCCCCTTTCTCTGTTTCTCTCGGCTCACTTTACCCTTCCCCAATACTCTCTCTCTCTCTCTCTCTCTCTCTCTCTTCCTTTTGTGACACCCTCTACGTCATTATTTTCCTTCTACCTCTTATCTGTATCGCTCTTCCTCCCCATCTCTTATCTGTCCTTTTGCAGACATCGAAGAGACAATGTCCACAGACCTGGTGCCCGGTGACGTCATAGTCATCCCTAGCAACGGCACCATCATGCCTTGTGACGCCGTATTGATCAGCGGAACCTGTATCGTCAATGAGAGCATGCTGACAGGTTCCTGACCACTTCACATCTCCAGTCACAATGCCTTATTGCATTCAGTATTATTAAGATTGTTCAAGTTCAAGATGATGATCATGTTTATTTGCCATATACGTAGTTATACACGCTATACAACATGTAGTAAAATGAAAACCTACAGTAGATATAAAAAGACTACACACCCTTACTAAAATGTCAGATTTTTGTATTTTGAAAAAACGAGACGAGATATATATTTTCAAAACTTTTTTTCACTTTTAATATGACCTCTAAGCTGTACAATTAATAATCTTTTAGGGGGAAAACATAAAAAAGTCTTTAGTCTTTACGAGTCTATCAAGCATGCCTTTATCTTGAATATTTGCCCACTCTTCCAATCTCCCTTCGTCTGATTGCGAGGGCCTCTCCTGTGCACCCATGTCACCCCACTGATTTACAGTTGAGTTTAGCTCTGTGCTCTTGCTTGGCTATTCCAGCCTTTCTAGCAGACACCTTTTTTGGGCCAAAACTGGAATTTGGAACTTGTTTATAATTCGCTCTAACTTGACTAAAGCCCCAGTTCCAACTGAAGGAAAAATAGCCCTACTGCCATCCCCATATTTCACCCCCATATTTTAGAGGGACGTTCAGTTCTTGCTAGTGTGACTGTCCCATATTTTCCTCCACTTACTAGTGACGGCCTTCTCTGTGTGTCACGGTATATCTAATGCCTTGAAATGTTTTGTATCCCTGTCCTGATACCTTGCAAGCGCTTTGGGAACCGCAGCTTTTTTCTGTAAGGTACAAAATCCTGCTAGGACAGTTGCGCTTTATGTGAGGTTAATCAGAGTGAGTTTACTTGATGGGTGATTTGTACTGGCTATTGTTTAACACGAGGTTGCATGTGATTGGAAGCGGGTGTGTGCACTCAACCGGCTTATTGTACGGTTTTTAATTGTAATATTTTACCCTTAATCAGAACACTTCGATTTCTCTTTTCAGCTGAATCAGAGGTGGGCAAAGTAGCTAACTTCATTACTTAAGTGAAAGTACAGATACCACTAGTCAAATGTTACTCCGATACAAGTGAAAGTCATAAAGTCAAATTACTACTTAAGTTAAAGTACTGAAGTACTTGTTTTAAAAAGTACTTAAGTATTAAAAGTACATCTTCTTTCAGCACATTGTTGACTAGCTCGTAGAACCTGTAGAATAAGAAACTGGTAGAATGTTGGAGAATGAAATGCAACCCCAACTTAATCAGGAGGGCAGTGCAACAGCTGTAAATGCAGCTCAGAACATCAAAGTAACATTCCAACCTGCTTAAAATCCAGCTCTACACCTCTAGCTTCTTGACTTTCCAACAGCAACAATGTTTTAATCAAGACAGAAAACAGCAGAACTGTCTGAAATTGGTTTTATAGTTACAGTCTGCTGATTACTGATAGACTGTCACCTGCCAATCAACCAATCACGCTTTAGAAAAGGGGGAAGAACATCCACTTCATCCACAGACTTGAAAATAACGAGTAACGAGAACCTTGATAGAAAGGTAGTGAAGTAAAAAGTACAGCATCTGTCTTTCAAATGTAGTGAAGCGGAAGTCGTAAGTTTCCAAGAAAAATACCACTCAAGTAAAGTACAGATACTCAAAATCTCTACTTAAGTACAGTACTCAAGTAAATGTACTTAGTTACTGTCCGCCTCTGAGCTGAATTATGCAGGTTATAAACTGAGGTTGGTGATTATCAGGTTGACAAACTGAATTCCTGAATGAAAAAACTAATGCAGACTAGGGCTGGGTTCAAAAAATCGATTCACCGATCAATATCGATTCTCGTTGGAAAAATACACTATCGATTCAAAAATTCGCGCATCGATCTTTTCTTGCGGCTGTGCACTACTTCTCGCGACCGCGCAAGGAGAGCTATAAAAACGTGAGACTGGCGAAACGGAAGCCAAATAGAGCCATGGCTGAAGCTGCTCCGCTCAAATCACCGTCTGGCCTAAAGGCGATGTTTGGCCACACTTCGGTTTTAAAACAAGTTATTTTATAACCAAGCGAAACTCGTATTGACGCAAAGAAATCTCTAAATAAATGGATATCGAAATGAATTGCGAATTGAATTGGATCATGACCTTGTGAATCGGAATCGAATCGATTCAGGAAATCAGCAACGATGCCCTAATGCAGACAGCATACACTATAATAAGAGTCCACTTCAATTTAAGACTAGTAAAGTTCACACTATTAGTTCATAGATTGCATTGTTGCTTTTCATTTTAAGCCTTTGTAAGCAGCTCCTAATTACTCAGTGAAAAGGGTAAAACTATTAACAAGAATTGAAAATATTTAGAAGATTAACGCTCTCGTGAACAATATTTTCTACTTTGTTTTGTGGGTTTGGAATAAAAATGCATATTTTCCTTTCTCCCTGAGACCATTCTCTTTTGTTTTGTCTCTTTTGTGTTTTCTCTCTCTCTATTATCTGTCCGTTTGTCTGCCTGCCTCTCCATCCTACTCTGTGTGCTAGGAGAGAGTGTGCCCGTCACCAAGACCAGCCTGCCCAACCCATCGCAGGGTGATAAGGGCTCGGAGAGCGATTTGGTGTATAGCACAGAGGAGCATAAGAGACACACTCTGTTTTGTGGCACCAATGTCATCCAGACTCGTTTCTACTCAGGCGAACTGGTCAAAGCCGTGGTGGTCAGAACTGGTGAGAGACAGTAGAAAACTGGACATGCAAGTGTGGATTTTCAGTGTTGTTTACTAGAAGCCTGTACAAACTGTACAGTATCTCTGTTGACTTTAACATGGATTGACATGGATGTTTGAAATTTCTGTGAGTCTCACACATATATTCATGTTTTCTAGGCTTCAGTACAGCAAAGGGCCAGCTAGTTCGATCCATCCTCTACCCTAAGCCTACAGATTTCAAGCTGTACAGGGATGCCTACCTGTTCCTGCTCTGCCTGGTTGGAGTGGCCGGCATCGGATTTATCTACTCCATCATCCTGAGTGTGATGCATAAGGTTGTTCTTGATTCCTGCTTCTTCTCTAAATTTACAACAGCACAGCAGCAAATTTTGAATTATTGGTTGAACCGTTTAGCAAATGAACTGAATTGAGCAGAAATGATTATTACTGTGATTTTTGACTCCACAGCTTTAAATGAATGTCGAATCAAGAATCTGCTTTAACACAAAACTCCTAAATCTCCAGGTTCCAGCTAGGACCATCATCATCGAGTCTCTGGACATCATCACCATTACTGTGCCACCCGCTCTGCCTGCGGCCATGACGGCGGGCATAGTCTACGCCCAGAGGCGCCTCAAGAAGATTGGCATCTTCTGCATCAGTCCCCAGAGGATCAACATTTGTGGTCAGCTTAATCTGATCTGCTTTGACAAGGTAGGGTTGGCCAGTACATCAAACACACCCTAGCACAATGTTGTTGGAGATGGTTTGTAGCAAATAATGACATTAGTTTTATGAAAGGTAAATATTTGAGTTTATATTACTCATACACGTCTTATATTTAGACATATTATGGAGCACACTTCTTTATGCTCTTCTACATTTGAGCAGTGTTCCTTTCAAAAGCTCTGCAGTCTAGGTTTATACACACACACACACCTTCACACACTTTTTAAAATCGCTCACTTTCAAGCAGTGACTGCAACATCCATGCTGACTCGCCTCAACTCTGTGCTTTTTTCCTCTAATTTGCTTTATTAGCTGAGCTGCCATAAAACAGTGCTGTTTGCCTCTTATTAAATAACCTTCTCTAATTTAGCCTCCAATATTGCCTTGCTCTGTGTGCTGAGTGGGTATCTAACTGCCCTGTGTCTCCCTCCCACAGACGGGCACGCTGACAGAAGATGGCCTTGATCTCTGGAACATTCAGAGAGTGGAGAACGGGAGGTGAGTCCCGTATCAGAGTGCAAATCAAATGCCCCTTTAGAATATGGTAAGTACTGCAATGGTGGTGATGCTGCTCTATCGTTTCTGCCTTAGTTTCCACCACACAGAGGAAAATGCCTACACGCAGAGTCTGGTAAAGTCTCACTTCATTGCCTGCATGGCCACCTGTCACTCTCTCACCAAGATTGATGGCCAGCTCTCAGGAGACCCCCTGGACCTGAAGATGTTTGAAGCCACTGGCTGGGTTTGTACCACATTTTTTCTTTCTATCCTTTAAACTCTTTCAACACCAGCCACATTCATAGAAGTCTTTCAGGCAAGACGAATGATGTCAGGACTGGTCCTTCTATGGGCTTCTAACACGTGCGTTTAGAAGTAATGTGATTGAAACTCGTTTGGCAGACCTTGCTGGAAGAACAGAGATTACTCTGATTACTCTTTGTGGTATGCCGCCCTTCCTGGCTATAATGTGCTACAGCCCGTCGTTTTATGTAGTAGCAAAGTAAGTCAACCGATAAAGACTTTAACCCATCTCCCAAACATTCCTATATACTGCATGTCGTTACTGATACTCACTCAACTCGTCATTCAAGTGTTGCAAAAGCATTTCTGGAATGTACAATTACTGTTCTCTGCTGATTTGTGTGTATACCTATGTTTGTCAGATCCTGGAAGAAGCTACAGAAGAGGAGACTACTCTTCATAACCGCATCATGCCCACTGTGGTTCGGCCACCAAAGCAGCTTCTCCCAGAACCGGCGATGTCACCTGAACAGGACATGGTGCGTTTTATCAGTCCTTCTATAGATTTACCAGAACTTGTACTATGACTACCACATTTCAGAGATGATGTTACCACTAACATTCCTTTTTCTGGCTGTGTGCTTGCGACGTAGGAGCTGTATGAGCTATCGGTAAGTAGTCGAGTTAGTAGTCATCTCTTGAGTTGACCTCATAGCTGGGTAAGTATGTGAACAAGCTCAACTTGGCCTTGGCACTTTCAGGCATCCTACGAGATCGGAATCGTGCGGCAGTTTCCCTTCTCGTCGGCACTGCAGAGGATGTGTGTGGTGGCTCGGCTGCTGGGAGAAAAGCGAATGGACGCCTACCTTAAGGGGGCACCAGAGGTGGTGGCAAGCCTCTGCAAGAAAGAAACAGGTTGGTTGAACTGGACAAAGTTCCATTACTTTGTTTGGAATGTTTTTATTCTGATGTGAAGCAAGATTTTCCGAACTGTTTAGATTGTACAAACCGCTGCTTACATGTCGCTCTACAAAGCTGTTATAATCGCCCACGTTGCTTCTTAGTTCCCGAAGACTTTGCAGAGGTACTGGAAGACTACACCAAGCAGGGTTTCCGTGTCATCGCCCTGGCACACAGACGTTTGGAGTCCAAACTCACCTGGCATAAAGTGCAGAACATTAACAGGTACTGGAGCCATTGGTCTTCCCGGTCCATCTATCAGTCTCTACCAGTCTGTGTAGATTCATGATGAACTGCTTCTATCTAAGAGAGATATGAGGTACTTGACAAGATCTGCTATGGATTTTCCCTCTACCTGAAACATTTTTAATGTGTCAGTGTGTTAAAAAGAAGTGCGGCAATGAGTAATGCAGAGATTTTAGGGTAGCTTATCTAATATTTAAGTGAATTATTTTTTAAATGAGTGATTATTTGTCATTCTGAACACACCACAGCACAGCACACTGTGCCCCACAACGAAATGTGTCCTCTGCATTTGACCCATCCGTGAAGTAGCAGGAGCACCCGGGGAGCACTGCTTGGGGACGGTACCTTGCTTATGAATACCTCAGTGGTACCTTTTACCGGTCCGGTACTTGTACCAACAACCAACTCACTAACTGTTACACTACCAGCTGCCCCCATAATATCCAAAAATATTGTGTCCCAGAACTGTGAGGCATAATTGACGTATTCAGGCCATTTTCTTTGGGCTGCTGTTAAACAAAACTTGCTGTGAACCAACACTAGATGATCACAATGTCAACATTTATTTCTGTAATTACAGTTGGGATTAAACATGGATGCTGTTCTAACATTTTGCAACTACAGTTAATTGAGTTTATTTGACGTGTTGATGTGCATTCGCAGGGATCATATAGAGACCAACATGGAGTTCCTGGGCCTGATCATCATGCAGAACAAGCTGAAGGCCGAAAGTCCCGGAGTGCTGGAGGACCTGAGACGAGCTAACATCCGCACAGTCATGGTCACAGGTGCAGAAGCAGCTTATAGTCGTCTTTCAGAAAGTTCTCCCTGTCTTCCACTTGCCGTCCAAGTTTACTTCTTACCGTAATGCACGTGACCCAGAGCAGGCGATTAAGTAGCAGAAATGGGTCACTTTAGCGCGCGTAGCGTCCAGCAGACATTCCTTACGAGTCCCAGGCATCCTTCTAATAAAACTGTCTGGCGCAGGGTTAAAAAAAAGAGTTCCAAAGTCCTGCCTGCATTCAATGCACCATTGTGTCTGTGTTAGCTGCAGTGTTATGAGGGACACCGGATGCTGGCCAAACGTGAAGCTCATAGCTCTAATTAACACTAAGGCTTACCTCCTCCACGCAGGGGACAACATGCTGACCGCCATCTCGGTGGCACGGGATTGTGGCATGATACTGCCGCATGACAGAGTCATCATCGCGGACGCCCTGCCCCCCAAGGACGGCCAGGCGGCTAAGATCAACTGGCGCTACGCCGACAATCCCAGCAAGCACTCGAGCAAGACTGCCACACTGGAGGTTAGTTGTCGCCATCTACTGGACAGGAGCTGCTACTGCATTTGCACACAGTGACAGCGGGCTGTTTCAAAGGTCTTGTTATTTCAAATAAAAATCCTCATGGCTTACATTTTGCTTGGTGGTGTTTCTCAAAAGAGGCATAAAAAATGAAATAAAGTTTTGTTAATAATTTGCTTACAGCATACGATTACATGGGTTTTTATTCTCAGTCCCTAAAGTAAACATAAAACGCATCTTGCATTGTTAAAATAGTACCTCGGTAACAGGAAATTTTATGAAAACTGTTCTTTATCCCACCATTAGCAAGGTCTTATAAAGGTTTTGTTTAATGGATTTGGGGCTCATTAAGAGGAATTTACTATGAACTTACTTTTTCAGCGGATGAAATCTGCTAATAATTTTTTTTTTTTCCATAAACATTTAACCAAGTATTCTGAAATCGCTGAAAATACAGTATGTGTGCGGGAAACTGTGACACTTTCTCAGTGTTGTTTTGTTGAAGCCGGTTCATAAATGCCTTTGCTCTGGAGACTGGTCTGTGGCTCTTTTGACTTCAAACGCTATTTGTGACGCAAAACAAAGCGGTGCGTTTTCATCACTTAAAAGAGTGAATAAACTTCACCAAAGAGCACACCCATAACCAGTCTCCCAGATTTGTACGAAAACATCATGACAAACATGGTATTATTTAGTGTAAATATTAAATCCCACCTATCAGCAAACTTAGACTGTATATAATGATGTTCAGCAAGTGACAGTATTGATTGCTCTCTAATTATAATAATGTTGCACCTATCTAATGGAGGCTTATTTATGTGTGTGTGTGTGTGCGCGCGCTGGTGCAGGAGGTGGAGATCAGCATGGAGGACAGTTTTGACGAGAAGAAGCCGCTGGAGCAATACCACTTCTCCATGAGCGGCAGGTCGTTCGCCGTTATAACCGAGCACTTTCAGGACCTGCTACAGAAGGTCAGCAACCCTAAATTGTTCTAAACCAGGCGAAGTATGGAAAACATATTGAAAAACTCAACTGACTCTGTTTGGTTTATTGATGTAGCTGGTGCTGCATGGAACAGTATTTGCGAGGATGGCCCCAGACCAGAAGACCCAGCTCATAGAGGCACTACAGAGTGTTGAGTGGGTTTTACACCACATACACACTCACTTCATTTTTTGTGCTCGTTGAAGAACTTGTACATTTGTTTTGTTTTTTTAAAACTAGAACCTGTTATATTATTTCCTGCCCATAATTTATGATTACAGGAAGTTTTGATTTCGCCAAGAGCATTAGTTTTGAGAGAGAGATCATATGTCTTTTTATAAAATTGTGTCAACATACATAGAAATGTATATCTACAGTAGCTTCCAAGTCTGACATTGTTATTTATACACAAAAAAACTTGATATAAAGTAACTGTCATATTTATCCCTGTTTTGTCCAGCTACTATGTTGGAATGTGTGGAGATGGTGCCAACGACTGTGGTGTAAGTGGGGTTTTTTTTTGTCTTCATGCTTTCTCCCAATTAGGTTTTTACACAGTTTTCTGTCATCTGACATTGTTTTTTTAGTTATAGCGGGTCCATTTCTCCTCCTTTTTCTTTCTTTAGGCATTAAAAAGAGCTCATGGAGGCATCTCTCTCTCTGAGCTGGAGGCTTCAGTGGCCTCCCCCTTCACCTCCCGGACCCCCAACATCTCCTGCGTTCCCAACCTCATCAGGTACGTCAAACCCGGCTGATAAACACTGTTTATCTTGTGCTGCTGGGAGATCTGATTTGCAGGAGACCAAGCTAACTTGAAATGCATATAGTGTCACTGGTGTTTAGATCATATGAAAGTCATGAAACATGAGTGATAGTGTAAGTGAGTGGTTGTCATTGTGAACACACCCCACCACAGCATACAGTGCACCACAACAAAATGTGACCTCTGCATTTGACCCATCCGTGAAGGAGGGCAGCTAACAAGGGCAGCACCCGGAAATATTGCTTGGGGACGGTACCTCAGTTCCTCAGTGGTACCTTTATTGGTCCTGGGATTCGAACCAGCGACCTCGCAGACACACGGCGAACGCCCTAACTGATAATGCTACCAACTGCCTCGGGCAAATGAGTACAGTACAGTATATAGAAGGGATGACAATAAAGTTTATTTTGACTTTTGACAATGGCTTGAGATGGGAGGTTAAATGGTAAACTGTAGATTAGAAAAGTCTAGAAAAGTTCTAAAATCTGCCGTGTCTCTCTGCAGGGAAGGCCGCGCCGCTCTCATCACCTCCTTCTGTGTGTTCAAGTTCATGGCCCTGTACAGTATCATCCAGTACATCAGCGTCACCCTCCTCTACTACGTACGTGTTTCTGTTTCATAAAGCTAAGCGTCAACAAGCATGTTAAATATCTCCCATTCTTCCCCTAGTTATACATATCGTCTAGCCTGTGTAATGGACGTGAGATTCAGTTTGTGGCTGCATTAAACTCATTGAATGTCCTTTTCAGATCCTCAGCAACCTTGGAGATTTCCAGTTCCTCTTCATTGACCTTGCCATCATTCTTCTTATTGTGTTTACCAGTGAGTGCCATTCCTGAAATGAATTTGCCCTATATGAAAAGCATAAAGCTTGACGCTTGCTCTCTCCCCTCCTCTTTGTTTTTGTCAGTGAGTCTGAATTCTGCATGGACGGAGCTCGTTTCTCGACGGCCGCCCTCCGGTCTGATCTCAGCGCCTCTTCTCTTCTCCGTGCTCGCTCAGATCGTCATTTGCTTGGGCTTCCAGGTCCTCGCCTTCCTCTTGGTTAGAAATGAGAGCTGGTACGAGCAGTGGACCCCTGAGTCGGAGTGAGTAATTGACAGTAGGAACCACTTCAGCCAGAAAAGGGTGATCAATAACATGGTACATCAAGACAGAAAGTGCAAAAAGTGAGCGGCTGAAAATGTACTTTCTCTCTCTCTCTTTTATTTTCAGTGCCTGCAATATCGCCTCCAATGCCAGCCATCCTGAAAACGGCACAGAAATAGATGATCACAACATCCAAAATTATGAGAACACTACCCTGTTCTACGTCTCCTGTTTTCAGTATCTCATTGTTGCCATCGTCTTCTCCAAAGGCAAACCTTTCCGCCAGCCAAGCTACAAAAATTGTGAGTGTATAACTTGTGCGTATAAGCGAGGGATGCAGATTTGTGTGTTGTTACCTGATCTATCAAGAGTCTGATATACAGATTTGTTAGTCAGATTTGGGTGTCAGTCAAGGTTTAAAATGAATACAGTGAACAGTCAAAGCCCATAATGTTACAGCGATACAAGAATGACCAAGAGTAATTATTTACAGGCAGTGTTAGATCTCCCCCTAATGATTGCCCAGTGAATCTAATCGAAACCAACCAGTGACCAGTTTCTTTTGAACACATAAAGAGGGATTTAACAGAGGTCGACCGATATCGGTTTTTTAAGGCTCATATCGATACCGATTATTGTTAGTTAATGGGGCCGATAGCCGATATTTGGAACCGATATTTAAAGAAAAAAAAAAGAAAGAAAATCTCTGTCGGAATTTTGAATTTTACAAACACCACCACAATATCTTTATTGTTTTTTAATACTTAAACCTTTTGCTTTAATTTAACTTTAAATAATATTAAATAAACATTGCAGTAACATTATAAAACTTACATTTGAAACATGGTAGTATTCCAAATTAAGCAGCAGCAGGTTGTGGTGAAGAAAGCAAAGCTGCTCAGCGAGCGCTCCACTTAACCTGGATCTCGTGTGACATATAGCCAATCAGAGACTGTTGTGAGCGGGACATTAAACGAAGCAGCGAGTCGAGAGCAAACGGCACAGAGAGAAGAGACGGCAGTGAAGCCACAGTAGCGCACCTTGTAATGACTTAATATCGGTGACGGTCAAAATTAAACACTGATACCGATTGTCGGCAAAATTCCTAATATCAATCCCCGATAAGCGGCCTGGCTGATAGTCAGTCGACCCTTAGTTTTTACATGTGATGTTTATCCATCTATCCACAGGGCCCTTCATGTTGTCTGTGCTGAGCCTGTACGTGTTCCTCTTCTTCATTATGCTCTTCCCTGTGGCTGCTCTCGACGAGTTTTTAGAGGTATGGTTCTTTCTGTATTAACTCTCATCACAAAAGAGTTTGATTTTACTGCCTTTTACCTTATGTGTTATTCGCTCAGATGTAGAGCTGAAGATGCTTTGTGTCGTCTGCTCTCCTCCAGATTGTGTGTGTCCCTTTCAACTGGCGTCTCACTATGTTGCTCATAGTACTGGTCAACGCTGCTGTGTCTGTCTTCGTCGAGGTAAGTGGACCAGCAAATTTAATTTATTCCCGTAAAGTAAAAACCTTTCATAACTATCAAGGAAATATTTGAATAAATATTAAAATAAATATTTTACTTCCTGTTTTCATCAAACTAGTGTGTTTAGCCAGCAGGTCAAAGACATTTTATTGTCTTTCGCTAACAGATGAATTTTTGCTGTAAACAACCGTCCAAAAAGAGGGTCTTAACCTGTACAATATACTGAATGTGCTCATGCTATAACCCAATGGAAATCTCCCAGTTTTCAAACTGGGCCTTATGGTCACATAGGTCAAAACACCTTCATGCATTTACACACACACGCTCACACACACACACACACATATGCACACACCCTGTAATTTCTGTCTGCTACTGCATAAAGCAAGACAATTACAGCTTGACAATAGCAGCCAATCACAAAGCCTCCTGTGACCTTTCAATCCAAAAGTCATAGAAAGTGAGAGAAAATCCCCGCCTCCCTCTCCGTCTCGAGACCAATGAGAGACCGTCTCGAGAGACTCCACTTTGATTGACAGCTGCCGCTTTCCAGCTTTACGCTGCTCTGTAGTGGCATTATCGCTGCTTGCCGTCCCCTAAAATCTCCTCGTCCAATGAGCAGGCTGCTGCTGAACGCAGGTGATGCCGTCGGAGTCGCTTCCTTCCGAACCCGGTTTCACCCAATCAGCAGAGAACGTCAAACCTCTGCGACCAATCACATTATTAGCATGGCTTATTTCAGATGCGCTGCCAACTATTTGACTTTTCTCTTATTGTTCGCCATACCGTAACCCCTCGACTCTTTCTTCCTTCATGACTAACGCACAGCCTTAAAATCACTTCCCTCCAAATAGGTTTTGTGTAGTTTGCTGCTCAAAACGAAAGCAGATTGAAACTCTTACGAATGCTATGTGATCAGTAGCTTTCTCCGTTCTTTCCACAACACTGCGATATTCCATAGACCTTCGTCCTTGACGTCGTCTTATGGAAGCTTGTGTTCAGCCGAGACAAGCAGGGCAGCTACGGCGTCTTCCCTGCCGCTCCGCCACCACAGGTTGGGAAATCTGACAGTTCTATTCACCGCTTCTTGTTCATGTCCTCAGGTCCTCTCCCTCTCTCTCTCTCTCTGCACCTCTCCCTCACTGTTTTTCACTGCTTGTTTGTCTCCCTTCACCCAACATCTTCCTTCTATCTTTCATGCACCCTCTTATAACCTTTCTTTTTAAGCATGTGCACACGATTTCTCTGTACACCTCTCTGGGTCCTTAGTGAGACTTTCTCTGGTACACCATCTTGTGGAAGTTACGATTACCCCACTGTCCTTCCTTCTTTTAATTCCTCTAATGCGTCTAATACTCCCTCTGTAGTGGCTAACGTAAGCGCCCTCTGCATGCCTCTCCAAAACTTTTTCCCTCTCTGTTAGAACTGGGTGTGTGGGGAATCACGGCCCAGGTACGTCTCCACCGGAGCCTAAAGGAAACTTGTGTGAAAGGGGGGGGGTTTGCTCTGTGTGGTGGGTTTTTTTTGTGCTGTATGGTCATGGGTTTAATTCTGAAGTTTTCTGTCTAATGGTATAAAATGCTTATATTTGTGACTCTGCACGGCAAAACGTTTGTCGCAACGGAGGTTTCCGAGAAAAACGACCGTTTATGTTGCGTGGGGTAAAATTTGGGATTTTTGGTTGTTAGTGTTTTGAAACAGTGGAAGGTCTATACTGTACTGTTGGGAATCAATTTGGCTGAAAAACTTACCCTTTCCATCCTAAAAACGTGACTCTCTTGAGGTGAGGAATTCAGTTCCAGCAGAATGTTAAAAGTTTCTGTTTTGACCGCTCTACTTCAATATTTACGGTAAATCCACTGGTTGACTAGCGTGAAGATATTTCTCCGGAATCCATCTTCGTCTCCCGAGTTCAGTTAACCTAACGCAGGTAGGCTATCCGTGTGGCTGTAAATGCAGCGTAGGCTACCGTAAATACAAGCATAGCCACGACCGCACCGAGCGCCTGTGAGTGCTACGGCGATAGTCAACTTCAAAGGCAGATTTCTCCGTTTCTCACTTGGCGTGACAGGAGAAACCCGACTCCTCTGAATGTTGATATCTCAGTCATATGTCGTCTGATTCATTCCATATAGGTATCGTTTTGAAGCTTGATTTATGCCCTTTCATGAAAACATCATAACTCAGTTTAGAAAATTCGAAAAACATTTGAAAGTTGCATAACTTTTGAACTTTTGAAAATTTGTGACAAGCGACTGGTTTTGCCGTGCAGAGTCACATATGTGAATATTTCAACTAGGGCTGTGCAATAAATCAATACATCAATATACTGTAATTTATTGATAATTATCGATAACAATTGACCAGTTAATTGATTATGAAAGCAATTGTTAGTTGCAGCCCTTACATATATATATGTATGTATGTGCATGTAATTGTGCTATCGACCGTTTGAAATGAACAGCATACAAAAATGTGTCTTCTCTTGTGCCTCCTATGTTTCTTGTGTGGATGTATATAGCAAGGAATAGACATCTGGGGATCCAAGTACCTCTCTTGGCTTTACTGCTGCCAGCGGAGCAAAGTACCCAAAGCACGTTACATGCATTTGGCCCAAGAACTGAGCATGGACCCGGACTGGCCACCCAAACCCAAAACCACCACTGAAGCCAAACCTCTGCCAGAAAATGACTCTTACCAAATCATGCCTGCTTCCTAGCACCCCCTCACTATTCTTACTTAAATGTTCCCATATTACAACAGAAAGACTGTGTGGAAATGCTCCCCGTCACCGTTAAAGACAAAAAACAGGCCATACGGAAGCTGCGAAACAAATCTCATTTCCCCTTTAATCTTCACTGTAAAATGGCGTCTCCCCTTTATTTGCTGCTTCGATTTTTACACCGCCTCTCTCACTCTGCAGGCAGACACCACAGGCTGGGACCTGTAGGTGCTCTGTCTGAGTTGTGGAGGCGTGTCCTGCAGACATGTGACCAGCATCAGGATCCGACTTCTCAAAAGTTTATGTCCCTACTTTTAAAGAACACGATGCACCCAGTTGTGGCCGTTTTCCAAGGACTTGTTCAGTGCACAGATATCCGCTCAAAAGTGGACGCGAAGCTTGGGAGTCGGGACTGAATTTCTCCCAATTTGTGCTCTTAGCTTAGCCACATGTGTAACGACTGAGGGGCCACACGATAGGGGCTGCATGCTTAAGTTATGGAAAAGAAAATCAGCATTCTGCACGTGGAGCCGACCGGACTGTAACAGCTTCAGCATGCAGTAAAGGCAGCCAGTCCTTTTAAAAAACAAACAAACAAAAAAACGAAAGAAAATCTGTAATTATGCCACACCCTTTCTTTTAGTATTTCTTCCCATGGAAGAATAGAGTTGTGATTTTATTAGTGAAAGGCCATGTGCATACTCTTCTAAAAGGGCATAGTTTGAATTTGTTGGCCAACCTGCTTGGCAATGCCAGTCATCGCTGCTCCCATACATGCAATCTGAATCCGCACCGAGGCCCGCCGATGTGATGGCCAGTAGACACTGAAATATTATTCCTGGGAAATGTTTGGGGTGCCATTTATGATGAAACGCTGATGGCGTTAGTTGACTTCGCATACTCCCGCATTTTCCATTTAGCCAAAATTCTGTTTTACAAATCACTGACCTAGTCTTTCCTCTAGCCCCCATTTTTTTTGGATTAACCCCCATATTAAAAAACGTGGGAAAGAGTCTAGATTTGTCTAGTTTTGGAGGATCAACACCCTTGTTGCCGTGTCCATAAACGTCACACCGATTCTAACCAGCTTCATCCACGACAGCCCTCCTCCTTTTTAAATGACACAGCAATGAGCAACAACTCGGAGGCAAAAATGGCTTCCTTTTTAGCAATATGGATAATAGAGGGTAATCAGTTTTGGCCATCTATGACATTCACCCTCACAGATAATCAATCACCACCATTCTATCCAAAAAGAGGAGGGGGAATCATTTCTCATTCTGTGGTGGTGCAAAATGCAAAATCAAGGCTACCTCTCGTTCAACAGGTCACTCTGTTTTTTTTAAGAGTCAGCTTTTGTGTGGTCATACCTTACGTAGTTGAATCCATCTGTCTTCAGCATGCAGTATTGGTTAGCATTGCGCTCATTCAGGTTCTGCATGTGTAAATGTTTTTGTCAGAAACATATCTTAAAGACGTTTGAATCTTCTATAGCTTGTGTAGAACTGACACCAAGACGGATTCATTTCATTTGTTTATCAGTTCATGCGTTTAAAGTCTGTTTCTGGAATAATTTGTCGTATGAAATGCTGCTTTTAACTTACAGTACCAAGCGATGTCACTCAAAACTGTTTTTATACACTTGCTGCAGTATCAGTTCCCTTCCAGTATAACCACCAGGATGTATTTTGTCAAAATATAGCCATACAAAAAAAAAACAAAAAAAAAACCCTCATTTAACAAGAGAGGCCACGATATGAACACTGACGTTGTAACATTTCAACTGGGTTTATGTGTCCTTGACTACTGCTGTAGAGGTATAGCAGTTTTGTGATAAATCCTCTGCATTAGCAAAAGGTTTTTGCCATGAGCTGGAAATTTGGAAAAGAAAAATGTATTTGACAGGTCGGAGATCTTCTTCCCCACTGCACTGTCTATATCGGGGTGCACAATTCCCGTCCTACAGGGCCAGAATCCTGGAGGTTTTCTATCGTACTTGATTTCAGGACATTTCACACCTGGTCTCAGGTAGATACCCACAAGACTCACCAGGTAGGATGGAAAACCTCCAGGACACCGACAGCCCCAAGCCCCTCCAGGACTGGACTTGCCCAACCCCGTCCATATTCTATTAATTTAAATTTTTAAAAAAAGTTGAATGATGAAGGAAGAAAGGTGGAAAGAACATTCAAAACAAGTCAGAACATATTTTGACATATGACATTTTGGAATTGCCTTTTTGTTCTGTATACGACTTAAAGGTTTATTTACGCTTGCTCAGTGTTGGCTTCAGGTTTAACTGTGTTTAGTTTGAAGGTTTTGTTTGATGTGTTTGCATCGAAATAAGGGCTTTAGCTTTTTTCCTCATTGTTATTCTTTGGTACTGTTTGTATTAGAGTTCTGTCTTAAGATGTGTCTTGTCTGCATTGCCATTTATAAGTAGATTGTCATCCAGATTTTTTTTGGGCATTCCTCTAAACCTGATTCGATTCAATTTGTTACTCTAACTGTTTTGGATGATTCGGACAAAATCTCAAGCATCAGCTTTTTTAACACTGTTGTACTGTAAGGACTCCAAAAAAAGAAAAGATGCATAAGGGATATGACGTCAAAGTCCAACTCGGATCTTTCTGTCATGCTCCGCAACTGGCCTAATGCTGTCAACCGCTTGTTTGCTGTCATAAAACATGTATGCTAGCATTGCCTTCTGAATTTGTGGGGATGTTTCCCCCCCCCCCTTCATTTTTGCTGTCATTTTGGTTTTGATATTACGGCTTTCCTTCAAATTTTGTAAAATCAGTGGAATCAATGGGATTGATGCCATCATATTTACAAGCCTGCACCTTAAAGCTCCTGACGAATGCTGTGTCCTCCCTCGAATCTCCATTGAATCTCCCTGTTATTTGTGTTTTGAAATAAACAGTACTCTAAGTAAGGTACCTAAATCAACTGAAGATAAATAGTAAACTTCTAGTGCACTCCTGAGTCAGTAAATGAAACTCTGTCAGGAGTGAGGTGGAGACCCGTCTTGAAGTGCTTTGAATATAGGGGCCTGCTTGAGTTGAGCTTTGCCGATATCGTCTTGTATTTCTGAGAGCCACTGACAGGCAAGATGCGGTTTTGCAAAATCTACAGGCTTCATACACTGATTAGCACAGTTCTGTGTGATGTGTACTGCGCTGGAAAAAAAAAATCTCCATTTTTATGACGTGTACATTAAAAAATTCATAGATTGGATTAATTTCCTCAGGGAAATGTGGTCATATTTGTAATTTTAAAAAATAATTGACTGAATAAATCACTGAATAGAAAAATCATGGGTCTTTACCTTGGGCTTCCTGTCAGCTCGCCATGATTTCCGATCCATACACATAGAAAAACTCATTTTTAGAAACCCCTTTTTGTAGCAAATTGTAAATGGTAGTTTTTTACCATCCGTAATTTATTTTCTATTTATTTTTATTTGCGCTTTATGTTTGAGGTTTGTTTTTAATAAAGATGATTGTAAACTTCACCTTGATTTTTTAAAAATAAATATAAATGAAACAGTCACTTTGTCTGTTAATGACTTTTGGTGTCCAGATACTTTCATTGGCATGTTGCAGTAAAGAGAGTAACGCCAATTATCAGTCTAATGCATAAAGTAGGTTTGAGTCAAAACATTTGTGCAAATGTTATATATATTCATCCATTATCTGAACTGCTTAATCCCAACTGGGGTCGCGGGGGGACCGGAGCCTATCCAGGGAACTCGCGGGCGCAAGGCGAGGAACGACCCTGAGCAGGCACCAACCCACCGCAGGGCACACACAATCACACACACACATTCACACCATACTGGGCCAATTTAGAGTCGCTAATTAACCTATATTGCGCATGATTTTGGACTGTGGGAGGAAACCAAGCACCCGGAGGAAACCTACGCGAACACGGGGAGAGCATGCAAACAGAAAGGCCCCAAGGCCCACCCGGGGCTCGACCCCAGGACCTTCTCGCTGTGAGGTGGCAGCACTAACCGCTGCGCCACCGTGACATCCTGACTTAGACAATAAAACAGAAAGAAAGCACAATGAGTAAAAACGAACACTCCTTTTAAGTGCACACAACAGACACGTCAGAACAGGTGTGAACGCGACGGTGGCCAGACATAAAACAAAGGTTAAAGGCCTTTGGGGGGTTGTGGAGGTGGTGGGGTGGGGGGACATGTCCAGTGTTAGCTGTGACAGTAACACTGCAGGACACCTTCCAAGAATAGTTATAGGACAATAATTAGGAATTACAATAATTTAAATGGCAATTAGCAAGACAGTGAAAATAGAAAAGCCAATAAAGTAAAGAAATGAAATAAAATAGCCAAAAGAAGGGCAAAGGGTTGTCATTTAGCCTGAGTATCCAAGCCCAAGATATGACATTTCAAAACGATTCCAAGTGAATCCAAAGCTAATGTAAAAGAGAGATCCGGATTGCGGATGCCGTATAGGAAAAAGGAGCAGTTTGCTAGAGTTTCCCTGAAGGGGTGAGTCTTCAGACAACATTTGAAGACAGCATAGAACTGATAGTGAGAGAAAGTTTGTGTCTCTACTGAGGAGCAGAAGTGGAAAGAGTTGAGGTGTATATTCCTAGCAGTTTTAAATTGTATTTATATATTCAATGTTTGAGTGTTATAACACATCAAAAGTTTTATTAAAAACATGAAGCTATTTTGATCAAAAGCTCGTTATTAGCTATAGTTATAGCTATATATCTACCTTAGTAATTACAGTTAAAGTGTTTTTATTTTTTTCCTCTTAAAAGAAGCCTTGGTCTAAATCCCCTACCACCAGGACTGGCCTCATCTTGACATCATCTGTCCCTCCATCAGCAGCTTGGGGTTAAGGGTCCTGATCAGGGGGCCGGTCGTGGAAGTGCTGACAGTTGGATAGAGCCAGATTTGAACGTGAGATCACTAGTCCATTGGCAAATACTGTATCTTACCACCAGACCACCACCACCCCACAAACCAGATTTATCTATTATGATCAACAGCATAGTTTCACTTACATCACTGCACCATCACCACCATTTAAATTGAAGTCAGGTGATGATTTTGAACCAGATTTCTCCAATTATTAGGGCTTCCCTTTTCATTCAAATAAGTGCAGCCATTTTCACTTATCAAACAATTCAGAAGTCTTCCGATGTTACACTCCCCAACACACAGTAACCCCTTTACCAACATCGCCCATTCGTACATTCAGTAGTAAATAGAACATGTATCATGTCTTTTGAATAACTGTAGCCTAATATAATTACAATACAATACTGTATATTTACTAAACTTACTGTATATTCAGTAGTAAAACTTTTTCATACTTTTAAATACTGCATAATATTGTGAATAAACCTACCACGTCTTATTCACTGCGTTGTATCTAACCTGAAACCACAATGTGAGCTGTGAGTTCATTGTCTATAAATATTTGTGTATTTTCAAACAGTTTAAAAGTCTTTACTTGTGGTCCATTTATTAGCTGCCAGTGTGGCCTTTAAGTATTTAGTGGTCTGGGAATAACTGAGGTATTTGTGGTTGAAATCCTGTGTTGCTGGCTGAAAGACTGTGGAGATCGAATAACAGATTAGACTTAAAACTAGGAAAATAGCCAACCTCTCAACCAGATTCCCACAAGTCCCACACTCATGACTTAAATTTCTGTTGTACAGTTGTGCTGTCTCTCATATCGCAACCTCTAAAACCCACGGACTAAACTATAGGCTTTCTACATTTCAGAACATAGTTAAGTGTCACCAGCTCATAATCCAGTATAAATGGCAATATTTAGATAGAGGGCTTTTTTCTAGTTACAAATGTTTATATCAGCTGACCTTGTGTTCATGACATGGACTTTGACCTCTCACAGTAACCCTTCTGCATATATTTATTTTTGCCACTGTTTGATTGACCACACGGTCACTGAGGCAGTGTTTATATTTAAGAGACAATAAAACGTAGTTTAAAAATAATAAAATGTAGTTTTATGTTATCTAATTACTCTGCAGTAAATGCATTTATTTTTTCTCTCACTCACCACTATCGCTATTTGCTTCATTAAAGTGATAATCATTCGTTCATTAAACATGAAAGCTGTAATGAATCCTAAAGATGTTTAAAATGTGTTTAAAATTTTAAATTAATCGTAATCATTCAATTTAGACACCAGAGACACTCGAAGCATGTGGAAAGGCATTCAGGCCGTTACAAAAAAAACACCCTCCCTGTGCGACAGTGATGCTTCTCTCCCTGACACACTGAACACCTTCTACGCATGTTTTGATGCACTGAACACCGAGCCTACCAGGAAATCTGCTCCTCTCCCGGACGAGGAGGTAATCTGCCTGACCACAGCTGCAGTGAAACGAACTCTATCCAGAGTAAACCCACGCAAAGCTGCGGGAACGAGTGCTGAAGGAGTGCGCAGACCAGCTGGCCGCTATCCTCACTGACATTTTCAACTGAGGCAGGCAGTTGTTCCAGTGTGTCTTAAGACCAGCACAATTGTCCCAATTCCAAAGAAATCAGCGGTGTCCTGCTTGAACGACTACCGTCCCGTGGCCCTCACACCGGTAATCATGAAGTGCTTTGAGAGACTAGTCATCAGCCACATCAAAGCCGCTCTTCCCAGCTCCCTTGATCCCTTCCAGTTTGCCTACCGCTCCAACCGGTCGACTGACGACGCCATAATCCACTGTACTTCACCTGTCTCTGACCCACCTGGAAAGGAAAGTCTCTCATGTAAGGATACTGTTCATCAACTTTAGCTCAGCATTTAACACCATCATCCCTCAGAGACTGTCTCCTAAACTGAGCAGGCTGGGCCTAAACACCCCGTTGGTGAACTGGATCCTAGATTTCCTGACTAACAGGCCACAGTCAGTCCGCATCGGAACCAACAGCTCCAACACCATCACACTGAGCACAGGCGCGCCACAGGGCTGCGTGCTCTTTCCACTGCTCTTCACGCTACTGACCCACGATTGCACAGCAGCGCTCAGCTCAAACCAGATCATTAAATTTGCATATGACATGACTGTGGTGGGCCTCATCAAGAACAACGACGTCTTAGCATACACAGAGGAGGTGGCGAGTGTGGCTGACTGGTGTAAGAGCAACAACCTTTCTTTAAATGTGGACAAAACAAAAGAAGTAATCATCGACTTCAGAAGGTCCAGCACTGCGCACCCTCCTCTCACCATTGACGGCGCTGTTGTCGAGAGAGTGAAAAACACCAAGTTCCTGGGTGTCCACATCACAGAGGACCTCTCTTGGTCCCTCAACTCCACATCCATAGCCAAGAGGGCTCGTCAGCGTCCGCACTTCCTCCGGAGACTGAAGAGAGCAAGCCTCCCCCCACCGATCCTTAAGACATTCTACACCAACACCATTGAAAGTCTTCTCTCCAGCTGCATCACTGTCTGCTATGGGAACTGTAAAGTCCCCCCCCACCAGACCCGCTGCTACAACAGAGCCAGAAACAGATGTCACTACATGGACTCTTTTCACTTTTACCATCTGGCAGACGGTATCGTAAGCTCCGCTCTGCCACCACGAGACTGTGTAACAGCTTCATACCGCAAGCCATCAGGACTCTGAATGCACATTATTATGAAAGCTCTCTTAAAATACCTCAAACTACCACACACCTGCACTTTACATACCTACTGTCTACTGTTTACATCAGGCACACTCAGATGCACTAGTGTTAACACAATAACTGTAAACTCTTCTTTCTTCCAATGATGCCTTCAATTCTCCATCTAACCTGTGCGGTATAATAATCATGTGCAATATCAGTCATTAAGGTTTACACCCCCACCTTCAAATAGTACTGGAGCGTTGTGTATTTATTGTTCTGTCTATTTATTGTGATTGTTTTGTATTGTGATGCTCTTGCACTCCATCTGTTGCTGATGCTGCCAATGTGCCTTAAAAACACACACTAAGCAATACTTGTTTACATTCCGTCTCTTCACTTAACGTCACTTTCATACTGTATTTATTGTGTTCGTCCTGTTTTTATTGTGTTGCTTGTTTACCTTTTGTCCTGTTGAATGTAACGTTCAGTGTTACATATGTTGCACCAGGGCCATGGGGAAACGCTGTCTCATCACACTTTGTACATGTATAAAGCGACTGATGACAGTAAAGTACCTTGAACCTTGAATTTAAATGTAAACTTAAATGAATGCTAAATAAAGTAATGTGACGAATCATTTGTGGCGCTGTCCAATGTCTTACAATATTGTTTTTGCCAGATCAGATAATGTGCAGCACACATGGCAGGAACCTTCTCTAGCTATAGCAGTCAGTTCAGCTCGGGAAAAAGAAATAAGAGTTTGTAAGTCCCTGCCTAAACTTACTACAGCAGCCTGGCTAAAAGGTGGAGCTGGAAGGTAGCACAGACATGAGGGCTTCCAGAGGTCTGGGCATCTGTACACTCCACTGCCAACAAACATCTCTTTAGCGACTGTACAAAATAACAGTCTAATGTCATGTAATTGATATGCAGTTTAGTGAAAAAACCTGTTTAAATCTTTAAAAGTACACAACAGAGTTTAGATTCTCACTCAAACATCAATAACAGCTCAAAATGTCTCTACTGAAAAAATTCTTAAAGCTGCAATACACCTAAATGCAAGGAACCTGCAATGAAAGCTACATTATTGTGCACATCTTGTAACAAAATATATAAATAATTCTGTTTGGGCAGTTGGTGGCGTAACGGTAGGGTGTTCGCCCAGTGATCGGAAGGTTGCAGGTTCAAATCTGGGGCCGGTAAAGTTACCACTGAGGTATTCATGAGCAAGGTCCCCAAGTACTACTCCCCAGGCGCTTGTTAGCTGCCCACTGCTCCTTCACGTATGGGTTAAATACAGGGGTCACATTTTGTTGTGGTGCACTGTATCCTGTGGTGTGTTCACAATGACAAATAATCTTTCACTTATGCCTAAAGATGTGCCTGACTTCCATTCAGACATTGCAGCATGAACAAGAACACAACTTATACATTCAATGTGTTTGTTTAGCCCCCTATGTGCTGTGATAATGCGCAGTGCTTTATGCTGGTCAGTGATGTCAACAATTTCTGTTTTGGTTTTCTCCTTCCCTGCAAGTCAGTCTAACTATTTACTTTCTCCTGTGTCCTGCAAAATTTGCAAAAAAGGCAGGAGACTGCTCCTGCAGAGGCGTAGTTCTCAATCTATTAACCTGTCAGCAGGAGGCTCCCTTTCAAGAGAAATGACCTCCTGACCTCTCTGCCTGACCCTGAATATCACCTTCCACATAGTCTTACCAAAAAGTATACTTAAAACTTTTATACCTTTAAATAAATAAATAAATAAATACTTTTAAGACACTTTTAATAGTAACATGCATTTGCTAAACACAGGAAAAGTCTCCTTAGAGCAACTTGGGGTTAAGAATCATGCTCTGAGGGTTTTATATTCTCCTAAAATTCAAACCCCAAACCTCATAGCTGCCAAACACAGGGTTCCAGGCATTGCATCTGCGCCACCAACCTAGTGAATAACGCTTGTTTAAATTATAAATCGGCATACAGAAAATACCCAAAAACATTCATGGCCTATTTGAGTATCGAATAACATTGTGAGCTCATACACGACAGTCATTTTCAACCTTGTAGTATTAGAGGAGTAGTACCTTTTCATAAATGCAAACGAGGAAATGACAGAGAAATGCTGCAGATAAGAGACTTGCAAAAACCATAAATGAGCTATGTTTCTCTTTCCTTCACCCTGGTTGACGTTGTACAGCTTTTGTCCTGGTACGGGAACAGCTGTGTTCAGGACCAGAAAGCCCTCCAGAGAGTGATCCGGGCAGCGGAGCGCTGCTGCACGTCACCTCTCCGTTCCCTGCAGGACATTTACTCCAAGAGATGTAGGACCAGGGTAATCAGGGTTATAAAAGACTCATCTCACCCAGGAAACTTCAGGCAGAAGGTTCCGCACCATCATGGCCAGAACAGAGAGACTCAGGAGGAGTTTCTATCCTCAGGCCATCCGTTTCCTAAACCAGGACATGCCTTTCTAAGTCTCAGTTCTGTTATTATATGCTGCTATACATACCTTGTTGTTACAATAACTTATACTGTAAATGTCCATGCTATTACATGCTGCTATTACATACCTCATATCGTATTGTTACGATAACTATACTGTAAATGTCCATGTTATTATATGTTATTATATGCTGCTAATACATACCTCTTATTGTTACGATAACTTATACTGGTTGCCACTTCATTGTCACATGCTCTATTCTGCTATGTACAATGCTGCAGCTGCACTTGGCACTTTAAAAAAATCATCTCTTTGCACCTGTTCTGCCCTAGCACATTTTTACAATTTTTACAATCTCAGGTTTGCACATTTAACTTGGTTCCTTATTGTATAATATATAGTTTTATTTTTGTCCTGTTACCCCAACCTCCGTATTTAAGTTAGTATCTATGTTTGTAAGTTTGTATTGCGTCTCTATCTTCCTTGTCTATTGCACAGTTAAAAGAGCGGATCAGGATACATTTCACTGCTTGTTGTACCTGTATAATTTGCACGTGACAAATAAAGAATCTTGAATCTTGAATCTTTCCACTAGAGGGCGATGAGCGAGAGAGCGTTGGAGTGTGAGAGTGATATGTGATGGGGGAAGGGATTCTTGATCTGGGTTGAGTCCATATCTAAAGGAAGTCCGTCTCCTAAGAGTCCACCACATTCCCTTTGGAACTGCATCGGAAAGCTAATTATCTCCCCCCTCCTCCTTTTCCTGTCATTATTTCCAATCAAGCACAGAAAACACAGCACAACTTTCAACCGAACTGGAAAGTAGAAAGCACAGTTCAGGAGTACAAGTTCACTCTTCCCTGCCTAAACAAGCCTTCAAAACCCCAAAGGAACTTTTCCACTTATTTATTCTGAGCATGTGCATGTTGTTTTTGGAGGTGACACCTAGGAGGTGCATCTTTTATTGTGTGTGTTTTATTTCTATGGATGTTGGCTACTTCATGACAATTCTGGAGAAGCCTAAATCTCCCTGCTGTGCCCTGTAGTATTCAGGAATAATAACATTCGACATCCCCTTGCTTCTTAGTGATTATTGACATCATTTCTCTGCAGCTGCAACTTCTGTTGCAACATCTTGTGACCAATATTCTTCTGAAAAGCGTGTGTTTTTTAACTTTGTGCACTGCTGGCCCAAGGCTTGTAAGCTTGTTCCCAGAATGGAGTTGAGAGGGAAATAAGGCAAGTTCTACTCCATCTGGCTGGCAGATTGCAGCTGGAGATTAATGGATCTGTCACTATGCTCGTAGTCTCATGAACACTGCATAGGTCTGTTTCTGATCAGCTTCAACTTTTTAACTTAGGCCTTGATTACCACTCTAAAATGTCCAATTACATGTTCTCCCACAATGACTGGCATCTCTTTACATGTGTATTTGCTTTCTGTCTCTCATGTCCTCCATTGCCTTTTTCATTCTACCCCCATGTGACCATATACATGTTTTTATGACCTTCTCTTCAACCTGTACCCAGTTCCTTTCTCTCATAACTGATGTCAGTCCAGAGGTAGAATGTTACTTATGAGTTCTGCTAAATGCTGTAAACGTACATGATGGTCTCCACTGTATTTAATGTTGAATTTATCGAGCATAATGTGCATGAACACACATACACACTTGCCACTCCCTCACACACTTATCTTGTTTGTACATTTTCACTCCAGCAAATGCTTATGTGCTCATTAGGCAACTCCAGTCTGAGACCTCACATGATGTATTTTTTCATTCCTTTTCAGTAATTGCTTTAAGTCTAGCAGACTCCACAACAAAGAAAACCACACCAAACCAGTTGAGATTACATAACACTGAAGGTTTGTGGTGATACCAATAGGATAGAACCTTCAACACTGTCAAATTGGTTGGTGGTGATGAGATGTACGTTTGTGCCTGCAATTTAATTTACACATTTATTAGCCATTTATCAGACACTCGTATCCAGGTCGCTTTCCTTTTTCTTATGACAGTGACAATCCCTTTGAAGCAACTTGTGGTTAAAGCCCTTTCTTGAGGCCCAACAGTGGTTCATGGGATTCAAACCCCCAATCTTATGAACAACGACGCAGGGGTTCAACTTCTTAGACCACTGCACCACCACCATCCAATTTGAGGCTGATACTAATTGCTCCCTCTGCCAAATCATTCAACATTGATTTCCATCACCACAGAAAAGTGTGGATAATGACAGGGACCTGTTCCCCATCTGTTAGTTTTTTCCACATTTGAAAAAGGCACATGCCTTCCTTCCTGTCTTTCCACCCACTATGGGTACAAGTTGTTGGTGGTAGATTAAAAACTTTGCTGTGGATAAAAGTCCCTACCACTCTCTGCAACAGGTGTTTCTGGAATTATAAGATACGATTTTCCAGGGAGTCTTTTCCAGCACAGTAAAGAATCGCTATCTCTCCTTCACTGTCTGAAATGTTGATAAAAATAAGCTTGTGATAGTGCCCATATTTTCAACTCAAGAATGCACTTCAAATAAAAGCCAAAAATTTCTGTAATATGTACAGTATGTCTAATAGTGTTTATTCCAATATTTCAAAGCAAGACTGGAAATCTGCTGTTGAATATTCATCTTATTTTGACAACCAGCTGTACAGCTCTACATGCAGTTTCAGTTACGCAAAGGCATGTCTGCAGTAAGGTTGTTTGGGTCTGTGAAATGTTCTGTGTGACGTTTTGTGTAACCTGCATGAGTGCATAGTTTTAATAACACCAGAGGGATTCATGGCCAGTACTGCTGTAATCCATTTTGACATATGGTGTCTCCATGTTTGCCTTTAAAATTACTGACCATATGGCTGTCTGATTAAGCGTTTCTACATGCATGTGTAATATAACATGAACCTTTTTAGATTTTTTGCTATAAATCTGATAACGAATGAATTTTCCTCATCATCACTTCCATGTGACAAAATAAGCTTTAATGCTGTTAAAAGATCATTTAAAGTGAGTGATTATTTGTAATTGTGAACACAGCACAGCACAGCACACAGTGCTCCACAACCAAATGTGACCTCTGTATTTGACCAATCGGTGAAGGAACAGTGCGCAGCATTGGTAGTGCCCAGGGAGCATGCTTGGGGATTCTTTGCTCATGAGTGGTACATCCTCAGTGGCACATTTACTAGTCCGAACTTGAACCGGTGACCTTCCAAACATGGGGCCAACTCCCTAACCATTAACAACTGTCTATGGTTATATCTTTAGTGTATTATTTACTTTTATGTATCCTCTGTGCAGTCCTTATGAATCCTAAAAACTTTCCTAGCAAGCGTCATGGACAATTCTCTAATGTTTCCATTTGGACAATTTCAGCAAAGTATGGGAATACCTTTAATCTCAAATGCTTCCTAAAATAATAAAGTGTACAAGTCTGATATACATAATCACCGATGATTAATTATTTGTCTTCTGCCATGAGCAAAATAATAACCCTTAATAACCCTGCATGAATAAATAACAGTCTTAGGTACCACAATGTCCTCCCA
Source organism: Distichodus sexfasciatus (assembly GCA_032718565.1). Taxonomy (NCBI): domain Eukaryota; kingdom Metazoa; phylum Chordata; class Actinopteri; order Characiformes; family Distichodontidae; genus Distichodus; species Distichodus sexfasciatus. The sequence goes on along the minus strand of JAVGVS010000063.1, from coordinate 178,604 downwards.
TGATCAAGTCTCTCTAAAACACTAAACTCATATTGTTATAGAATTTGAAATGAAAAAAGAAGGAACACAAGAAGTTGCGGCAAATTACACAATGCTTAGGCAAAGCAGTTTTCTTTATTTTTCCTTGTAATTCTGAATTTGATTCTGGTAGCACTGTGTGTTCTGTGTGTACAACAATCCATCCATCACCATACTGAAGTTCATAATTTTTAATGTTTACTTTACTTGCTAGAACACAAAGTATACATTCCATGTATTTGTCTATGCTGACAATGCGCTGAGCAATGCTTTACACCGGTCAGAGATGTCAACAATTTACGCTTTGCTTTTCCCTCCCCTGGAAGATAAACTTTAACAATTTACATTATCCCCTCACTGTAACTGACAGTTTCAAAAAAGTCCAGACCTTGTTCCTGCAGAGTCTCACTCAAAACTTTCTCTACTGTTCTGTGGCCATCATCCCCATCTATTAACCTCTCAGCGGGACGTTCCTTTTTAAGAGACGCAACCTCCTGACCTCTCTGTCTGACCCTGAGGATTTTTGCCTTGAACTCAAAACTCATGTCCTTTCATTGTCTCAGCCGTGCACTGAATTCTAGGCTAGCTGTTTTGCTGCACCACTCAGGAGCTGAGTATTCAGTACGAACTTAGCAGTCTTGTTTGGTAAGACACTGCCGTACACTTCGTAGTCTGATGTCAGTGACCTTTGTACCCCAACTCCAGCTTTCATACACGCCTCTCAAACCGGCTGTCCAGGCTGAATGAAGGCATGCAGCTGCCAAAATTCCCTCAGATTTACAGTGAGCCTCTTCTATTAAACGCAGATTAGTACCAGATGCAGAGCCCCCTCCTCCACACGCCCCCATCTCCGCCTGTTCTGTGCTCAGTCCTGGGTTTCAGAAAGATTTCTTTTTTATGGTTTTACAGGCTGCAAAAGAGTGAGAGAGAGAGAGAGAAAATGAGAGACGCATGAGATCAGTGGAAAAAGCCTGCTGAGCTCAGGCCAAAAGTCACTCTCCTGTAATAGAATTTTAAAACTGAAATGAATCCCTGCTTTTGGGGGAACACACACCCTTTTCCACTAGTTTGCCACCAGGCAACTGTTTTTGCCCAAAACAAAAACACTCAACATTCATTAAATTCACACACATACATACTGTACGTATGCCCTACCTTCCAAACACACACTCACACACCTGAAACTACACCACACACTTACACACACACACACACACACACACACACACACACACACACACACACACACTGACACTACTGGTCTTCTTTCTTTCCTCTTGCCAGCAACACCACCCTCAAACATCCCCCAACCCCACCTTCACCTTGTCCCTCTTCCCGTTAACTCATATAATCCTTTTTTGGAGCCCAAAGCTGAAAGTAAACATGGCTGTTTAAGGCAGGGAAATATTTTCCTCCTTTTACTCGCTTTTTCCTTCTGCTTTCATGAAAGCGTAAAAGCCACACCATGTACAATAGGTGCAGTGTGTCTTTTTTCTGCCCGTTGACGTGCTCTTTAGTGTCTGTTCTGATGCAAAGTACATTTCATGTGGGTCACTCTCTCAGGTCCCTTTTGTTTCAAGTCTTGATGGGCTTTAATTAGGTAAATTTATAGTCATTGTGATGTAATGTTTGAGTGGTGGTTTGGCCGTATTGCTGGCTCAAACAAACATCACACTGGGTGGCACTTCTGTCATGAGGTTGAGGGTGTCATCATTGATTTACAAGAGTCAAAAGAGTCAATTAAAAAAAAAAAGAGTCAAATTATCCCAAACATGAGGTGCTAGTCATCACTCTTGAGGCATTGTTGTAAATAATGTCCCAGCGCAATAACCCTCCCTCATCCCACATGTATATGTAAAATCATGTAATGACTCACTAACAGTCATGTAAGAAATACTATGTCACCAATTAGGTTTTCATTGAAACTAACCATGCTCTGGTTGGAGGAAGGATTTGAGCTTCATATTTTAATGACAATGTGAAAAAGGCAATAAGCACTGATTCTGAGTCAGAGTATAAACCACTTCAAAGGTTTATATAACGACTAGTCATGTGTAACTCATGAGCACACATTGGTGGCGCTGTTCCTCTTTCAGAGAGGGTAAAAAGAATGAGGGGGCAGCTGGACTTTTGGTCTCCTCTACGTTCTCCCCCATTTTGGCTGAACGCTGAGGTCAGGGTCCTGATCTGATGCTGAAGAGATGCAGATGTTTGGAGAGCTCTTCCATCCTCCTCTGAGACTGCAGCAACAAGATCCATCATCAAACAGCCTTTCTGTCTCTGTCTCTCTCTCTGTCTCTCTCTCTGTCTCTCTCTCTCTCTCTCTCCATCCACTCACGCCCACAATCTTTTTTTTCTCTCTCTTTCTGTGTAACTTGTGTAATTTCATATCTCTGAACATTTGATCTATTCCAGCAACATTTTCGAGCACTTTTCTTAAACACGTCCTTTCACACACACTGACCCTATCATGTTTGATGGACTTGTGCATCTTTAAGTATCTCACTCTTTCTCTCACACAGTTGGAATCTGTCTTGACACAGATGCTCCAGCTTTTGACTTTAGAGAATTTAATAAAGAAGGAGATGCATCACAGCAATATAAGATATAAAAATGTATGACACATCCTAATGTAATTGTACAATTAGCCAAATAATAAACAATTCATTGAGGAAAGGTGTTCAGCTATCTGGAGGCAGCAAATACATTGCACTTTTAAAATAAATCAGTAAAATAAAGAATCACCATATTGAAATATAGTCTTTTACTTGGATAAATAAATAAATCATATATAATAAAAAGCTTTTATATGTTATAGTTAAAACGGTTTTAGGAGACTAAAACCTGGGCCTGAGAATGAAGTGAATAAGGAAACAGAGCTGAAGCTTCACTCCTCCTCCTCCTCTCCTGCTTTAAGGCGTTTCCATCCGGACGCGCTGTGAGCGGGCTCACTATCCGCTACCGCGGGGCAGAAGCGGGGATTAAAAACACTTAAACCAACTTTTAATTCTGCATCATATCACCTACAGTCCTGCCCCTCACCACACATAACCGCGTCCTAAAGGTTAGTCTGCACGGTTAACGTGCACGGACTTACCACACCATGGCGTTAAACGGGGTTCTGATAACGGCACTGGCTCTCTGCTCGCTGTGGGCAGCTCTGCTGGCCCAGGTTGTCTCCAAGCCCAAGTTCAGAGGTAATGTGGTTTTATTCTGTCATTAAGTTACCCTGCTGATGTGTTTTTTGTTTGGGTTTGTAAGAGTTTGTGCCGTGTATTACTGAAAACGCGGCGCGTAATGGGTGCGCGCCCCTGCGCGCGCGCGACGGCTGCGACGAACGAGATGATTCATGTCAAGTTTGCTGAACTGGAAATCGTTTCTTTTCGTTATTTTACGAATTTGCATTTGAATGTTTGATTAATGTGTTAGATAAGGTGTACCTGAAGGAAATAACGGTGAGATGCAGGCTGGTGAAATGATGCGGAACATGCGCGCCGAGTCTCAGCAGTGTAAAGCTGAAATGGAATCAGACTTGTATGGATGTGTTGTGCAGCTGGAAAACGTTTGGAGATTTTGCTTGACATTATAAAGCTTTATTCACACGTTGTGGAGTAGGCTACATTACATGTAAGCATCAAATGTGGTCATTTATATTTGTATGTATTTTTTGTTTGTATCAACTCAAATGTATGAAATTGTATGCGGCATGAATTTTGATCAGCTCACAGTTTGTCCGTTTGGTGTCAGGAGGAGCCATGTTTGCGACCAGGTACAGCCAATGAAGGCCTGAATGTACCTTCTGATTGAATTTTGATAATGACTAACTTTTTAATTGACATTAAACATATGCAATGTGTGGTAACAAAGATGGCTAATGTGACATAAATGCTGTGCCATAGTTCTGAATTTCTGAATTTGTATTCTGAAAACTGCGACATGTAGGCGGGAAGTCATGTGACTGGATCACATGATGAACGCCTACATCCAGGTGGGCAAGATGGTGAACGGAAACTTGGTTTCATATTGTTCTTGTTTAATGAGCGATTGTGGTGAAATTAAACTCATAATAGGCGTTAAGGATCCAGAAGAGACCATATAAGACATCATTTTAACTTTGCTTGCACTGGTGACCAGCATTGACCTTCCTACCGTCAGGTTTAGGCTTTCCATTGTTTCCCCTGCTATTATTTAGAACAATTTAAACAATAAAACACAAATAATGAAAAATGAGTATATTTTGTTGAAGTTAAGCTATAGACAAAGATAGTGATACAATGGAATGTGTTTTGCACATAACAATGCTAATGAGACTGACACTGAGCAAAGGTTTACATGCACATTTATTACCTGTAACATGAAAAGTCCATTTTAACATTTATTCATTGTTAGCTATGACAACATCTTTAAAACAACTGCCACATTTTAAAGTAGAATGCTCATCTATGAATCAAGAGATTGCTGGGTTGCGTTTGACTACCTCCATCCCTCCCACCATTAGATCTTTGAGGAAGGCCCTTAAGACCATGCTGTCCCTGTAATTAGGAAATTCAATTCAGTTTGAATAAGAGGGTCTGACAATGCAGTAACTGACAGTAAATACATGGCTAACTGTTCATATTTGCACAGATTGCCCTGTGGACCTGTTCTTTGTTCTGGACACATCTGAGAGTGTGGCACTCAGAGCTAAGCCTCCAGAGTTCTACATCAGCCAGATCAAGGGCTTCACCAAGACTTTCATTGATGAACTGAGGAACACGTATGTGACACCTGGACTGGCCATTCATATCACTATAGCATAATGACTAAGAATACTGCTAAAAAAAAAACAGGCTGAACTACACTGAAAAAAAAGATTAATTGGATTTACTTGATTGAATAATGGACATTGGTTCCACATGAATCATTTGAGTTAGGCTGTCCTTATTCCTTTGCGTTATTTGATGCGTTTTGTTTTGACTTAACACAGTAAAATCACATTTTCAGTGGAAACAAGTCGAATCCATGTGATTCATTTTAGTTAACTTAATAAAGACACATTCCCTTTTTTCAGTGTACAGTATTTGGTTTAATCTAGTCCATAAAGACCTATATTACTTATGAACAAGAAATTTACATTTAAAAAAATGTGTTTTTTGCTAGACGCCAACCTTGTGACCGCGATGTCACATGGAACTCTGGAGCTTTGCACTACAGTGATGAGATAGAGCTTGTTAAAGGCCTGGTGGACCTAAACTCAAGAAAGCAAGAGCTTAAAGATGCCATAGACAAAATCACTTACATCGGCAAGGGAACTTACACAGACTGTGCCATCAAGGAGGGTGTTGCAGAGCTGCTGAGAGCGTAAGTTCTCAAACAGACACCACTTTCCTCACATTACCCTGAAACGCCTCATTAACTGCAGTAAAACTTTATCACAGTATATTTAGTGGCACCAAAAGATAATCAATTAATGTTTGTTTAGAATCTTTCACATTCTTGATTTACTTGATATCCATTTTCCATGTCTCCAGTGGCTCCTACTATCATGAGAATAAGTACATTGTGGTTGTGACGGATGGTCACCCCGTAACTGGTTACAAGGAACCCTGTGGTGGGATTCAGGAAGCAGCAAATGAGGCCAGACAACATGGAGTCAAAGTGTTTGCTGTGGCCATCACCCCAGACCAGGAGGTACTAAATCATTTATGTTTATTTGCACTTTATTAAAAAACATTTGAATAAAATACCAATTTTTAGCTTAACTTTTCAGTCCAGACATATTTAATGAACAATTTCTGTCTCTGTGGTTGTGCGTTAACATTTTAAGACTATGTTAACTGTGTGTCAGGAGTGTCTCTTTATTACATTAAGACACAATACTTTACATAATAATGATTCTACATGGAAATTTTAGCATACCAAAGTAATGACACTCTACTAAATTACATGTTGGCCTTCTCTATTAAATGCCCTGCTCTTTCTCTATTTGTTATCCTATATCTTTGCCTCATTGAGCAGCTCATATTTTAAAACAGGTGGCTGTTTTTGCTGGTTGTATGTGCAGCTTTACTGAAAACAGGTCCAGTCTGAATTCCGTTTGAATTATTCCTCCACTCATCCTGTTGCCCCACAGGACACCAGACTGTCGATCATCGCCACAGACATGCGCTACAGACAGAACTTCACAGCAGCAGACGACACCCGCTCCACACAGATTAACACTATCCGCACCATCGTCAATATTATTGTAAGTTCAGACATTGTCACCAGGTGCTATTTGAGTTGTCTTTGCCCTGAAATTCAGCCGATCAGAAAAGGCTTTCAGCATTTTATTCAGTAATTACTGATAACAGGATCTGGGTAGTACTTTTTAATCTTGTTGCTCTTATTCTCTTTTCCAGACCAATGAAACAAAAGATGTGGTATGTTCACCTGCCCTTGTGCTGTTTCCTTAATCCAGACATACTTATATATATATATTGTCTTCTGTGTTTAACATTTATCATGATTGTAACCATTTTACACCTTTTTGCAGTGTTGCTCCTTTGACTGCAGTGTAAGTATTACAATTGGTGAATCTCTCATTACATTACTTGTATGTTCTGAACATCCATATGTTACTCATTTGATCTCAGTATGCTAACTGTTAGCTAATTTTTTTGGTGTTATATTTTGAAAGGCCCCTGGAGGTGACATTGGACCCCCTGGAGAACCCGGGAGCAGAGTAAGTACTTATGACAAGCTGAATCAGTTTTCCAGCTGTTCATAAATCTTTCAATTTGTTAGCTATCCATGATCTTATTCATAACTCCACTGCTCCACCTGTACCATATTTGTCACCAGAGCCTTTTATACAATGTCTAAAGGGGCATCAGCATAGGCGTTGCATCCCCCCAACTTTTCAAAATTATTCGTTTGGACCCTCCCACCTTTTTCATTCAGTCATTCATTATCTGAACCGCTTAAACCCAGTCGCCCACCTTTACCATGTAATAAAATATTAGGGACCGCCAGTCTGTCCCCCCAACAAGCTTCTGATGTCTCTGGGCATCAGGGTTATTATGTACAGACATTTGTGAACCTAATTACGCTCCATTTCTCTAGGGAGAGATTGGTAGACCAGGAATGCCAGGAGAAAAGGGAGACACTGGACCTGTGGTGAGTATCTGTTTGGTTTTCACTAAATGATTGGTTCATAGCATTCCTTGAGTGTGCAATTGTGGATAACAATTAATGCATGAAAGGGTTCAGACTTTTTTTTATCCAAATGTGATGACTCCCCTGTAGTTTCTATGTGTGTTGCTAATAGGTATTTGAGGTTGTCCTAGATCTCTGTATATGTGTTATGTGAAGACACGCTCTGGAATGACTTAGCAATGGCCTTTAGACTTTCGCCCTGGGCAGCAGTGACTCTTAGGAGTTCACCGTCCAGGACACACACTTTCACTTATGTCACTAATATAAACCCACACACACATATGCACATTGTTTTAGCTGGAGCACAACCAGAAAGCCCATTAAGCAGTGTATGTTTACCAAGCCAACCGTTCCATTATTTGAAACTGGATGTTTATATTTGTGTAGACACTACATCATTTACAGTAGAAGATTCTTATAATTAGGCCACAGTTGACACTCTTTAGCAAGGAAGGCCCTGGTGTGGATTGTGAAGGCATACATCACTGCAACCATGTTTAGTTTTTGGATTAGAATACCGTGTCTTATCGTAGATGTATTTCTCACTCGTCTAAAGTTGTTAGTGCTTATCTGGAACAAATGTTGGGGTTTCTGTGAGCATTTCACTAAGCAGGGTGGAACGTTCCAAAAGCACTGACGCGCACACAGAAGTAAGATCAATAGAGGGATTAAATGAAATGGCTCCCAAAGTAGTCATGAACGTCCAATAAGTTTTTTTATTACTTAAGGGAGATATGCACGAAGATTATCCCTTGTTTCAGCTTTATCAGTGTTTTGCAGAAGCCAAAATAAAGATGTATTGGTTTTTTATAACAGGGAAGGCCTGGTGATCCTGGTCCAGTCGGTTACCAAGGAATGAAGGTTTGTAGTCATCCTAAAAGAAATATTTACCTCTCTTTTCATTTGAATTGCACTAATTAGGTGTATCATGGGTTTCTCTCTTATTCTTTTGTAATTCCAGGGAGACCAAGGACCCCAAGGCGGAAAGGTAGGATGACCAGAAGATGGTGGAGAAAATATTAAATTGCTGAACTTTTTCAAAAGATGCACCCTCTAATCTGGTTTTGTTTTATCTCTAGGGAGAGAGAGGTCACAAAGGCTTCAAGGTAAGGCCTCAAGTGTTGGCCAAAGCTCATTTTCTTCCATTTGATCAGACTTTTAAATATTTTTCATGATAATAATAATCCATAATACTTTTCTGTCATTTCTAGGGAGATAAAGGACAGCCTGGTCGAGATGGGGTTGATGGTCGTAAGGTGAGTGCTGGTGCTACAGAAATTTTAAAGAACCTTGTCAAACATGATGGCAAATAAAATACCATAAGCAGAGAGCCTGGGTTTTTGTCTGTGTTCCTGCTTCTGCATTTCTGTGACTTTGCAGTAATATCTGCTGTGCTTTAAAAATGTAAAAATAATTTGAATTTTGATATATTTTTGATATCCTTTACCTACATTTCCCCAGCCATAGTGCAGTAGACCTTTAGCTAATCTGTGAAGATACATTTGAGACCAGGTTAAACTGTTTCCGCAAGGTTTTAGTGCCAAATCAGCTTGAATGACATAATTGTACAAAAAAGTCTGCGTATTAAAGCTATTTAATCAAGCTTCCAGAAAGAGAAACATTTTTATTAAATGTTAAAATGCTTTTGCATATTGCATTGAAAAAAGTAAGGCAAATAAATTTAAACAAATACCGTAAAATGTACTGTAAATGTTTCAGAAAGGAAAACATTTACATAAAATATTACAAAATGTTTGTTCAAATTTATATACCTTCATTCAGTGCAGCTTAAAATACAGACAGCAGAGGTTTCCTCAGTTTTTTAAGACTCTACCACATTTTCTCAAGCTTATACACATCTCTTTTCTGTGATTTAATTCATTGACTTTGAACTTTCTGCTTACTCTTTCATTTTGTCCAGTGCTGCAGTGTCCCTAGAGTATTTACTGCCCTATCATGACTGACTCATCTAGTGCTTCAGACTTTGTTAAAACAGACGTTTTAGTCAGTAATCAAAAAGTGCTGTCTCCTTCCATTTCTAGGTTTGAGAAACTTCTTACTGTCTTCCTGCTTCATTCTGTGTGACATTTATGCATGTCACCTTTAAGATGGTGTACATTCTGTCATGGCTTTTTCTTCTCTGGCACTTTTTGGTTATTGTTTCCTCATGTGTTTCTGTCTCCTGTTTCCTTGGTCGTATTTTTATTAGCTCTCTGTGTGATGAGTCTCAAATTTGCTTTGTTTATATTGAATATCCCCCAAAGCCACAATTACTTCATGTTCTTTTATCTTGCCATATCAGGAGCATTTGCAGATTGCTCCTGAGGCTTTACAATATACTCAAGCTGTGAGATGACCCTGTGTTTTTACTGTGTCCCACCAGCATGCTGTGCCTCATTTGCTTGTAATAATTCTGAATATTTGCACCTGGGGTGTGTTTTTGTTTTGTCCTACAGGGTGAGCCGGGCTTTGCTGGCCTGCCGGGCTGCAAAGGGTCGTCTGGACCAGATGTAAGTCTTCTCGGGTGTTTTAACACCATTGCTATGAGAGCTGTTTTTGACACCATGTGATTACATGCACATGTGTGTGAGTCAGTTTGTGTGTCCATTGTTTACCTGCACATGGATTATTGGCTGCTCATTAGCTAAACAGATGGCTAAGTGACTGGCCTGTCTGTGTTTCTCCCTTCTTAATGGAGAGACCTGAGAGGCATCTTTGGGTTTCTGCTTTGAGCTGTGACTTCACAGGGTTTCAACCTCACAGCTGCACCAATTGTAAAGTTCCACTGCTGACCTCATGTTCCACTAATTCACTGTAATGCTAAATGTATACTCTAACCGTACTGCCATGGCAACATGGTAAATATTTAAAATGGTTAAGACTAACTGTAGTTAACTGTAAATTCTGAATCTAATATTGAGTTAAGGTTCAAGAGACCTGGTAGTGAACAGATTAAATTAATTCTCTGCCTCAGCAGACACCAGTTGTTTAAGAACATAGATTCTCTTGTCACGCCTGTAGTTGATTGGCCTTGACCATGGAAATCCCTCTCTTCAGCTCAGCTTATTGTATTTATTGCCTGTTAGTCATACTCGGTATAGGTTGTGTGATGGCTGTGTCTGCTGAGCTTACATCTGGCGGCCAGGGCTGAGGATGTTTGCCTCTCAGAGAGCCAAACATTTACCAAATCTGACATCCAGGCCAAGTTCAGAACTCATGCTGTAAAGACTGTTTGTATTTTATTTACATTCTGTAATAATGAGTCTGTTAGTGAAAAAGAGTGGGCTTCATTATAAATCTTGTGGGAGATTAGTTGTATAGTGGGATTTTTTCCCTCCCTTTAATCTAAACTGAGGGAGTTCCCTTTAATCTACACTGAGGGAGTCTTTTTCTTTACAGGGTTTACAAGGAGAACCGGGACCAAAGGGAGACCCTGGACCATTTGGACCTAAAGGAGCGAAAGTAAGGAGCTAATTTGTCTGTGTATGATTCAGTCTTTGCCTTGTGTATGTCATGGTTGAAGTATTGGTTGAATTTCCTGCAGCACTAAATATTCTTCTTCTTGTAAAATACCGTTGAAGACCTAGGCCAATTCTCAACTTATTATCAAATATAGACAAAAGACTGCATTAAAATAAGAAAGATTCAAGATTCAAGATTCTTTATTTGTCACGTGCAAGTTATACAGGTACAACAAGCAGTGAAATGTATCCTGATCCGCTCTTATAACTGTGCAATAGACAAGGGAAAACAATAGACACAATACAATACAAACTTACAAACATGAGACTGACTTAAATAAGGAGGTTGGGGTAACAGGACGAAAAAAACAACAACTATAATATACAATATACAATAAGGAACATAAGTTATGTGTGCAATATAAAGTTACCTGTGCAAGTTTGAAACTGAGATTGCAAAATGTGCTAAGACAGAGCAGGTGCAATGAAGTGACTCCTTTAAAGTGCCAAGTGCAAATGCTGCATTGTACATAGCAGACAGAGTAGAGCATGTGATATGGACAATGAAATGTGGCAACCAGTATAAGTGATTATCACAGTTGAGGTATATATAGCAGTCAGACAGTATAAGTTATCATAGCAAATAGGAGGTATATAATAGCAGCATGTATAACATGGACATTTACAGCATAAGTTATCGTAAAGTTAGAGATTTTAGCACGTTTGTCTTTCTGTTTAAGTTTAACCTGCTGAATGTATCTTACCTAGGGTGATCCTGGAAGAGATGGTGAAGTAGGAAGACCTGGTAACTATGGACTGCTTGGGGACAAGGTACATTCTTGTTGTTTTTATTGGACTAAAATGCACAAAAGCTTTAGATCTCTTCTTTTTTTCCTCTGCATGCATTTTATCATTTTGTAAAGCTTCTGCAACTGATCACATAGGGGCCTCAGTCTAGCTTAGGTGAATGAAGCTGGTAGAAAGCTACAGCTGGTGATGTTTGAATATGCTTGAATTGCATATTGAACTGAGCATCATTCCTCCTCAGTATGACTTAAACCACTGTCTGGTCAACATATCTTGTGATTGTTTTCATAGGGTGACAGAGGGCCTAGAGGAGCCAATGGAGATAAAGGGGAGAGAGGGGATGATGTAAGTCATTATCTATCATTTGTCTTTTTACTGAATACTGTGATAGATGTATTTCTTTGGATTGTATTTCCTATAGCAAGAACTATAGTGGAGGGAGAAAGTTCTTTGTGTGTGAGTAAGTAGGTGAGTGCTCTGTTATATAGGATAATAAATCATGTGTTCTCTTGTGTTTTACAGGGTCCACCAGGAGCAGATGGCAACACGGGCGAGAGAGTAATATTTACTTTTCACTTTATTGGCCATACTCTTATATGCAAACCTTGTTTTACAACCTTACAACAAAGTCAGTGTGTCCATGTTTGATAAGTTACACATATAATATTATTAAACATATGGATTTTCTATCATTTCTATAGGGTCTGCAGGGTGAGAAAGGTGAACAAGGTTCACGTGGGAACCGAGGACCTAGAGGAGATCCTGTAAGTGTCTACAACCCTCATTAGTTTGATCAAGTCGAAAGTAAAAATCGAAATGCTGTTTTAGTTCTTGATTCCCACCTGCTATAGTTGTACATAGTATTTGCATTTTAGTAGTTTAGTAGTAGTAGTTTGCTGGTGAAATCTTACAGTTTGGTTCTTCTTTATCTGAAATCCACTCTTGATCTGGACTGGTGCAGGTCTATAATACTATGAGCCTTTAAAGGAAATGAAACAGATTAATTACACATGGGTAAAAATATTCGAGTGGACACAGATGCAAAACACATGAGCTAGCTACACATTTAGCCTTCAGTAATTTTCTGGGAGAGATTCTGTAGAATTACATTGACCACAATCTGACTTTAAATATGAAGTAAATATTTTTTTTTCAATTAACATTATGTGCTAACCTTTGACATCTGTAGGGTGACCCAGGTCCCCGGGGAGAGCAAGGACGGGAAGGATCTCCAGGAGGTAATGGTGACCCAGTAAGTCACATGACTATGAATATTTCTGCTCCTAACAAACAAATCCAAACATTATCACTAATAGCCGCAGAGGGACTCCTACTTCAATGATGGGCACTGATTCAAAATCATTAAACTTCGTATTCTCTCAGTACGAGTAAGAAGTCCTCAAAGAGGTTCTCTCAAATTTTAAATGCTAGCATGGTTTTATGATTTAAGTCAAACTGAATTCCAACATAAAAGATATCAGTGTTCAGGCTTATGGTAGGGTTAGTGGTCATATTTATCTGTGACACCATATAACTTTATCATGTGTTGCACCTCCCAAAGAGCATGAGGGCTCAGCATTTGGTTGACCATAGAATGCATGGCCCATCTGAAACAGAGATGAAAGCTAATAGCTGACTTCAGAGCTCAGGCATCTGTGAGGCCCCCCAATTTCTCCAAAGTTACAGTTGTCTTAGCTGGGTTATGAAGAAAACCAGAGAGCAAAGAAACATGACCCCCTGCTGGAATCAGGGAGTGCATTTCACCTGAATTGGGCAGTGGGAGGACAGCAAGAATGGTTTCTGAACATGGAAGATTTGCTTGAGATTGGCATTATCTCGGTTGGAGCCAAATTAAATCATTCAATCAACACAAATTCATCATCGTAATGTATCTTGTGATATCATTGTTTGCAGGACATGTAGATTTAGCTGGGGAGTAATGTTGCACTGCCAGATATACAGTACTTTCCAAAAGTCTTGAGTCACCTCTTAATTCTTCACATTTTGCTAGGAAAATGAAATTAATTGCAACATGTGCAGCATTGTTCATTTTGACAGCTACTTAAGATTTAGTATTATTCTTTAGACTACATTTAGCACATTCAGTCCAAAAGTATTTGTGTCGTTTTAGTCAACAAAAAGTAGATACACCTTTTTTTTTATATTTACATATTTGTCAGTAAGTGGACCCAGCCGACTGCCCAATCATTTCCACTAGGAAACTTTATAGACTTATACTTTTATTTTTTAAATTAGCTAACTTTCTGTGACATATAAAGCAAAATGGTGCACCTTCAAGTTCCCTTTGAGGTTGGTTGTATTCTTCCCACTTGATTTGAATCCCCACGGCATGTCTTCACCTTCTAGTAACGTAGTGTATTTTGTGTTCGCTTCAGCGAAATGTGTACATTGAAGTCATGTTGCCAGTCACTATTTCTATTTTATTATTTCGTTAGCAGTTTAGATGGGTACATAAAATTCTATTTTTTTCCTCATTGGTCCCTTTATGATGATCATCTTCGTGGTTAGGATTCCCTACACACGTCCTTGAACCTATCCAACCAATGACAGGGATCCTATTTAGGAAAAAATATTTTGACAGACAAAATAGATGCATTTTCAATGTCTAACAGTCCATGAGTTGACATTTTATTCCCAAATAAAGACGAATATCCCTTTCCTCATTATCGAGGATCTATTGTTAACTTGTCAGTGTCAAGTTATTGATGAACATTTTTGTAATTCTTTTTGTTGAGGAATTGAATGCTAATGTGAAAACATACAGGTAAAAACTATTCCTCGAGTCTGAATGGCTACATTCAACACAAGAAAGTCTCTTAGGAGGAAAAATATAAAGAAATAAGGGTTGCTCAAAACAAAAGATTTTACAGTACTGTTATGACAAGTTTTCTTTCTTACTTTAACAGTAGGGAAATGGATGATGTACAGTATGTTGTTTAATACTGCACAAGTAACTGTTAGACTACAACTGTAGCTCAGTGCAGTAATTTTTTCAGTGAGAAGTCAGAATTTCACCCAGACCTCCTCGTCACTCACTCACACAGTGACAGGCAGAATTAAATCATGCTATAGCAAACTGAAATATAATTACCAACCAGATGCCAGATGTTTCTTTTTCCCAACGTTCGTCTGAACAGAGCTAAAAGTCAGTGTTTCATGGCTTAGTAGTACATGACAAGCTAAGACGTCCTTGTGTGAATTCTGACTTAATTACAGTATACCAGAAACCATGCTGTGATTTAAACGTTGATAGAATCTTTTCATACTAATATTCATCATATGCTACATAGAAACATCATTCCTATCTCTTTGAAATTTCCAGTCACAAGTGACTGAGCTGGAATGTAAAGGTTTATAATGAACACAGTCTACCACAGTCAGTTCATTACACAATACATGTATGTTATTGTATGTATCTTAGATAAATGCTAGAGGTCTCATGCAGTGAGGAAATCTGTTTCAGTTTAAGGATCTTTGTACACAACTTTTGCAAAAATATGCTGTTGGCCAATGGCATTTATTTATGACTTTTTGAAGCTGGCCGACTGGAAAAAATTATCTAGGGTGAATATGTCGCAATGAAATATTGAGAACAGGAGGGAAATAGTTTCAAAGAACATTAATTTTATGCAAAACTTCAGATCTCCCAGAATAAGATTCTGCATTGAACAGAACTCCCACATTTTTTCCAAAGCATCAAGAGTTTTGGTAAATTCAGTACCATAGTCTAAGGTGGTGGGTAAAAAGTGACAGCGTGAAAGGCTGAAGTGTTCATGTGTGCTATTATGACCAATTTCTGTAGTAAAACTTAATTTAGAAATAAATAGTATGGCAATTTGAGAATCGTTCCAAACTTGCTGAGATCATAGTCACAAGCATTAGAACATTAGAAGTCCTTTAATAAACCTCTGTTCCATCCAAACACCTCTCAGCACATGGACTTCCTCTCCACCATGCTTAATCTATAAATCCACCTGAGAACCAGATTGAGAACCACGTTTCCTTTTAGATTGTGTTTCCTGTTCTGGTGTTGCAGTGACATAATGTCTGTGGAACGGCTTCACCGAGGCTGCTTTTCTTTTGAAATGCCTTATGTTTCTCAGCAAGAAACAACACACCGCCCAGCTGTTTCAGCTCTGTCTGTTCCATCACATGGTCAGGAAAGCAAGGTTTGGCCAAAACCCAGATGGTTGGCTTCACAGCTATGTGTTCATTTAACCCTATCCCATAGGTTCAAATTCAACTTTACACACTGTAACCAAACCTTAGTTTAGCATTCACTGGCTCTAAAGATTTTTTTCAGAAGGAAAAGGGTGGGAAAAAGCAAAGATTTCAGATAGGTGGAAATCTGTAAGCATGGCTGACTTCATCAGCAGTAGCCTCCCCTCAGTACAATACCTCAGTTTTGATGATTTAAATCTTCAATGTTTCAGGATTCCCCTTCAGGAAAATTAATTCTGCAAATGAAAATAAATGTTAATACAATTTCTACTGAGTCATGTACCATAAGTTTATTTTTACTGTGTGATTCAGTCATTGCGAAAAGCCTGTAGAAAGCTGAACTTTAAAAGTAACTTAGCGCAGATGTTTTTATTTAAAAAAATTTGTGTTAATTTGCCATGAATAGATTTCAGTGTTCCATGTCCGCTCCCTCATTTCCCAGAGGCTATATTTGCTTTCATTGAAAATATGATCGGGGGTTTTGAAAAAAAAAAGCAACTTTCCCTGCTGTCTTTTAAGAGTAAAAATAAAGATTTGTATCAGTGGTTTCATATTTAATTTCCCATTTGACTTTGGTCAATCCTGTTAACACGTTTCACTTCTGAAGTAACTCAAGAATTCAGATAATGGATAAAAACTGCTTAATAGGAGACACAGACACAAGCAAGAAATACACAGTATAAATGTTTATAATCTATATCTCTGTAATACAAATATTACATTTATTCTACAGGGTGAGGCAGGAAGACCTGGGCTTCAAGGATACCGTGGCGATGAGGGTTCCCAAGGGCCAGAGGTAAGAGTTTTAAACACTTTTTGGCATTTCTGTTTAACTTTAGCTTTAGTTACAGATGACACAACTTCTTCTTCACTACATTAGGGACCTAAAGGACCCAGAGGAATCAAAGGATCTGTAGGAGACAGAGGTCTGATGGGCGAAAGGGTGTGTATGCTGGTAGACTTATTAAATCACCAAATTAAATTGTAGGATGGCTATAATGTTTGATGTCTGATCCATAGGGAGAAGATGGGCCACCAGGAAATGGAACAGAGGGTTGCCGTGGATTCCAGGTATTTGATTTGATTCCCTTCCTGAGCATTTAGAAAGTCTAAATACTCAGTTCAGTCAGACAAAATGTATTCATTAAGGCTGCAGATGTTTACATTGTTTCAATTTCTCTTTCTTAGGGTTATCCTGGTCCCAGAGGAGATGGTGGTGAACCTGTAAGTATGTAGAACATGTTCAAGAATTCAGTTTATACTGAATTTGTGTTTTCTTTGTAAGGGATGCTTCGGCTTCTTATCTTGTTTTGCTCATAACAAGGTAAAAAGAGTTGACAGTAACAAGAGTAGTTCCATTCTGTTATGTTTCCCTGAAAGAAAGAATTGCATTGTTTTATGACAGTTAACCTGAAGTAATCTAGAAAATGTAGAAAAGGGTTGTGAGGTAATTGTCGTCTGATGTGACTTTCCAATTCATGTTCTTATGAAGAAAGCGAAACTCTAGCTGTGCTGTCTTACACCCGTGCTGTCTTACTCCCTTACAGTTCCGGAGTGAGGTGTGGGCAGTAATGACTCATTTGCATTTAGGAATACTAATGAGAAACAGCCTGTTCTGAAAGGGACTGTAATAGAGGGGTAAAAAGGCTGGCGAAAATGCCTAATCTGCAAGATATTTTCAGCCAACTACTTCAGAGACATGTTTAGTGGAGCTCATAGATCTATGTTAACTTGTTGAAAAAAATGTATAATATGGGACCTTTAAAGTCACTAGTGACAAAGTACTTGTCTTTGCGATACTGCGATCCTCTACGACCTGAGACCTGATCTAGAATATGATAAGATAACATTCCGTTAAGATTAACCATTAAAGATTAAAATAAAGTCTAGTCTACAGCTCAGCTTTTTCTGTTTCCCCCTTTCACAGGGTAGCAGAGGACCTCCTGGGCCCAAAGGCGACGATGGAGAGGCTGGAGAGCCTGGTGCAGATGTGAGTGATTTTGGCGATGATCCAAGCCATTTTAGTTCATCTCAGTTGCTGTATTTTTCCAATATATTTTCCAATATTTCTGCAGTCTTAAAGGTCAGTCGTCCATCCACACTTGACCTATTTCCTTTCTCCTGATCTGCCCATCAGACTTCTTTTGAATTAGCTTGTCATTCTCATGATTCATCTGTCTATCCTCTATCTCTCTTGCTGTCTCCTCTGTCAGCTAACACATAACAAAGTGTGTTACCGAGACTGAGATTTTTTCAGCTCATCTGTCTGATAGCGTTCGGGCTGCCGACTTCAGCTTTGAGCACTGGCAGCTGTGTGTATCTTGTTGTCATGGACACAGGAAAGCAGGGTTCAGTAGGAACTTTTTGGTTTTTGGGAGAAACAGTATATTTTATTGGACAAGCTGGACCTGTGTTGATGTGAATTTGAAAGGAAATTTCCTGCTGATACACAGTTCCCTTGGAACATTGTGGTTTGGTTCTTCTTTAAATGGCAAACGTTTTTGCAAGGTATGTAACACAATGCATTGAAAAAGAAACCTAATCTTTTAATCTAATGTTTGATTTATTCATTTAAGAGCTTTCTGAGCCTCTCTGTAGCAGCTTTTAGCATGTCCTCTGCAAAGTGTGCTTTTGGAAAATCTGGCTTTCGCCAAGAATGTATTTTTCTGAGGCCAAGCTCCTCAGCTGGACTGCAGTCTGTAATGGCTCCCATACGCTTCATATCCGATCAACGTGTCCTCTTGCCTCTCAAAACAACACACGTGTACGGCTAGTGGATTGAGAAGACTGGACACGGCACTGCTTTTGTTAGTGTTTAGTGTTGTCATAAGGTGTGAAGTCATGACCAGATTTCTGTATTTTACCATGGTCACTTCACAGAGGTTCTTGGTTACAGTCAGTGTGGTGCTAGAGTATGAACAGTATTGGAGGTGGGACGAAGGAAGTTAAAAAAATGAATTACAATGCTAGGGGGAAGTCCTGCCATTTTCTGGCTTGTTCCAGGCTGGCAGGAATTGGCTAAGTAAAGGATGAAAATGGAAAAAGACGGAAAGTGGTAAAATGGCTGCAGAGGTTATACAAAATTTGGAAGAAATTGAATAATACCACGAAAGAATACATGTTTGATCAATCAAGGATTGCTCGATTGCACCAGGTCAGATTTGATTTAATCTAAACTTTAATGTGTCATTGGCCTAAAATAGCAGTAATGCTCTATTTATGCTTTAACTTGCACTGCATGTAGAATATGGACAATAAAGCAATGCTCCTTAGATATTCTTCACTTTAGAGGTTGTTTTATTTAAAAAGAACAGCCTCGTAATTGCTTTCTGAAAAGGATAAACACTTGCATAAACTGCACTTAGTCATGAGCATCCTTTCGTTCGTCTGTGTTTACAAGAGTGTGGAAATATGCAGGATACAGTCCAAATGAATAAACAGCTCAGTCCCTCTGGGGTGGTCACCAAAACCGCTGATGTTCTATAAAGAGTCCAGACTGGTAAGGCCGTGTTTATTCTCGAAGGGGTTTGGATGTCGAAGGAGGGTCTGGATGAAGTGACTGACCCTGATAGGACAGCCATGTGGTCCAGTCGTCATAGACTTGTTAAAACGTTGTGAAGGAATCTGCTAATGAAATGCTTGATTTAATGCATCATCCAATTTCTGGCACTTTTACCTTTTTGTTCTGCCAAATTGAGATGTTTGGCGGAACAGATGTAGTGTAATGCAAAACTTGTAGACCACATGTGTTTTCTGTTTCCACGTGAACTAAGAATATGGGCAGGAAGGATACAGGTTTGAACTGAAGACAAACTGACTGCTTGGTTCCCATAGATCTGAAAGGCCTGTTGCTGTTGTTGTGATGTCATGCGCCAGATTTTGTTACACTCTGATGTCACGAAAGCTTGGCTCACACCTGGAAACCATGTTGTGATTTCATGGTTTGGGAAAATGAAAAGCTCCAGACAAAATCCTGAGGCTATTTGTCTCCTATTTTCAGACACTATAGTCATTCCTTTCATGATGTGACTTCACTCTTTCAAGTTCGTGCACCAAAAAACAAGCGCTTGTTTTGATTCCTTTACGATAGAACTGACCTGGTCACATAGGAAATTGTTCTTCCTAGTGCCATATGATACTGCCAAGTGACAATTAGACTCAGGCTCTCTCTGTCATCTGGGCTTTGTTCATGAACATTTTTGGACTGTTACTTTGCCTTAAAGCTGTTCATGCAAGACCACTTGGCTAACGGATGGTGTG
Organism: Distichodus sexfasciatus; assembly: GCA_032718565.1. Classification (NCBI taxonomy): domain Eukaryota; kingdom Metazoa; phylum Chordata; class Actinopteri; order Characiformes; family Distichodontidae; genus Distichodus; species Distichodus sexfasciatus. The sequence goes on along the minus strand of JAVGVS010000063.1, from coordinate 158,640 downwards.
AGGGTAAAACTTGTGTTTCAGTTATATTACCTTACACATTCAAGTGTTCATTGTAAATTTATCATTTGTTAATTTTGTCCTCACAAGAATATGTGCATCTCTTTGGGACTCTTTAATGACACTGGTATGATACCAACCATAACTTAACGATAACGATTGCTCAACTTTCTGCTCCATGTCAAATACTCCAAATAAGCCAGAAAACACAAGGCAGAGCTCAAATAATAAACTTGGAGTAGAGATATCCAAGCAGGCGCACACGACAAAAGAGAAACAAAGAACAGACAAATGCGGTCAGATTAGAGACATCCTAAATGTATTAGAATACACTGTCTGCCCCTTTCTGTAGAGGATTTAGATTTTAGGCTGTAATGCCCGGCAATAATTTTTTTGAGCATTTAACTAGAAATTGTAATACCACTGACTTTGCAAAATATACTGCTGTTGATAAAACAAGCCGACAACATGCCGAAAATCTAATTATAGTTGACGTAAAAATTCAATTGTTTAGAATGCTTTTTACTACTAGGTCTTAAAGGGTGTTGCAAAGATCTGGAATGACATCTGTAATGGATGCTCCCTGCGGGAACCATCAGAGAGCATAGAAAAGAATCAGCTCTGTGTATTTCTGTTTTAGATGAAAAAGATTGAAATGACTGACCGGCCAGTTAAAACAAACATTGTAAGCTAAGATAAACGGCAGTGATTAAATGCAAAATCCGAGCCCAGCTGCACAGGGGCCCTGATCAATCATCTGTACAGTTTACATGATGTGGAAAGACTGTGGTTTTGTTTTTCCGGTTTCGTTCTATAACATCTGTATCCATGTGGATCCTGCCTATACACTTACAGTTCAATTTTTTACGCCCACTTGGAATTGTAATTAAAACCAAAGACTGTCTGTCGTCTTGCCGGGTTTGTTATCTCTCCACCTCCACTTTCCGCGGTGGTTTCTTTAACAAGAAATGGTATGGGAGATTTTGTTAGTTTGGTCATCCTTAATCCATCAGTCTGTCAGTGATGCTATCATACAAACCCCTGTATCACACAGTGGAACACCCACCTCTAATGTTAGTAGCATTTTTAAAATGACCACCTCCTCATTGATGCCAGGTCTGCTGGGGTCTTACGGCCAGAAAATGATTGGTGGTACATGGCATGGCTGACTGATTGTACTGAATTGCTGGAATTCAAGGTGTGATTGTACACCTAAGATGCACATAAAAGGTCGATTTTATAAGGTGTTGAATATGGTTAGAAAGTAGTTCAACTTTATATGTGGTATAAGAAGACACGTTTTCACAGTTTCTGGATTTCAGATATGGATCACAGCAGTTTAGAGTTATTTGGCCTGTAGTATTTGTTTTCTTGTTATCTGTGCTGAGCAGGGCTCCACCCGTCTATCTCTGCAGCAGAATGTGAATAACTATCTACTGTGGATAACTTGGAATGAGAAGTGACATATTATCAAGCGATAACGTCTTGAATGTAGCCAAAGCGTCTGTGTTTCATTTTTTATAATTTACAATGTTTTGTTTATTTTTAAGTTACTGGTAGCTAAACCTAAAGGGAATGATAAAGAGACAATTTCTCAAATCTGAAAACTGTTTCTGCTTCTCAACTGGACAATGCTGGACAGTCCCATTTAGTTTACACTTTAAGTTATTGTTAAGTTCCCTGCAGTACAGAGTTTTGAAAGTGTAAACAGTGCTCAAGTCTCAAGTTTCTATGTGATTTAAGCGTTCATGTGATTTTTAAACTTCCCTTGCACTGCTTAGGCTTTTTCTGCTAGCCACTTTGCACATCTGCACCACATGAGTCATAACGGTGCCTTTTTCCTCCTACTGACGTCTGGAGTTCCTCGTAAAGGATGTTCTGCCTTTCTACTTTTGAGCGCTATTTGGAAATGTTTTTGTGTGCTTATAAACATCTCTTGGGTCTTGTGTAGCCTATCCCAGGCCCAGAGGGCCTCACATGGTCTGATATCTGTTGTGTTAATTACAGTAAGGCAAATCAGCATGGTCAGCATTTGAAAAACATGCTTGTGAAAGGACAGCTATTGTATCAGCCTGATCATTCATAGATGAAGACGAGGCATCTGCTGAATAGCTGTGAAAGTGCAAATGTAGCTAATTAAAGAAAAATGGAATGGAATTTGTGGGACTGAGTTATGAGACAAGTCAAGTGATCCTAATTAAACACTCCAAGGGCCATATCATTAGGGGGCCATGCAGTGGAACACTGCGTGGTACCCTATTGTTATTGTCCCGATTTTTTTTTTCTGCCTTAAAACGCGTTGTGGAGAAAAAACGGTAAGACCTACAGCTTTGAAATTTTGCAGGTAGGTCCAGTACCCCACCCACTACTCAGGCAAAAAAAATTGCACCAAAATAAGCTATTTTGCAATTTTCCAAAAAAATTAGCATTTTGCCGAATAAATGTTTAACCGTAGCTCTGATTCTCAAAATTCTTATATCATCTTATTCTTTGGTTTAAGATGAATTTTTTAAACCCTCACATCTATTTCTGCCGTTTTTGATTTTTCACTAATTTTTCACCCATCTTTTTCGAACTCGTCCCTGGATTTTTGTCCAATCTGCATGCAACTGGTATCACTTGAATCCCAAGACACTCTTCTTTAATTATTATTGAGCACATTTTTAATTTAGGTTTCATTTTTATGTAATATGCGAATAAATGGGCTCGGCTTGGCGTAGAACTGCAAACAGCTTTGAAATTTGGCAGGTAGGTCCTTGACTCTACCCAATACTGAGGGAAAAAATTTGCGCCACTTTGCCCATATTTCAACAGTTTAAACCTCACGTACTATTCAGGCAAAAAAAATAATTGCACCACTCTACCACTTGGTGGCGCTAATAAGCTATTATGCCTTTTCCGCAATAACTTTTGAATCGTAGCTCTGATTCTTAAAACTCTTATACCATCTTATTTCTTAGGTCAAGACGAATCTTAATAAACCCTCGTATCTATTTTTCCCATATTGGATTTTTTTTAATCGGCATAACTAGTCAACTAGATCCTGGATTTTTATCCAATCTGCATGTAACTGGTATTATTTGAATCCCAAGACATTCTTCTTTAATTATTATCGAGTATATTTTTAATTTAGGTTTTCATTTGGCTGTATTTTATTAAATAAATGTGCTCGGCTTCGTATAGTAATGCAATGCCACACACTGAATATCATAGAAATCTAGCTCTGAGTGAGCTACCGCTAATTTTCATAATATGAAATCGTATTATTTAAATCTCAGCATATTCTTCTTTAATAGTTATTGAGCACATTTTTCAATTTATATGGCTCTATTATGCAAATCAATACTTTGAAATAAATTCAGCAAGACATATGTTTGAATAAGGAAACTACTATAATTTACAGTTTTTAGACACTCTCTTATAGTAGTTATTAAGCCCATTTTCAGGTATTTCTTTATATGGCTGCAAAGCTTCACTTCAAAGTCGATATCCCATTTATTGGCGCCATAATAAACTATTTTAAAGTTAGCCTAATAAGCTGCAAACTGCATGGCCCCCGTAATCACTGCTTGCAGTTATATTTTCAAAATGATTTTAGACGCTCTAGATGAAGCCTTTAAATGTCTCATCTTTTGCAAAAAAATCTTTCTTTTTATCAGTGCCTGTGAGCTCCTCAACAAATACGTACTTCGTACGGTATGGATGAGTTTGAGGGTAATCTTTGCTGGGATTTGAATTTGGCTGTGGTTGGGATTTGGCTATAGGTACTTTTAGAATTTGGGATTAAGTTGTACCATAACTTGTGAACTGACTGAAGCGATCTCTGTATTCCACAGAACAACCAGCCAGGACCTCGTGGACCTAAAGGTCAAAAAGGGCACAGAGGACCTGAAGGCAGACCTGTGAGTAAAGAGATAGAATACTTCCATAAGTTTAGTCTGAGTTTCGTACATATGTACATAGAAACATAGAAACTGATTGTAAACTTATACATTTCCACATTATTAGAATAACTGTCCTCTGTTATATTTTATGATGCTCTTTTTTTCTGCCAGTTTGTATGGAAATTAATGTGCCATTTTTATTTATGCATCAATAAAATATGAACTGGTTTGGCTAGAGCCAAAGTGACTTATGATATAATTGGGTTTTAAAAAGCACTTGGGACTAAATGCTCTTGGATGGGACCATAGCAAATGGAACACAGGTTCTGAAATGACAACTATCATTTAGAAGAACCCTACGTTTATCACACAAACCTGTTCCAAACACATTTCATTAATAAAGTTCTGTGCACCATTTGGAACTTAAATGGTCAAGTTTGTGATTTATATGCTGAGTAGATTTAATGCCCAAACAGAGGAAAAGAGTTCACAGCCCAAAGATATGACTTACAAAAGGAACTCATTTACAAGGACTACCAAATTAATGCTCTCTTGTTGAGTTGGGTGCTGTGAGTATCGTTAGAAATGAGTCGAGAGTGCATATTTTCCTGATACTGGTGATGTACGCTGTCCGTGAGTTACGAGCCTGTGGGAAGAGAGTTTGACCGCTCTGAGGAAGCAAATCCACGCTTGTCTTTGCCTCTGGACACCATCCAGAAAGGAGGAGACTCCTCTGCCGCAAAAATGCTCTTATTTGGAGCTGGATCTCTCTGCAGCTCTGTCGTCTTTTCTCTGGCAGAGATCCTTTTGTGTACTCTTCAAGAAAACACAGACTGACCTTAGTGCTAGTTTGTTTCTGTCAGCACTATACAGGGAGTGAGCTGTGCTACCATGTGATGTGTGGTTATTAGTATAAACTAAGGATTGTGGGTGATTTCTATGTCTTTCTCTTTCTTTCTAATGGCTAGGGACCTCCAGGACCACCTGGGCCTGCAGGAGCAGATGTAAGTCTTGAACACACAAAGTGGTATTTACTATTAGCATCTACTGCAGTTATTTTCAGTCAACACCACTGGTTTTGTAAACTGTTCACATTCATTTTTAGGAGGTTATTGTGAAATTAAGACCCAATTAAGACCCATTAAGCATTAAAAAGCAAGCTGATTTTATGAATAATGTAGCATGCTAAACAAATTTGATAATTTTTAGCCTATGTGGTCGGGTCAAGTTGTATCAAAAAAGCTGTTTTGTGCTGAGAGAAGTTTCAAAACTCATAACCTCTGGAAATACCCTACATACAGGTCTGTGTTGTCAGCAAAGTGATTTTATGTTTTCAGTTTTTTATTAAATACACTCTGATATGGTCAAATATGGAGTTCTACAGGGCCACATAGACACACCGTGAGAAATTTGCAGTATTTGTGCAGTGTGCTCTCTAAATAATCCACATGAAAGCAGAATTAAACTTCTATAATGCAGAACCATATAGATGTTAGCACGGTAGTTGTATGTAAACCAAATTGTCGCAATTCATCAGCATGGTGTGATTATCTGTCAGCCCAGACAGAAATATGGCTTTAAAGAAGTTTTAAAGAAGGTTGGGGGATTCTTGTGGTAATTGCAGGTCTATGGGAACCGTGCTGCAGAGCAAAACTTCTTGTAATTAAAACAAGATGGATTTTCGTGGCTCCATTTTGTGCGGCAAAATGGCGGGCCTGAAAATCAGTTGCAGAAGATGTCTCAGTGCCTCTCTCTCCAGTCTGAAGTTGATTTGATGCTTTCCTTTTTTTCTGCCTTCAGGACTGTGAGATCCTGGATATTATCATGAAGATGTGCTGTGAGTAGACCGTAGACTCTTCTTAGAAAAAATATTTACCCAGTTGTCGAGTGGCTCTTTGACCTACAATATCATCCATACTCTGCCTCCATAAATGGCATCCTATTACAAGCTGAGGCAAATACATAATATAAACTTGGAATATCTCAGAAAATGGCAAAGTAGAATATATGTAAAGAGAAAATTAGCGTGCAAAATGTAACAGCTAGTAGCTGTTGTCATTAGAAATGCAAATGAGTAAAAATCACATTTATTTCATTATGAAGAAGAGAGTGATGCTAACATTTGAAGTCCGTAGTCTAAAGTACTCAAAATAGTACTCATGGAACAAAGTTACAGAGTAGGTGCAGGGCTATCAAATTATGGAGATGGATTCAAAAGAAACTGAATTGTTGTGACATTTTAAAGACAATAAAATCATCTGGAAAAGAAAGCTTTCTTATTAAATGCAGCACTGTTTGACATTCTTAAATACATCAACATGTGAGAATGTATGCAGCAAATTCATGCCCAGTGAGAGTTTCTTACTGACATAGAAAAATAAACTCTATAAGTAATGGATGACATACAATGTGTTTGAAAAGATATGAGCACTGCTGCACATTCCCTGCATCTACAGCAGATTTATGAGGCTTATGGCCCAGCCATTCAAAACAGCAGACTGCTGTTGCCTTTATCCAGACAGAGTAGGGCAACTCTCTTCCCAGATCGTATTGTTCAGTTGTGTTTAATTCCAGGTTTTTTGGTTTTTTGACTACTTCCTTTAACACATTGCAAAAGGAAATTTTAAATTCTTGTGGTTTTCTTTTCATGTTTTTCAGCTTGCTGTGGTGAGTTCCTTTCTCTGTTTACTTTGATGTGTACAAAAGGAAATGCTTCAAACTGTTGGATTTGTTCTTTTCTCCCATCTGTTAAAAATAACTATTTGTGGAAACAGCTGTATTTGAGATTGTGGTGTCCTTAAATCTTATTTGTGTAGAGTGCAAGTGTGGACCCCTGGACATTGTTTTCGTAGTGGACAGCTCTGAGAGTATTGGAGCAAACAACTTCGCCATCTCTAAGGACTTTATCATAACCATAATTGACAGGTTGATCAGAGATCAGCTGGTTACTGTGAGTGCCCTTTGCTGTCTATTGCACACTCATTATGTCACGTGTCAAGAGATAAAGTTTGACATGGTAACCTTCATGAAGCAATTTCCTGTTGTCATCCTCCTCTTGTGGGCTTGTATAGGCAGGTATATTATAATGCAACACTGTTTGATCATGTCTAACTGCATTTCTCCGTGCTGCGTGCAGTTTGGTGTGAATGCGTCCCAGGTTGGTGTGGTTCAGTACAGTGGCGCCAACACTCAAGAGATCGTGAGGCTTAACGATCGCGGCATCGGAACTCTGCCGGACTTCAAGGAGTACGACCAGAATGCGAACACACTTCACGGAAACATTGATTTCGCAATTAGTAATGACACAGTATCCCGTATGTATTGACTTCCATTTCCGTCTTTCTGTTTTCAGGGCGGTTAAGAAGTTGCGATGGATAGCTGAAGCCACTTACACGGGAGAGGCCCTCCAGTTTTCACTTAATAATTTGATTGATCAGTTGATCAAGGAGAAGAGCATAGTTATCGTCTTGACCGACGGCCGTTCAGATACCCTACGAGACAGAGTGCCTTTGAACGTGCTGTGTGGGAAAGGGCTGAAGGTGAGAGAAGAATTGAGGTTGACCTGACCATCACCAGTTAAGGAGGTTTACACCTCTCAAAGATTCTAACATGCAGCTACCACTACTTGAAAGAGGCAACAAGCTCACATATTGTTATATGGTCTTAGGGTATATTCTAGAACAAGCATCTGGTTAGAATAAGTAGAATAAAGAATTTTTCCTCAGTTGGCACCACATTTTACCAGTTGAAAGCTTCATTTACGCGTTCCCTTGATCTTAACTGATGTTGTGTTGTCACTGAGATAAGGGGGAAAAAACAAAAAGTAAACACAAAATAAAGAGCTTTGGCAAACCCTGCAAAGCCACACAACATTGGACTGGATCTGAGTAATTGCTGTTTTCCATTCTATTTAAGGCCTCATAAAAAGAACAACAAAGGACATTATGTAGTGTTTTGTCTAAGGAGGTATACACTTACTGCCCAGGTACGTGCGTATTGTAACACTTTTATTTGTGGTAGGTTGGTGGTGTGGGTGTGGTAGACTATGCAGGGAGACAACCCAAGGTGGAACAGCTGGATGAAGTTGTCTGTGTTGATGATCCAAGAAAGGGTTTCTCCTTTGTGATTGACAACTTTGGCTTGCTCTTGGATGACGCTTTCCTGCAAAACCTGACGGATAAAATCTGTGAAGGTAAGGTATTTAAATTGGCATTTTACTAATGAGCACATTAATAATTTTGACAGAATTTGTTGCACCGGCCTTTTGTATAGTTATCTATTGCTAATCATAAACCAGTTTTATTTTGAAAGTATTCTACATTTAGAATGAGTCTGACTTAAACATCTTTTGTGTTTGGTTTCTTTTTTACAGAAAAGAAATGTCCAACTTATACTTGTCCGAGTAAGTATTTATATGATCCTCATCTCAAAAAGGTAGACTATAGGTTTTGCAGTCCGTGCTGTTGGTAGTACACAAATATTACAATAACATAAATGTCTATATGTGCATGAACCAGTGTAAATAATATTTAATGTCCTCTGTCTTAAAATTAATAAAAGCATGTTTTTATGACAGAGTGAATGCAGAAGTTTAGCGTTGATCATTACTATAAACACGCCATGAATGTGTTTTCCAGTTTCCTTTGGTGAGCCCACAGATATCCTGATCATGATGGACAGCTCAGCCAGCGTGGGCTCTAAGAACTTCAAGATGACTAAAGAGTTTACCCAAAAGCTGGCCGAGCGTTTCCTGTCCGCAGAGAGAGGCACTAACCAGGTTCGGGTTGCCGTCGGTCAGTACAGCAACACTGCCAAGATGGATGCCGACTTCTCTACCAACGCCACCCAGGTGTCTGCCCAGATCGCCGAGGCCGAGTTCCAGAATGCTGGCACTCAAGTGACGGGGGCACTCACTTTCGCCACCAATCGCTTAAGGCCCACGAGCAACAGACGAAAGAAACTTCTGGTGTTCTCAGATGGTCGTTCACAGGGTATCAACACAGTCCAGATTGAAAAGGCGGTAGAGCAGGTGAACAACAACGGCATTGAGCTTTACATTCTGGCCGTTGGAAATCAAGTGAACGAAGCCAACTTGCGCACCTTGGTGAGCCGAGGGCGACCCTACGACAACACGTACGCATATCGCCACCTCTTCAAGGCCCCTGATTATCGTGCCATGCTCAGAGGGGTCTTTTACCAAACTGTGTCTCGAAAGATTTCACTGGTTTAAGTGGGAAGCATTGTTGGGGAGCTAAGAAGACAGAAGATGATTGGGCAGGGGGAGGGACAAAATGAAACAGTGCCTTTGTGGGGTAGTAGAGCACAGGATTCCTTTTTTTTGTGACTCATATCTCAGTTTTCATCATGTAGGGTTTCACATAGTCAAGATTTATTTTTAAGAGGACAGAATGTTTCTGTCAGATATGGCTAGTGATCATTTGTATGTCACTTTTTATAAGTCTTTGGAAGATAGAAAGAAGAATGAATGTAATCTCACAGTCAGGTGATAAACGCAGAGGGCTTTGGGTTATTTTGGTGCTTTGATCATTTGAACCCTTAAGATGTTAGGACCATTAATGTATATTGGAAATGATTTTTGTTGGAACAATCTGTCCTTAGTTAAATGTACAGAAATTATTCCTGTGTGCTGGTAACAATCTTTCAATTAGCTGGTGCATACACCGAGGATTTCTCCTAGATATGCAGGCAAATAGGCCTATTTTGAACAATGAATCTTGTTAAAGAAACAGATTATCACTTTGTTTGTCTTTCTGAAGTGTGTTAAACCAATCGTTATTTTTTATTTTCAGTTCTGATTTCCACTTTATCACTTGAAAGTGAATTTGGTGCTAACAGGATGCCCTCAGGCTCATCTGGTCGCATACAAAAGCAAAGCTATTTCAAATCTGCCAGTGCCTTTAACCCAAGACTACATTTTTACCACTAGGATTTTGTAAAAAATATATGTCATAAATGTATTTGAAACCAGCTTTGGGGCTGCTGTAGAGCTATCTTCAATAAAGAACGCTTCACCCCACTAGTACTGCCTCTTATGTGACGCAATGGCTAAATCGCATCAAGGAGCAGGAATGAACCATTTCATGCTTTATTTTAATGTGTAAAGTATCTCTTTGGATCAGATTAGAAGCCTGTATGTAAAAGTCAAAGTAAACCTTGTCATCTCTACTATATACATGTACAAAAAGAGACGAGACAACATGGTTCCAGCTTCTACAGTAAGAAGCTACGTCGTCTCGTCTCTGTATGTACATGTATATAGTACATAAATGTTTTGTATCTGTGACACATGAAAGTGACATTCCTAATCTGAATGCAAGTCAATGTCAATTCTTTGTCACATTCAGATTCGTCTCAAATTAAACACACTGGTGGAAATGTTGAATGTGTGTGAGACCACAATGAGGTGAGCTGTTGAGAATGCAACAGTACACCTCTTTACAGCTGTTTTACTAAACCACAGTCATATGTCAAAAGATTGGAAACATAGTGACACATCAAATTTCAACCATGACTCAAGATAATATTTTTCCGACACAGTTATACCAGTACAATATGAAGTGAAAAGTGCTCTGATTCGGTCAGTTAAAGTTAAAAGTAAAGTCGTGATGACATGTCCTGATTCAGAAGTCTTATGGCCTGAGGATTGGCTATAATATTCCACAAGCATTTGTCTGTTTTAAGCAGGTCAAACAGACAATTATTTGTCTGACAATTGTTAGTTATTTGTCCTGAGGATCACCTTTAGTGTGTAAGTGTATGCTGGCTATTTAGTTGCTGGTGGTGTAGTGGTTAAGATACTCACCTTTTGATCAAGACGTCGTGAGTTCGAATCCTACCAACCCCAAGTTGCTCTCAGGAAGGCTGTCATTGAAATTAGAAATAGAAGTCGCTCTGGATAAGAACGTCTGCTAAAAGCCATAAATAAATAATAAATAATAATATGTCTACAGGTCAATTGAATGCATTCTATCTAGGACAAATATAGAACAAGTAAAGATTTGGTGCAGTTGGTGGCATAACGGTTGGGCGTTGGGCATGATCGCCCCGGTTCGAATCCCAGACCGGTAAAGTTACCACTGAGGTACTCATGAGCAAGGTACCGTCCCCGGGTGCTGCCCATGTTAGCTGCTCCTTTACGGATGGGTTGAATGCAGAGGTCACATTTGGTTGTGGTGCACTGTGTGCTGTGCTGTGTTCACAATGATAATCTTTCACTTTCAGATTGTTTTACACACTCCATGCTTAGCTGAACATGCAAAAATGTTGAAGTATGTTTAGCACCAAAGCTGTTATGACCAGTTAGATTGAGGCCGAATAGACGTATACTCAGGGAATAGAAGACATCCTGGTCATCCTTAAATAGTATTCCTGTAACAGCAACAGTACGATAATCATTTCATGATTTAAATATTTGCTAGGTACTTACTTGGTGGGAAACTGGAAAAATAAATCCAACACTGGCTCCCATTTCAGGCATTCCAGCTTATGTAAAACTTGTGCAGTATATGTAGTCAAAGTCAAAGCAAACTTTGTCATCTCAACTGCATACACGGTTCTAGAGAGACGAGACGACATAGCTCCAGTTTTTTCAAAGTAGAAAGAAGGCACATAGAATATACATATATAAATAAACTATAAATATAAACTCTAAAACAGAAGTAGGAAATGAAAATGTGCAATTTTAGTTACATGGGGTATTCATAATATGTGCACACAGCCATCAGCCATCAAGCGGAGAAAACCTTCTATTCCAATCTTGGAATGTACTTTTGTGCATTAAAATTGCATAAGATCTGCAGTTTAATATGAATGTATAAACAATCTATTACAAAATAAACAATATATGTAGGACTATGTCAATACAAATGTAGCATGGATGAGTCTGTGCATTTAGAGGCGTGTGCATCATAAAACAGTGACATGTAGGTAGGATCAGTTTGGATGTGAGGGTAGTGAGAAGGAAAGCAGTGTGTTTGGGAGTCTAATGGCTTGTGAGAAAAAAGCTCTCACACAGTCTGGTGGATCGGGCCTCTGCCAGATGGGAGCAGTGTGAAGCAGCTGTGGGTGTGAGGCGTCGAGCACAATGTATATGTGTATTTTTCTGACCAAATAGGTAATTTACCTGAGAATCCCATAAACGTTTAGAATGTTAAAACACTGCTTATGGAGATCATCACAGTCATTTTTCTTAGTCCTTTGTTTAATGGTTTAAATTATTGCTGCTATAAGCAAGAAAGTATATATTGAAAGCATTTTGATATTCATTGTTACATTATGTCCAGAAAAAGGAATTGAGACACAAAATACGATACACACACACTCTCTCACACTCTTATGCCCCCACTCGCAACACCATAGAGGATTCAGGGGAGACCTTCCATGGAAATTTGGCATGGCAGCTCTGGGAGGAGTTTCAGAGGAAGGGGGAAGAGGTTTGGCTGAACTCACCAGGCTAACGGATTCCAGCTGCTGTAGCTCCAAGCACTCGGCTCAACATCTGGAGAAGATCTTCTCCATACGGTGGGATAGATGCTCAATATGGGCTTCAAGGATAGAAGGAATGAAAGTAGGCTACAAGGAAAAAAAACCTCACAGAGCAACAAAGCTGGACGAAATTTAAGAAGTGCTAGAAAAAAAAGATTTATCTATTGAAAACGAGAATTATTGCTAGTATTATATTAAAGTGGCAGTACATAGCATGGGGAAGAGAGAGAGAGAAGGCAAAGATGGTGGTGAAGGGGGAGGATGAGGTTGCCAGTTTGCTGTTCCCATAATGTGTTGTAAATGTGCTTAATCAGTGTAAACCTGGGAGAGCTCCATGGTCAGTGTTTGCCAAAACAGGAAAAACTAGGAAACTGCATTTATGGTTAAATGCTCAACCACACGAAAGAAAAAAATCTCCTGAGTACAATACTGTGGAGAACCTTAGTCATACAAAGACCACTTAAGGTTGGCTGCTCTCCATTAACAGAACTTCACATGACTGGTGATCTTGTTTGCACTTCCAGCCTAAAGTTTTATTTAAGATGAGTAGGTAGGTCTTTCATCTTAGTTCATCCATTCTATAATTCATCATGTTTGTGAACAAAATTTCCTAACTGCCAAACACATTTGGCCAGTAACAGAATTCTGCCTCGGAAGCCTCCTGTGTTTCTTCTGGCCGGTACGTAGTGTAAAGCTCAGCCAACCAACCAACTGACGGACAAACCACAGCTTGTGTGTGTGAGGGAGTGACTCAATGGAAGCATCCACTCACTACATTAACACTGTACACATTACACACAGCCTCTTCACATCACTCAGCCATGTTTTAAACTCACATGAGACATTTTCTCCTTCTGAATCCAAGACTTTAATTTTCAGATGGAGCCACTTTTTTTTTCCTCGCACACTCAGATTGGCCTGTTATACAGTTGATGCATTTGCATTAAATTGTTTATAACTGTCGGTCCATTACAAGAATCCTCACAAATGAAGCACTTCTTCCCAAAATGTGATTTCCACACTGTGTCACATCATTCAATTATATCTTCATAACTTATGCTAATTAAATTAAGACATGGTCAGTGTAATTACACTATCTTGTGACCATGTCTTATTCTGACCATATCTTAACTATCATATGCTACACTGTAACAAATTGCTGTAAGAAAACAGCCAAATTCTGACAGTAACACTGTTTACCATTAAAACTGCACCTTACTGTCAAAAACAGTGCATCCTGGGCAATATCTATGGGCAGACTGCCATTTTCTAAGTAATACAGCAATATACTGTGATTAGTGTTGCATTCTGGGAATGATGTTGAAATCTCCGAATTAATATAGGATGCTACTTTATTTCTTGAGGAGACAAACTTAGGGGAGCAGAGGAGACTTTCTTTTCGTGGATAGATGTATCCATCTGAATCACTTGTTTCACAATTTACATAGTAAATTGAAAACCACGCGCTTCTTTGGAATCAACCCGGATACGGGGCCAAGGCCAGTCGAGGCAAGATTGTATCCAAGAGGACAGAAAGACTCGTTCAGAAGAAGTCTATGACTGTAAATCCTCGGGTGTCCACTCTTCTGAGGAACCTGATAGACTTTGAGTGGAATTTCATATAGCTAGGTCAGTTAACACTTTCTACACAGGCACGCTGTGTGATTTTGTACTTAAAAAAAAAAAAAAAACAGTCTTGCTAAAATAATTCTAGTCATCTGCTTGGTTGTGTCTGCTTACGCTGCTATTGTAAAATTGTGAGTGATTACTAATGCAACACTTGCCGTGGTCTCATGCGGATACCTGGCCGAATCTTGAATATCTTAAAGGAGTTAACATCTTTGCATCATGTAAATCGGAGACATGAATTGTAACATTAACAGCTAACAATAACAGACTAATTTTGGCAAAGATGAGGCAAGCGTTTGAATCAAAAGATTTTACATTTTTCGAAAGTGACAGTCAACATTTGTGACGGGACTTGCTACTCTGTTTTCAGTGTACTTCATGTTCAATCTACATTACCAAGAGGATGCTGCCTGTACACTTGTATGCATATATTGTCCAATGTACCCTTTTCAGAGCAGACATTCCATTAAACCAAAAATTTAAGTCTCTATGTTCTTGTCAGTTTGTCATGATCTAATGTCATATCATGATCTTATACACATTCAGTGTAAAAGGTTATTCCAAGATCATAATTGTAGGTTGAATACTGCATCCTAATTGGCTATCTTTCTATTTCTAGTTTAAAGTTTATATTTAATACTCCACTTCAACTGTATATTTTATATTCTATTTATATATTATTTATTCTATATGCCTTATTTGTTCTTTGTTCATTGTTGTTTTTTTGTTTGCACTGTGAAAACTGGAGCCAGGTCATCTTGTCTCTCTGTATACCTGTACAGTATACAGACAATAAAGTTTACTTTGACTTTGACTCTTGACTTTGATGTCTGCTCTAGCTCCTGTCACTGTATAAGAATTTTTGCAGAGGGGCGTCTTGCCTAATGATCTGCAATTTTCTGTTTTTTATGAAAATGTCTTGCATTCTCATATTTGTTGATTGTTCATCATCATCATCCAAATTACAAATGACTTTATAAATAATCTAATAATTAAATAAATATGAAAGCACGAGAAGGCATCTCAATAATATCATCACAACATGAATATTAAGGTACTTGGTCAAAACATGTTTTGATTTTGTCCCTATCACCTAGCTGTACCAGATTTAAATTTTATGTAACCTCTAATCCCAGGCTTCTGTGTTTTTCATGCGCTTCTTTGGAATCAACCCGGAAACGGGGCCAAGGCCAGTCGAGGCAAGATTGTATCCAAGAGGACAGAAAGACTCATTCAGAAGAAGTCTATGACTGTAAATCCTCGGGTGTCCACTCTTCTGAGGAACCTGATAGACTTTGAGTGAAATTTCATATAGCTAGGTCGGTTAACACTTTCTACACAGGCACGCTGTGTGATTTTGTACTTTAAAAAAAAAAAAACGTCAATAAATCTTGGGTTACATTATTGGTTTTTTTCCTTATATTTTTCAATGCAGTATTTAGTTAATTAAATACTTTGTGGTATGGAATTTCACATTTAAATTGATAATCAAGGTTAAAAACAGTCTTGCTAAAATAATTCTAGTCATTTGCTTTATACAGACATGACTACATGATACTGTATTTGGGGAGACAAATATTCTGGCTATACTGTTACACTAGTACACTGTAAATTTAATAAAATACAGCACTTAACTTTGCTATAACAGTAATAAACTGTAAATGTATTTTACAGTAAGCAAACTAAAAAAACAGTAATTTACTGGCAACCCAGCTGCCAGTAGCCTACTGTAAAAACAAGAAAATACAGCAATATGCTGTAATTCAGTACATGCTTATTATTACAATTATTACAGTAATGTACTGTAAAGTTGATAACAGTGGAAGGGCTGTAAAATTAACAGTAAATTACCGGCAACCTTGCTTCCAGTATTTAATGTTAACTTACATGTGTCATTGCCCCCCCCAGACTTTGGCCAAGCCAACACACTGGACTTTGGTGATGCGGCCAGCTGATGCTGCCATTTCATCTTGTTTGGTATTTTGAGTTTAGTCCTGTGCTCCCTGTCTGTCAAAGTCCTTGTCCCACCTTCCTATTGTGTCTGACTGGTTGATCACAGTGTATTAGTCCCCTCACCTGGTTCTGCTTTGTTTCTGTCCAGCCCCTTGTTTCTGATTGGGTGATCACAGTGTATTAGTCCCCTCACCTGGGTCTTGTTTATTTCAGTCCAGTCCCCTGTTTCTATTGGTTCTCCCTTCATTGTTTAATTCTGATTGTTTTCTGTGTTATTTTCTGATTGGTCTTCCCTCATTTAATTTTCCTGCTCGTTGTTACCCTTCGTCTTTTTAAGCTCAGCTTTCCCAGTCTCAGTCTCAGTGTCTCTTGTCGGTCCACCCTCACACTACCCTCCCTGTGTGGGCGTGCTGTGTGGTTTTTGAAGAAGTTTGAAGAGTTTGTGGTTTGGTTTGTGGCCCTCGTGCCCTTTTAGGTTTGCTTATTTAAATAAAATGGCTTGCAACGTGCCCTCGCCTCATGTCATGCCAACATTACCACACATTGTGACAACACAACAATTTCTTTTACAGTGTTTGCACATATTACCAAAAAAAAGTTGAGTTGTGTGTCATGTTAAAATTTTCATTGTTGTTAATGTGACGCACCTTTTACACAAAGAGTGATCACATATGACCAAAAGGGTCTTTAGATTTAGAATATAAAATAACATAAGGCTATAGTAACAGAGGAACGGAACATTTGCATCCACTTCAGTTGCTCTGGGGAATCAGGAAAAGGGGCGTTTCCGCCGTCTTCTTCAGAAACGATCTGGAGACGAAAAGCAATGCACTGTGTCCATTTGTTCAATTTCTTCCTGCTTAATGTGGGACATCTTGTTTGTTGCTGTGGTACCAAGTCCTGGGACCCGTAACATTAAAACAATATGTCTCTTTGTTTTGCTTTCCGTAATAATAATCAACAACATCTGAACAATGAGCAGTGAAAGTTCTTGTGAAAGTTATTTTTGATATTTCGATCTTTCTCCTCACTTTGGGACCACTCCTGCAGTTCTTTAGAACTGTTCATATGCCAATGCTGGATTTCCTTGAGTTAAAACCCTGAAATAGAAAGCTATTCAAGGATGTAACTCATCTACATAAATATGAAATAACATTTTAGTTGGAGCTTTTTATAGAGTCAGAACAATATGGGGCAGGTTTTTATAGCACCACTGCCATAATTTGTGCATAATGTGATTTCAGTTGAAATATAAAGTCAGTCGTTTTTGGAGTGAGATCTCAGTTCATGGGTTTGTAGCGGAGAAGGGGAAAGTGTAGAGTCATTCCTTCACTATGAGTCATCCAGTGCTTTAGAGACAGAGCAGACACAGTCCCCCCACATCCCTCTTTCTCACTCTCCCCCTTTCCTTTTTAAGAAAATGCATGCTCCACGCCAAGATGGAAGGAGGGATAAATACATTGCAACTTTGCTGTTCTGGTTGTTCTCCATCTACTGCCCAGCAAATATATTTTTCTTTTACCTCTCTGTTAGCTATTAAGGAACTGGAGGGTGGGAGCTATCATCACCTCTGCTCTGTGCACTTTGTGTGAGCTGTGTTGTGTTTTGTTTTTGCGATATGCTGCTATCTGAAACTGCTTACTGAAACCTTTTCTTCTTGACAGAAAAGTAGACTGGAATAAATGCAGCACAAAAGTTCTGTAATGTGAAATGGTGTGGCTGGAAGGGTTATTCACAGTGACATGAAGAGAAGGAAGAATCTCATAGTCCGATTTTATTGTGGTGGAGGTATTTCCATAACTGATTCCGTAGCTGCAGACTGGCTGAACAACACCAGCTGAACAATGCGTGGCAATAAACAGCCAGGGTTTGCATGTCCACTTATCCTCTGTTTTCCACATGTGTTCCCACGTGTTAATGCATGAACTATGCACATCTATCTGATAATGTACAGATGGAAAGGGAAGGGTCAAACACACATGAAAATTTCATATTTCATTTCATTTACATATATGTATATAATTTATGCATGAAATTTTCATGTGTGTTTGACCCTTCCCTTTCCATCTGTACATTATCAGATAGATGTGCATAGTTCATGCATTAACACGTGGGAACACATGTGGAAAACAGAGGATAAGTGGACATGCAAACCCTGGCTGTTTATTGCCACGCATTGTTCAGCTGGTGTTGTTCAGCCAGTCTGCAGCTACGGAATATATACATATGTTGATTGAGAGAGAGAGAGAGACAGAGAGAGAAAATTAATAGGTATACCACTGAGTTATAAGCACTGCTTAAACCTCTCCGTAGCACAATCCGTTCATTTATTTGTTTAGACTCCTTATAAAAAAAGACTTCCAGCTGAATAGATTTAATTGTATGTTTTTCCACATAAAACACAACAGTACCAATCTGGCTCATCATTTCATAATCCACAGACCTCACTTAGATCTTCAATGGCTTTTTCCATAAGCACTGCTTAGGTTCTCATTGAAGCTATTGAAAGCATTTACAGGGTGTTATAAATGTGTCATAAGTGCTACAATGAGCCAATGTGTTCATGCATACATTACCTACAGTGTAGTTTTGCACAGTACATTTGTCGTGCAGCCCCCTTCATCTGGTGGATCAGTTACATACTGGGTAATTTGTATGCTCCACCAGGGTCTTACGTAAGAGGAGATTTAAGTAGAAAAGTGTGGCTTCAGTTGAGCCCCGGATAGGATGTGAGAGATATCCGTCTGCCTTTCCTCTCGTTCCTCAAATTTTGAGCTCAAACACTGGGCCAAATCCCCTAATGTGCCCACCCCTCAGCACCAGGGAACTAAAGTTTGGCACACCTAGAAATGCTGAGAAAAACGGGTCCAGATGAAGGATAATGTAAATGTCTGTCAACACCTTACAAATATCAGTGTCCTGTAAATAACAGGGTAAAAAAACTGTACTTTTTTACTTTATTCATTATTGGGGTTTTTTTGGCCCTGCGGTGTGTTGGCGCCTGCCCGGGGATGGTCCCGCTGCTTGCGCCTGTAGCTCTGGGATAAGGCTCTCTGTAGTTCCCCCGCGGCCCAAGTTAGGATTAAACAGTTCGGATAATGGATTAATGAATGAAGGAATGAATGAATGTACTTTTTTGCCATCAGTTCATTTTTTGATCTTGCATGTCCTGTTTGAGGACTTTGTATTGACAGCACGTTTCTGGATGAAAGTTACATAAGAATCTTACGCTGTATAAGTGGAGATGTAATTGTGAGGTAGTTGCTCCTGTAATTAGAGGTTGCTGGTTCCATGAACAGAGTAAAAAGGTGGCAGGGTCCTCGGTCAGGTACATTCGTTGAGGAGTGCTGTATGTGCTGTGCTCTGTGGCAAATAATCACTTACTTTCCACTCGCGGCTCCCTGATGAGTAATACCTTATAATTAAACATTAAAGTTAGTTAGGGTTTCATCACAGCATTTATATATAATAAATGAACCGTGTAAATTTGTCCTCGGAGATGAGTTAAAACTAGAATATTTATTTCAAAGAGCATGGCAGAGCTACACTTCTTATTGGTGATCTCAATTATGGGCTTAGAGCTCCGATACCTTTAACACCACATTTATCCTGGAAATAAACACACAAATAAATTCAACCCCTTCTTTCTAAGGAAGTGTTCAAATGATTCCCAAGATTATTCCTGGAATCTTATAATGGGCTTCGGGTTTTGATCTTTGTTGGGAAACATACAAAAGCAATGAAGTTATTGAGTAAAAGCCTCTAGAACAAGGCTTAACCCTTTCTGCATGACACACTGCCCAGTTTCCATTGGCCAGGTGAAAACGCAGAGCCCTAAATTAATCCACGTTATTTGCTGATTTGGGTAATCCAAAACATCCAAATAAAAGCACCAACAGCCTGTAATCGAATGTTCTTGTGGCAAACACTGTATGTACGACCATGCGTGATAAAAATGCACCAGGCTGGCAGGACGCATCGCCGAAGGGCGTCGCCCTGCTTGTTTGAAAAATAAAGCTCAGCAGGGCAGTGGAAATGTCATTATAACGCTTTACCTATAAACCCCTTAAGCTGTAGCTACTCATGTCTTCCTGTCATTGTGACTTTAAGTTGTTTCATGCGGATTAAGGCTGTAAAGTGAAAAATCACGAATCGAGGGCTATTATTTTATAGACAAGCGAGAGTAATAATGCGCTATCTGCGATCTGCAGTATGCACCTAATTTCTCATCTGCTTATAAGAATAGGTAAAAGTTACATGATGTTTCGAAATTCCCTACAGCTCTCCACAGCCATGGTGAGGAGGGTTAAAGGCTCATTGCCTAAGATGACGCGCATCTTAATAGTTCCACATGAATTCAAATTTCTCGCCAAGCTTAATTACAAATGTGTGATTTTTTTTTTTTTTCGCGCTACGGTCGGCAGTGCAGCTTTTAGGCCTGAAGCACCAACTGCATAGGCTTTATATTATTGTATTTAAAACATGACTAACTAATATGTGAGTGACCTTCCCATGTTGTGTAATTTATTCTAGTCTAGTCACATCGTTTTAACCTAACATACGTGTGCTTCAAATAAAGTTGTTAGATTAGAACACTAGTTAGTGAAGTCTAGTGAAGTGAACGCGTGATAATGCTTACACTTGTCAGGTGGCGTGAGCAGCATTATATACACTGTAACATACTTCATATTGGGCTGAGACCCTACATTTCGGAGGAGAGAAATATATGCTTATTTTTATAAGTATTTTATATAAGTATTTATCAATCCTGTCTCCTGGTTAAATAAGAGGAAAAGACGACCTTGTTGCCCATCCGGCAAACCTGTGTACTGCAGTAGAATTAGCCTTGTGTCATTAAGTGACACCTAGCCCATTTTGATACAGAATTGGTACCGTGATGCTCTTCATTGCGCGGCCTTTACATTTAATCGAATGTTTTGCCAGTTGAATTCTTAACAGAAAAGCTGAAAGGTTTGGGAGAGTAACCCGGGCACATGCGCGTCATGTAAAGTGCTGGCTGCACCTGAGCATTCAACAGCGCCTTCAGCTTCATGAACGTGCATCTTGGATTCCTCCATCAACTTGGCACCATGACTGGCAACTGTGAAGATGTGGCAGTTCATAAAAAGCCATTTATTCGGTCGCGGTAAGCCGTGTGCAGTTGTTGCAGTACGTCTCACGCATTTGGAATTTCAACTCTTAAGCTGTAAAGGGACTTATTAATAATGGTGCACATCCACCAGAAAAGATGTTACATTGCTTCCCGTCACACAGCCGGTTTGTGTGTTGGTCAGAGCGTAAAAAAGTAAAAAAAAAAAAATTAGTACACGGGTGATTTGCTAATATTTATTCAGTCCGTGCCCAATTTGGTGCTAGAGCAACTGATTTTGCATGAAGGGCGGGGTTAGTGACGCACCCAGTACAACTTTTAGCCACTAGGAGGCGCACAAACCACATTTCTGAGACAATTAACAAAATGCCCCAAATGCAATAGTTTTGGCTTGATACACCATTTAAAACCCTTTCATAATAGATTCAAATCTATTATTAACAATGCTTATGACATTAAATGCCCCCTTTGATACTGGAATGACCCTATATATCTATAAATGTTGTGTGAGAAACCACAGTTCTGTTCTCTCCCCTGTGAAAGTGAGTGATTATTTGTCATTGCGAACACACCACAGCGCAGCACACGGTGCACCACAACAAAATGTGACCTCTGCATTTAGCAGCGGGCAGCTAACAAGCACCCGGGGAGCAGTGCTTGGGGATGGTACCTCGCTCATGAATGCCTCAGCGGTAACTTAACCGGCCCTGGATTCGAACCTGCGATCTTCTGATCACGGGGCGAACGCCCTACTGTTACTGTTACTGTTACTGTTATATGAACACAATTAGCACAAATCTGCACGTGTGTTTATTTTTTTAAAAACTTTTAGTCTCCAAGAGATACAGCTCTAACCCATTAACAAAAGAGCTTCTGCTGTACATATTTAATAATAATAATAATAATAATAATAATAATAGTGCTAGCACTGCTGCCTCACAGCGAGAGTAGTTGAGCCTGTAGTTCCCAGGATAGGCTTCGGTCCCCTCTGTGACTTCGGTTGGGATTAGCCGGTTTGATAATGAATAAATAAATGAATTGTGCACCTGGTAGTGGTATCGGTTAAGGTGTTTGTCGTGTTATCAGAAGGTCGCTGGTTCGAATCACGAATGAGTAAAGGTACCACTGAGATATTAATGAGCAAGGTACCGTCCAAGCACTACTACCCAGGTGCTAGCCATGGTCCCCGCCTTCCTGGGATAGGCTCCGGTCCCTGTGCAGCCCCAGTTGGAATTCAGTATGAATGAATGAATGAATGAATGAATATTGCCAAAATAAAACTTTGATCGCCTAGTTTCCATGTTGCAAGAAGAACAAAAATTATATATTACATTATATATTACGCAATCTTTCAAACCCACAAAGGAATAAAGACAGTTAGGACACTGCAGACACATGTTTCTAGATAGCCTTGCGTATAGCATGTAGAATGATTGAATTCATTTATTTTCTGAACCGCTTAATCCGCTTCATCCCTATCGGGTTGCGGGGACCAGAGTCTGTTCCGGGACTATGGGCGCAAGGCGATGACCAATACTGGGCGGGCACCAACAGCACACACAGGACACACTCTCAATCACATCTCATGGGGCCAATTTAGAGTCACCAGTCAACCCATAGTGCATGGTTTTGGCCTGTGGGATGAACAGTGATGACAGGATCCTGGCCGACCCAGGAATCGAACTCAGGACATCTGTCCAATTTCCATCGGCATATGCCGCCTCACCTAGGTTTTGTCATGTGAGGCTTTTGGTTAATAGGGGGCACCATTACTCCTAGTACACACTGTGTGTACTTTACATTTTCAATTTTCACATGAGATTCACTTGTCCAGAGCAAGTAGTGCATGCACAATTTGAGGGGATTTAATCCTTTGTTTCAAAGCATTACATAACTCTCAGAAAAAGTTCAACAGTAGGCTTTAATTCAAAGCAGTTACAGCATTTCTGTTTACATGCACACTGGCATACAAGTGAACATCAAATGAACCTTCATTGGCTGATTATGGTCAGTTGGCTCCAAATTTATCTTCACAATAACATTTAAGGTTTAAAAAGAGCTCATTATCTTGTAATATTTGAATAATTTCAAAACTTTTTTGTCTCATGATGAGTCATGTTTGAATTGTAATAAAGGTGTGTGTAAATGTCAGCTTTGGATTGTTGTGCTGTTGACATTTATTCCAAGGTTGTACTGGCTGACTAAATGTCAGTTTCCATCAGACAGGAGGAAGAGGAGGAGGATGCTGTCGAAAGTTGCTCTTCTGTGCTTTCTGCTCGGAGCAGCAGTCCATGGCCAGGTCCCTGACTGCCACAGTAAGTGTTGATTAATTGATACGTTTTATTTTGACATATTGTTTTGAGAATTAATTTGTCTATTAATATGTATTAATTGCATGTTTTAATGCAATGTTTTTAAAACCAAATAATTTAAAGTAGCCAAAAATAAACAGACATTTGGCTCCTTTGTTGTTTTTGGCTATATCATTGTCTGTCATTAGGTTAACCTTTTTGTTTAAAAAAATACACACATCATCAGACGTCTGCTGCTAACAAATATTTCTATGCCTCTGTGTGTCCCAGAAAAGCCTGAATGTCCCATTGACCTGTACTTCCTCATCGACACGTCTGAGACCATCGCTCTGCAGGAGAATCCCCCCGGAAGCCTTGTGGAGAGCATCAAAGAGTTTACTGTGGCCTTTGCTCAGAAGCTGGAGGATGTAGACTACCGAGGCCTGGTGCAGATCAGCTGGTCCGTAGGTGGTCTTCACTTCTCCATGACGCAGAGGAACATCAGCCCGCTCACGAGAAAGGATGATTTTATCCAGGCAGTTAGAAAAATCAATTATTTGGGCAAGGGCACCTTCATTGACTGTGCCATCACCAACATGACCAGTGAAATGGTCAAGGGATACAGTAACAGGCCTAATGCCAAGCGCTTTGCTGTGGTCATCACCGATGGTCACGTGACTGGGAGCCCATGCGGAGGGGTGAAGGTGGCAGCCGAGCGGGCGCGCGACGAGTTAATTAAGATGTTCGTAATAGCATCGTCCAGGAACCTGGATGAAACAGTGCTCAGAGAGATCGCCAATTCCCCAGCCGGAGTTTACCGCAGCAACTACATGGCTGTTGACCTCACTGGAGCAAGACCCCTGATTTTAACCGAAACTATAAATCAAATTTATGACACCATGGTAACTATAAACACTATAGTATCGTGTATGTGTATGTGTACATGTTGAAGTTTGGTTAATCTTTGATTGATTTCTTCTTTTTTCACCTCTCCAGCTACATTTGGCTTTTCAAGAGGTAAGGTCTTCATATTATTATAGTTTCTCATACAAAATATATTACAAAAGGTGTGCTATAGAACACACAGATATTTGATGCCATTCTGTCAGTGCAATTCGTTCTCTATAGCCTCTATTTATTTATCTTTGTAACATTTTTTTCTAATGTTTTAACAGTGCTACAGTTTAAGGTGCCTGGAGACACGTGGGCCTCCTGGTCCACAAGGACACAGAGGACAGAAAGTGAGCCTGAGCTTGTTAAGCATTGTGATTAAGAATACAACTGCTGTTACCATGTTTTATAGTCTACTAATACATAATATTCTGATCCCAGGGTGCCAAAGGAGACAATGGTGAACCTGGTCTTAAAGGTGAAAGGGGTCGTCCTGTGAGTACAAGCATGTGCTTATAAGGAAACGCACGGTCAATAATTTTATTGCAAAAGTTTGTTTAACATAATTAATAACTTAGTTTTGCTGAAAAAACCTGATGGTACAAGCCGACATACACGTAGTGTCATTCTCAAAAAAACCTTCATTTGGTTCAGTGTCCTTAACAACTGGATTAACGGTTAAAGCGCCTGACAATCATCGTTTTTCTCTCTCTTCCTTCTGCAGGGTGATCCTGGTATTGAGGGTCCTATTGGTCATCCTGGACCAAAAGTAACTTTTCCATATGGAACAATCAATATTTTTCAATGTATTGTCTCTCCCAGATATCGTACTAATGTTTAATCTTTGATGTGTTGATTTTAGGGAGAACCTGGTTCCAAAGGAGAAAAAGTAAGGCTTATTGTAACAATAGTAAGCAATGTTGGTGTATCTTTATTATTTAAGGAATGAATTGAAAACTTTTTCGTATTTTATTTCACAGGGAGAACTTGGCACTCAAGGAAGGAAGGTAAGATCACACGTCATCCTCTGTGTATCACAGCTTTCACATTAACATGACAGTCTTTCTCTGTCTTTATATTGTTTTCAGAAATGTTCACAAAAACTGTCTATTTCTTACTTTATAGGGAGTTGCAGGACTGGGAGGAAGGAACGGCACAGACGGACAGAAGGTATGCGCAGCCATTAAATGTCTAGGATGCTGATAGTGAGTATTAACACTGTTTTTAGATCGAAAAACAATACAACCTCTTAGCTGACTTACGCGTATGATTATTTTAGGGAAAACTTGGTCGCATTGGCGCCCCTGGCTGCAAAGGTGATCCAGGAGACAAGGTAAACGTGTGAGGCGTTTTTGAAAGCGATACTCTCTTTAAACCTTGTAGGAATATGGTATGACTGATGTTTCATTCATTTTCAGGGACCTGATGGTTATGCTGGAGATGTAGGAGATTCTGGTCCAGCAGGAGCGCTTGGAGAAAAGGTTTTACAATCGCTTTACACAACCGAAAAATCACATCAAGTCAGGTGTTCTGAGTTTCATCGTACAGTAACATGATGCACTCCATTTTTGTTAGGGAGATATGGGGCGTTCAGGAAGACCAGGACCACTTGGCCCGGCGGGAGATCCTGGTCCAAAGGTATATTTAGGAAAAAATGATATTAGCATGAATAAACATACAAACATTTTTGATCCATTATATTGTAATCCCATCCCTGCAGGGTGAGAGAGGAAGCCCTGGAACACCTGGTCTTCCAGGGCAGAAAGGCTCTCCAGTGAGTATTACTTTTTCTTCCTCCTACACGTATTATAATAAAAGATCTTACAATGAACATTTCATTTCTGTTTTACAGGGGACACCAGGAGGTCCTGGACCTAAAGGCGACCCTGTAGGTGCAAACGCATTATTAAACGAGCCAATATATTCTGAAGGTTGTCTTAACATGCATTGTTAGACATAGCTGATATCTGCTGTGGTTTTGGTAGGGAAGAAGAGGAGACTTTGGACCAAAGGGGAGCCAAGGAGGAGTTGGTCCGAAGGGAGAGAAAGTACGTCCCCCTGTTGTAGTCTGCTCTTATAAAAAATATGGCATGATGACATATTCATTCATTCGTTCATTCATTATCCGAACCGCTTTGCCCCATTTAAATGTTTGCTCAATTGTGACATGAGATATTAATGTGCATTTCAGGGTGAATCAGGTCCTGAAGGTCCAAGAGGACTCCCAGGTGAAGGTGGAAACAAAGGGACCAAGGTAATTTCCTTTCAAATTACCGAGAACTTTTAGTGCTCTTGTTGGGATTCTGAGAATACATTCCATTCTCAGCTACAATAACAAAATACTAGAGATCTTGTAAAACATACAGTACTGCCTTCATGATGTGAATGACAAGAGGTCTTACTGCAAATATTTTTACGTCACATGCTACCAATAAGCGAAGAACGTCATCATCTCCAGCCTAGCATTGATTCAGAAACATGTCTATGTTATCAGTCAATTCATGATTGATTGAAAGTATCAATGTTAAAACCAGCTCTACACATTGATTTATGTAGATCTGTCATCTTTCTACCTTCAATCAATTTGAGCATTAATAGATTGCAGTTTTCTGATTTGTGTTGAATTGGCAGGAGTGGTGCTGATAGGCTACTGCATTGCATTGCTTCACGGCACGTTCTTTACAGCTGCGAGATGGAGTCGCAGGATAGAAACCACCTCGGCAGAGATGGAAGCAAGAATCTGTGGCCGTGAAATAGTTTTGATGTAGATAGTTATTTTTCGTCTGTAGTTATATTGTCTAACTACTATATTGAATCAGTAGCTCGGCTGAGACGTGCATACGCTTAATTACAAGTAGTGTGCTTGTGCTTCACTGTTAACAAAAACGTAATCTTTTTCGATATATTTAGGGGGATCAAGGACTTCCAGGACCAAGAGGTCCACCAGGAGGCCGAGGAGAGCCTGGAAGAAATGTAAGTGTAGCTTGATAGAACATCTATAAATTAGCAACTGTAGTGTAGACCAAAAAATGTTGTGTAATAATTTATTTGTGTCATTTATTATTCTGAATTGTATGTTTACTGCTCTGCACATGTGTATATTATGATGTTATTTGCAGTGGAGAATCCTCTTTTTAAATCAGCTGTTGAATAAGAACTCTATGTGTGTGTCTGTGGTATCAGGGCACCCGTGGTGACCCCGGTGAGGCTGGCCCCAGAGGTGATCCAGGCCCCCCAGGACCAATCGTATGTCCATCATTATCTATACATTTGGGGGTGTAAAATACACCTGCACACAGTCATCTGGAAAGTAATCTGCTTAATTCTGGTTTATTACAATGTAATTCCTAGTACATACGGTGGTAAATGTGCATCAGGTCAACATTTGTATAAGCAAATGAAAATACTTTATAATAATACTTCATACTGTTCATAAATTTGTGCCCTTAGATATACTGTTACCAAACTTATCTTATTTTAAAACTAATATTTAAAAATTTACTCATCTATAATATAAAATGAAACGCAATTCCAATTTTGACCACGTGGTGTCGCTGTCTTAACAGCATATTAACTTTACTTCTTCTCATTAACAACCATTTAAACGTGACAGCAGAAAAATACAGCATGTGCTTCATAACGGACGGACAAAACATTTTTTCCATGCTAACTAGAATGAACAAACATATAAAGAATTTTGTAGACCTATATGGAAAGATTCCTGAAGGTGAGAGTTGCTGTAATATTCTACCAAACAGTATATGTAAAACCTGTGAAAATGATGGGCATGTTGAAGCTCACCTTATTGAAATAAGGCCCTTTGACCAAATGTAGTAAAATGCTGACCAAATACTGCCGACAGTAATCCTGCAATTCTGTGGAACAACTAATTTCTCACGTTAGCTAGAATTAATTAGCCACCTTGCTGTTTACTTTATGAAACACCAGGAGAGAATGTGATGCCTTAAGAGGCTCTTTGTGGCGGAAATCTAGGGAGACATGTAATTGTGAGGTATGTGATTTATAAGGGGTCTGCCCAGGAAATGAAACTCGGCCAGTAGCTTGCAAAAACAGTCGTGAATTTGTTCGTCATTCTTCCTGAAATGGTCATTACAAATTCCAACCATTTAGTCAGAATTAACCTGCTGGTAATTCTCAGAAGAGTATATTTTATCCCCTTGGGTTTGGAGCTTGAATTTTAGAACATGTAGTTTCCCAAAGTGGCATGAAGTTTCCCAAGTGGCTTCATTTAAGCACTAATGATTTTTCATCCTACTTTACTATCTTCCCCTTCCCAGGTCTGAGCTGGTCATGTGAGTTCTGTTTTTTCTGTCTCTTGCTACAGGGTGACGGTGGCAGGCAAGGTTTCAGCTACCCCGGACAGAGAGGACTGACAGTACTGTGACATTATTTCAGTTTGTACGATTTACTTAAGCTAAAGCTGTTATGCCAGATATTCTAATGGCCCCTTTCTAAATCCTTAGGGCGAAAGGGGAGAAAAGGGCAAACCTGGTCCTAGGGGCAGCCGAGGAGACTGTGGACAGAAGGGAGAACCAGGCGTTAAAGGATCTTCAGGAGAACCTGTGAGCAAATCTAGTAGATTTATTATTAGGATTATTTTTTTTTTTTAAAGATTCGAGTAAATGTGAAGTCTTGAGCTACAGAACACATAAGGCACGAAGACACCTGCAACATGTTGTTGTCCAGTATAAGGCAAAAACATGGCCATCCTTTTTCTCTTTCCTGTAGTCTGGCTTTAGCTTAACCTTTAATTGTAGCTTAGCTAGTTAGGTAGCAATATGAGCAAACCTAATGCCTTCAAATCCCACACTTTCAGAAATGATCCGTTTCTACATACAACAAATGCAGATAGAAGAATTATAAGTAGCAGGGCAGATACACTGGCTTCTCTCCTTTGTATATCTGGCGATAGAGTGCCTCTCTTTAGTCCCAAAGAGTAATTGTAAAGAATATATGTGACCCTCCACGGCAAAACCAGTCGCTTGTCGCAAATTTTCAAAATTGAGTTATGTTTTCCATGAAAGGCCATAAATCAACCTTCAAAACGATACCTATATCGAATGAATCGGACGACATATGACTGAGATATCAACATTCAAAGGAGTTGGGTTTCTCCTGTCACGCCAAGTGAGAAACGGAGAAATCTTCCTTTGAAGTTGACTATCGCCGTAGCACTCACAGACGCTTGGTGCGGTCGCGGCTATGTTTGCATTTACGGTAGCCTACGCTGCATTTACAGCCACACGGATAGCCTACCTGCGTTAGGTTAACTGAACTCGGGAGACGAAGATGGATTCCGGAGAAATATCTTCACGCTAGTCAACCAGTGGATTTACCGTAAATATTGAAGTAGAGCGGTCAGAACAGAAACTTTTAACATTCTGCTGGAATTGAATTCCTCAAAACACTAAAAACAAAAAATCCAAAATCTTACCCCACGCAACATAAACGGTTGTTTTTCTCGGAAACCTCCGTTGCGACAAGTGGTTTCGCTGTGCAGAGTCATATATTCTCACTTCTGTGGTGTCGTGGCCTTTGATGCCAAAACTCTTATTAGTACCTTGTGTCTCTGACTTTTTCGTTTTGTCTAGATTTAGAGTAGTTCTAACCCGTAGACCTTACAGTGCATAGTAAGCGGAAGTGAGAGCAAGAGGGATAATGAGTTAATTGTTCTTTTCATTAGGGAGAGCCTGGACCGCCAGGTGAGCCTGGACCAAGGGGAAACAGGGGAGACTCAGGAAGTGATGTAAGCTGAGACAATACTAAGATGATACTACATTTTCAAAATGGCTTTAGCTTTGTACTTAGACCTTAACTTCCTTTTAGGGTGAACCTGGTGGAGAAGGAGATGCGGGTCTGACTGTAAGTGTAGGATTTACTGATTCGTTCAATTTACAAGGCAGTCCTTTAGTTTCGCAGAGCAACTAAAGTTGCTTTAATGCTTTCTCCTCAGGAATGTGATGTCATGTCCTACATCAGAGAGACCTGTGGATGCTGTGGTAAGTGACAGGAGAGCTCAGTCCACAGGAGATGCCCATTATGCGCTTTTGCACGTCTCTGTTTCTGTCACTGCCTTTTTTCAGATTGCGAGAAGAAGTGTGGGGCCCTGGATATCGTGTTTGTGATTGACAGCTCAGAAAGTGTGGGGCTAACCAACTTTACCCTTGAGAAGAACTTCGTCATCAACACTATCAACAGATTGGGCTCAATTGCTAAAGACCCCAACTCAGAAACAGGTAGATTAACATGTATAAAATTCACATTCATTTTCTGATAGAAAAGTTAACTCATTGTCCATTCTAACAAGTTCATGAAGGTTGCACATTCTACTGCTCAATTTGTCAGTGTGTGAGCTGCGTGATTTTTAATTCAGTTGTATTTCCTTTCAGGAACACGTGTCGGCGTGGTCCAGTACAGTCACAGCGGAACCTTCCAGGCCATCCGCCTGAATGATTCCAAGATCGATTCCCTGTCAGCCTTTAAAGATGCAGTGAAGAAGCTTGAGTGGATCGCTGGCGGCACGTGGACCCCTTCCGCCCTCAAATTCGCCTATGACAACCTGATTCGTGACAGTCGACGTGTCCGGGCTAAAGTAACCGTGGTGGTGATCACAGATGGTCGCTTCGACCCTCGGGATGATGACTCGCTGCTCACCTACCTGTGCACGGATAACTCCATTGACGTAAATGCCATTGGTATCGGAGACATGTTTGAACAGGAAGAGGAGAACGAGAGTTTAAAATCCATCGCCTGTCAGAAGGAGGGACGGGTGACGGGCATGAGACGCTTTGCCGATTTGGTGGCAGAGGAGTTCATTGACAAAATTGAGACTGTGCTCTGCCCAGGTAGGATGTCTATCTGTGTAATTCAATCACCGTGATTTTTTCAGGTTGTAAGACTTTACTTTTCAATGACCAAACTTTGCTTGTTTTGCCTTTTAGACCCAGTGGTTGTCTGCCCTGACCTTCCATGCAAATCTGGTAAGATTTCTTTTACTTCAGGCTTTTTGGAAAACTACAAGAGCATGATTTCCATTCAATCAGTCAGTGATTTTTCAAACAAATATTTTTCAAACACCTACAACTCACATCACACACTTTTAATTTTCACTGGGCAAAAAGAAATAAAGTCTCTGTCAGTGGTCAGAAATGAATGAAAAATTAAGGCCAACATTTACATTTCGCAGGCTGGCATTCAAGTGACAAAAAACCAACTAAATGCAAACACTAAAACAACTAATCTGTAAGGCCAATAACCTCAGATAGTAAACCAAAAATTATAATCATTTAAGCTGTCTATTCAAGCATAATTTGAACATGCTTGGATTCAGTGGGCGGAGCCATCTGCTCAGAGAGCCCTAAAACTATTGTTTACCTGCCTGCTCACTTGCAGATGTGGCATCCCACTGGAATGGGTACTTCATAGATGGACCCCTTGCAGAGGAGGGGACGGACAACCCTGTCCCAAGCACTGTACCGAGCATCTCAAACTTGCTCAGCTCTCTACAGGAGGCCAAGCACCCTGATGCCTACGGCAAGGCTGTAGCCACAATGGCCTACACAGCCCAGAGAGCCAAGTTTGCCATCGGAGCAGAGAGACAGCAGTGGACTGATCTGTTCATTGACTCTTTCAGAGTTGTCTATGGCGACATAATGGGTGACCCTAATAAAGCCCTGGGGTTGTGTTAGGGCACACTGGCTCCTGATTAGGCTAAATTGGGCAGTTAAACATTGACTACGAGATCACATTATTAACGGGTTGACATTTGGCTGCTCATGGCCTTGCTGTAGGATCATGATTTTAAAAATAACTGCTAAACCCACTAAAACGTATTTGAAAGCTAGCTGGTCTAAGCATGACTAAAAATCAAATAATGTGAGTTAGTAGCTAATATATTCATAACTAACAGATAACAAACCGTTGGACAACCACTACTAAGCATGGCAGTTTGCTAACATCTGCATTTTGGCTTGCAGGAGATGATTTCTGCATCAGATTTTGGTCCCTATTCCCTATATAGTGCATTACATACAGCATGGTGCCATTTAATCTATATAGAACACTACTAGAAAACAATTCCATATTTACACACAGCCTATAACTCAGATGCAGTCCCTCCTGACCTCAGTTCCTGCTGCTTTTTAAAATACTCTGACAGTTTCTTTTAAGTGTGTACTTGAATGAAGGGAAAAAAAGGTAGAAATAAGGCATCGTGATTGACTGTGAGACACTTTGCTTGTGCATTACACTCATTAACCTGTGCTATGCTGCTTAAAACCTCAGGATACTGTAGCTGTTTTGGTTCTGATATAAGGAACCTTTATGCAGAGGGAGATATCCCTGAGCCTTGAAAGACAGTGGACATACAATTCAGTCTGTAAATATGGCATTTATGGTGGAATAAATGTTTCTTTTATTCATGTGATACAGTTTTGCACTTTGCACATTATGGCTACATGTCAGTGCCTCAAGCTTTCGATAGAACAGCACATCATTGCTTGACCTGCATAATTCCAGTAATAATCTTGATGTATGTAATACATACATGAATGTTATAATACATATATTTGGCTAAATGTGCTCCAGTCACTGTGTTGTAAAAAGATCAGATGGTGTTGCTTAAAAGACGATACTTTATCATTACCGTCCCCCGTTGAAATGAGCAAGAAATACTATTCCGTCATTAATTAAACTGCAGCTATAGCATTTCTGCTTGCCATGTTTCATAGAATTAGAAGAGCAGCATTCAGCAAGCATTTGTTTGACTTTCATTTAAATATTCTTCATGTAGACGTCTGTTATAATTTGTAGGTAGGCAACATTTACTGTGAATGAGCTATAAATATATATTATTAATACTTGAATGAAAATAAACAAGATGTAGTCATTTGAATGAAAGAAATACAAGTTGTCCATGGTTGAAACGAAAATACTGAGAATGCAAATTCATGCTAAAATGACTATTATTGTTTTAGAATTGTTATTTTAGCTATTGTAGTAGTGCTGTATGTTAGGAATGTGCAGTTTACATATAAATGAGCTCTAAGACTGCAAAAAATAACCTAGAGCTGGAGGGCATTGTCACTTATTGCATCAAATAAATATGTATTGCAACAAAATATTTTTTTTTGGTTGTTTATTCTCTGATTGTTGAACTTTTCCTTATTAGTCCTCAGTATAGTCCTTGGTGTATTATAGTTTGACTTTAAACTGATATACAGTAGATCTCACCATACGACTTACTGGCACCCCCTCATTATAGATGTATTTTACCTGCTAGACCAGCAGTTCTCCCTAAAAGAAAGAAATGAATTAATTGATGTGTAATGAAGATTATCCTTGGCAAATGTTTGTCATATTTGAACAAACTGAATTTGTAATTGTATGTCTGTGATCAAAATTCTATATTTGCCTTCCACAGAGCCAGCAGTGGCCAGTTGTGTCCAGCGGCCAGTTGATGTTGTGTTTATGCTGGATGACTCGGAGCGCATGGGTATCGAGAACTTCCGCCGTGCCCGTGAGTTCATTGAGAAGGTGGCCGACCGGCTGATCTTGGCCAGGGGTGAAAACGACGAAAGAAATGCTCGTGTATCTTTGCTGCACTATGGCGATGAAGATCGTCAGAAGGTGGCCTTCCCACTGTCCCACAATTTCAGTGTCATCGCTGACGGCCTGGCGAACATGCAGTACCTAGATGCAGCCTCCAATGTAGGCAATGCCATCATGTATGCGGTCAACAACATCTTGATGAGTGGAAGCAGCAAACTGGCCCGTCGAAATGCTGAAATTTCATTCGTCTTCATTACTGATGGCGTTACCAGCAACAAGAACCTGGAGGAGGGAATCCGTTCCATGCGTAGGGCAGAGGGCGTTCCCACAGTGATTGCCTTGGGCAGCGATGTTGACAAAGAAGTGCTAATGAAGCTTGCTCTGGGAGACGAATCTGCTATTTTCAGGGGACAGGATTTCAGCCAGCTGTCCAAAGCCAGTTTCTTCGAGCGCTTTGTTCGGTGGATCTGCTGAAGATGGGGAGGGACTAAAATTCACCTAAATTGAGGGGAGGAATTGGTGTGTTAATGGAATGAGCTTGATCATTAAGGTAGCATTTGTATCATTCTCATCTCACCTCTGGATGTTCAGGAAATTTTACAAGTTTCGTAATTCCCTGGCTGGTCGGCCATCTCCATCTTTGGGCTCCTTCCTCATCATCAAGCTCTTTCCAGAATACACCATTGGGCTCTAGGTCATGGGAACAGGAAAACACTGCAATAAATTCAAACACTCCAAAATTATTACTGAAAGTTTACCTTTTTTGATAAAGTTTCCTTTTTTATTTTTCCTTTCTTTTTAGTTGAAAAGGGCTGAATTGTATTTGTATTCACACCAAGGTGCTAAACCAGAGCAAGACTGGAGTATTTTCCTGTATATCTTTGAAAGATGTTTCGTCATATCAGCCACTTCATTTTGTCTAATTCAGGGTTAAATGAACTCATACATGCATACAATTATATGTATCACAGACTTTAGATATAATCAATTCAGCTCAGCTAGGTTACACAACTGCTGTTCCATAAGGCTGGCGTCCCTTAAAGGTTGGCGATTTCTCGTCCTAAATGTGTGATTCCATTTCTCGGTTAAATCTCAGATGTAGTATGTGTATTGGAGAAGAGAAATCAGACTGCTGGATGCCTTTTGGGACAAGAGTTGTGCAGTTCTTCAATTTAAATGGTATAGCTCTTCAAGCTGTATTTGCTGCCACTTCATATCTAATACAGGGACCCAGTCACACCACAGCTCCGCTCCAGTCAACAGACAAAACAATAACATTCCTCATCACATGTTTTAAATGCAAGTGAAATGAAGTAAAAGAAGTTTCTTCGCATCGTTATAAAAGACAGTTGACCACAAATCCATTTGTAGTATTGTAAGAGCACTGTTACCTGAGATACTTTTTTTTACATGCTGTAGAACACTTGAAGGATGAACGCCATTATTTCTTTTCAACTTCAGTGTTAGTACAATAAAACAGGCTGTGGTAAACATATTTGTTGTGTGGTTATTGTTATATCTCATATTTAAAGAACAGTTTTTGCGTAATAACTTTTTCAGGCATTTGATCGCGATGTCGTTAGATATCATTACACTAAAATTCATGATTAGTAATTTTGTACTGATGTTAGACATTTTGTTTAGTCCTTTTTAGACTTTTTTTTTTTGGCTGAACTGCCTTTTCCAAAATCCCACGTCAGTTGTTCTTGAAAAAAAGCTGAAGTTTACATTAAAGCGAAAATATAATAAGCAAAATATAATTTTAGAATGTTTACGTTAAAATGCTACTCCTTCAAGCAAGGGTAAATATCGCCGCCATCTTGTGACGGGGTCTGACTCTCGATCCCAATGTTATAAAGATGAGCGTAGACATTTGTGCTGCTTACTGATGTTCTAATGAAAGAAAAACATGGGAATAACATTCCACAGGTGAGAAGTTGTTTCTACACTATTTTTTTTTTTTTTAATTAGTTATATATTCAGTTTTTGGGACACGCAACGCAGTTAAATAATGGTTGAAGATGAGGTACAGTGAAATCCCGGACGATTTTGGACGCATTTTAGGTCTTAAAAAGAAGACGTTCGGTCATCCTAGGTAAATAAAACAAAAAATATGAACATATTTAGTAAAGTAATATGATTAAGATGCAGGAAATATTTGTCACCTTTATTTTTTGACAATTATATCGCTGTGTTTAGTCGAGAGGAGGCGTGATTTAATAGAAGAGCTGATGTAGTCATGAAATATTACTTATGGAATATTAGTTTATACGACTATCGTTTTGTCTTCTTATAAATTAATTAATTTTCCTATGTTTTAATTAGGCTAACGCTGTGGCCCAACCCTGGAATAATTAACCATCGCCTCCAAAACAATCGAATGAATATGTTTTCCTTACGGAGAACATTTACGCAAGTTCATTTTTAACAGATGGCTAGCCGTAACCATTTATATTAACGTTTCCATGTTCAATTCTTCATTGTTATTTTGATGAAGTATTCTGTGTCATAAATAGATCATGTGTGACATTCGTAACAAATCACACAGCTTGAAAGCCACTTTAAAGAGGAGTGGTCCCCCGTACCAAGATGGCGGCTGCATTAACGCATCTTTCCAATCAACACCAGTCAAGGCGACATCTACGTTAGTAAACGTCTGGGTGAACTGTATCGCGAACTGTAGCAAACCAAAACGCCAACGTTGACTTCACGATTAGATTTACATTTACATTTACAGTATTTAGCAGACGCTCTTATCCAGAGCGACTTACAACAGTGCTTTGTAGTCCACAACTGTTCCTAGATCCATAAGCTATGTCGACATCTGTAGTTAAACCAAATTACCACAGACTAAGTTTTATACTTTAACGAAAAAAATGGGTTAGAGGAAAGAAGTTCAGACAGACACACGTTAGTGGTTATTTATTTTATTTTATTTTTTAAATAAAAGGATTACATAAAAGGTAAATTAGTCCCCTAGATACTCATTGAAGAGGTGTGTCTTCAGACGACGTTTGAAGACAGCAAGGGACTCGGAAGTTGGTTCCACCACTGAGGAGCCAGCACTGCAAAGAGTTTCGATGCATGTTTTCCTCTTCTCTTAAGTAGAGGTGGTTCCAAACGAGCAGCAGTTGATGCTCTCAGAGGACGAGAAGTGACACGTTGTTTAATAAGTGCTGATAGGTAAGGAGGTGCAGATCCATCCTTGGCCTTGAAGGCAAGTGTTAGGGTTTTGAACCTGATGCGAGCAGCCACAGGGAGCCAGTGCAGGTTCCGCAGCAGAGGTGTGGTGTGTGTGAATTTAGAAACGCTGAAGATAACTCTTGCAGCTGCATTCTGGATCAGCTGAAGCGGTCGTGTTGCTTTCATTGAAAGTCCAGCCATTAGAGAGTTACAGTAGTCCAACTTAGAGAGAACCAAGGACTGGACGAGAAGCTGAGTAGCCTCGGTAGTGAGAAAGGGGCGGATTCTTCTGATGTTGTATAGAAGATATCTACAGGTCCTAGTGAGGTTGCTAATGTGTGAAGAAGCCGCCTTTTAGTTTTTGTTTGTCCTCTATTGCTCATAGGGCACTACATACACCAAATCTTTCAATATGTTTATTGCCAGTTAGTACGAGGAGATGTCGCGCACTACTTAGGGCGCGTAGAGCCGTTTAAAAGGTACCCTAACAAATGACGTTTGTGGGAACTCGATCAATCTGAGTGGTTGATCTTCCTGTCAGTCTTACTACAGTAAGCCAATAAGCGGAGGTCTTTCATCGACACGCCCCTCCGTGTGCATGCCGTGCAGTCGTTCAGTCCGGGGAAAAGGCTGTATGCAGACCACCTGAGAAAGTGAGTGGAAAGAGAAGCTCCCCTTTCCATTTTAAAACGTTCTTGTCGAGAATAAGCCAACATGTGCTAATATGTTTTAGAATAGCATGTCTTTGTTCATGCTCTTTTTTCTGGCTTCTTTGTTTGTTCTGTGTTCTCTTCAGTGATCGTGTGATACACTGGACGTTTATGACAGTTTCCAAGTTTTGCGTGTGTCACTATATACTGTGCATAACTGTATTCCGTTTTTTTTCTTTTTCTGTGTCGGCGTGCACTAATTAGCAATGGCCAGCACTGTCGACTTCACTAAGGATCTTTGTACTCCAGCCTTTATTGTTGACCTCGATATTGTGAAAAGAAACGCGAGCGTGATGTTGGACCGCTTCCAGAAGCTCGGAGTGCAGCTGCGGCCTCACATGAAAACCCATAAAACACGGTAAGAATGCGCTGCAAATACGATTCATAGTTCATTACTTAATGCCACATAATTCTCTCAGAAACTCTCTCTCTCTGCCAAAAGAAAATACAGGTTCGGCAAATTTCCAGCTAGTTGTTACTTGGTCTTGTGGCATAGTTCAAAATGTCATGTCGGTTTTTGTGTTTCTTTTTGGGGGGGGGGCCTGCAGTGAATGTGCAGACATCATGACGGGAGGTTCTCGCCGCTGCATTGTGGTGTCCACTCTGGCCGAGGCGTCTTTCTACACTGACCACGGTTATGATGACATTCTTTATGCTTATCCTTTGCCATTTGACAAAGTGGAGCGATGTGCAGAGCTGTCTGAAAGGATCTCACTCTTCCATGTGCTGGTGGACAGCAGCTTGGCCCTGCAAGAGCTAAAGAAGAGACTGCTGAAGCAGGGCAAAGTCTGGCGTGTGTGGATGAAGCTGGACTGTAATAATGGCAGAGGTGAGATCCGGAGATACAGGTGTGAACACCTGCCTTCGGCAAGTCAAGGATTCGGTCCAGTGATTAGTGAATCTGACTACACTTACATCAGTGACACATTCTGATATTAAAGGATGTGATGAAGCCACGTTCTTTAGCATTAAGTGAAATTGACCCCCTGTCGTCATATGGCTGCCACTCAGGGTGACTTCAGTCAGTAATCTTGCTAAGATAAAAAGTCTGTGCAACCAAAGGTCGACACTGGAGTTCAAAAGACTGAAGCAAACTTTGGCCAGAACTCTGACTTCGTTTACTTGGAGGTCACAATCCCACTTCCGACTTTTGCTACGGAGAGCCACGCCTTGCAGTGCAAGGTCTGGGATGGATTATTCAAATGCTTGGTTTGGTACAAAACGAATGAGAGAGATGTGTGTGTTTAGTTTCTCTAAATCTTTCAGAAACTGTTTTTCTAAACCATTGAACCCATTCAAATCAAATTATGTAAAATTTGCTGTGGACTGGGACCAAGTTTACTTGCTAAAATAAAAAATAAATCAGACGAAATTTGGACGTCTGGATCTGGATTCTGGGTGTGTTTGATATTTGCCGGTGGTTGATCTACAAGGTTTGTCAATTGACTTTTACTCCACTTTTTCCCCTTTTTTAGCGGGTGTTCTTCACACTGATCCAGCTGCTCTGCAGTTGGCCCAGGAAATCTCTGAGACAGCAGGGGTGGAGCTTACAGGGATCTACGCCCACTGTGGAAACACCTACAGCTCCACAGATGAATCGCAGATTAAGACTGTTGCTCAAGAAACTACAACAAACGTACTGGAGTTCATGGAGAAGTATGCTGGCCATGTTATTTATATTTGCAGTGGCAAGGAATATAAAGTCACATAGTTCTTTTGCACCTGTCAAATTATGTTCTCATATTTTTTTAGATTAAAAGCTGTTGGAATCAAGGGTGTGAAATCCAGCATTGGCTCTACACCTTCCTGTAGCCACCCCGTCCCAGACATGGCTCTATTAAGCGAGGTCCATCCTGGAAACTACGCATTTTATGGTCAGTTAGGTATAATATTGGTGTTTTATTTTTCTTATCAAATTACTAGCACTCTTATTTTCATACTGTTCAGGTATTTATTTTGCATATAGATGTGCAGCAGTCTCTCATTGGCTCATGCACACTCGAGGACGTTGCAGTACGGGTACTGACCAGGGTCATAGGTCACTACCCGCACAGGAACCAATTGCTGGTAGACTGTGGTTGGACCGCATTAAGCCTTGATGGAGGAGGACGTTTACCTACAGGCTATGCTGTCATTGAGGGTCATCCAGAACTGAAGTAAGATGTAGAAAGTATGTCATTTGGACCACAGTAAATATCTTGCAGGCGTCTTAAAAGTGTTAGTCAATCTGCCATACTAAAACTGTGAAAACTGGCAATGTGGAAGTAAATTAATATCCACAGTGATTACAGAAAAGCCTTATTCAGTGAAAATATACTGAAAATAAATCTTACAAGGACATGAACATTGTGAGTGAATAGTGTGTGTGGTGCACAAATATGGAGCTTTTCATCTCTTTGGTAGGCTAACATCAATGACTCAGGAGCATGGCAGAGTAGAGCCCATCTCTGGAAAGCTGGATTTCAGTCAGTTCCCTTTGGGATCAATGCTGTCCCTAATGCCATACCATGTGAGTAGATGCTTGTCTAAGTATGTTAGCTCCTTATATGGAGAAGGGAAATGTATTTTAACATTGAACATTGCTTGATTTGCTATTGAAAGTGGTACAGAATAATATATGTCTAAATGCAGCTTTCCTGTGCCAGACTCACATTTGGAAATAATGCTTTGCTGTTGGATGTAGAGGAATTACCAGAGTGTTACGATTCACTCACGCAAGCAATCATTCAGGATTCGTGAGTTCATACGAGTGAATAATAATTATGTAGGCACCATCTCTTGTCATGCCGTAGAATATCAATATAGTCCTGTCAGTTTGAATGAATGCACAGTTACCCTCTCATGTTCACAGAACTATTTTTGTCCATGCATTGATCTTTAATAGCGAGTTGTTGTTTTGGAACTCTTTAAACAGTTTAACTTCATCAGCATAACTACGTGTGTTGTTCCGTTGTATTTTTCACCTCTTTAGTATCGAAAACTAATTACATTTTTATGCACTTGTTGCCAGTTTTAAACAGGAGATGAAATCAGTGCTACCGGTGCTGAGAGTCAGTGGTTCTGAATTTCTGGTCCTCAACCTCTCTCCCTGGAGCAAGTGAACCTGATGCCACCCAACATATGTGTTTTGGGACATTCTGGAAAGATTGTCATCACTGGCAAATATTGTGTAGATATAGTGGCATTAGGATTCTTGAGTTCTAGAAAGGCTCCTAGATTCCCTCTACTGAACATCCCTGTGCTGGTTGGGAAACTTTATGAAAATTAACTGCATCTAGACAACCATTATGTTTACAACAAAAACACTTTCAGATGTTTCTTTTCATTTTTTTCCTCACTCACTCAAACCCAGACCTCAGGTCAGAGGTTAGGTCAGAGGTTAGGTGAAAGGCAGCATTTTTTTTTTGAGTTAGCTATCTGCATCCCCCTCCACCCCCCACCCCAACCAAAGTCTTTTCTGCAGACATTTTGATAAGAGGCAGCAGTAGGACATTTAGTTTTTGCATTCCTGTGGGATGCAAATTTTAATAAAAATTATGATGTCCTTTAATGAACTTTGCCCAGATCTCTAATGTAATATTTTGCTCATTTCATACAAACTGATGACCAAAAGTTCTACACAGGTTAAAAAAAAAAATCACACTTATGCATCCATGTGTTTTACAGGCTTGTGCGACAGCTGCGATGCATCCTGTCTACAATGTCCATTCCAACGGGAAGATTGTAGGCAGCTGGAAACCTACTCGTGGATGGTAACAGGCCAAGAAATAGTGTTCTTTTGATTATTAAATTAATCATTTCTTGTTTAAGTAAATGGAAAAAGATGACTATTTTAGGCTAATGTTCACTGTTATACTAGTTATTTGTTAAGTAGTAGTCCAGTCTTTTTATAATCTTTCTGTTTTAAATACAATGCACCATGTATATCAATTTATATATAACTGGCACAGATTAGTCATCAGAAATTATATTAAAAAATTTTTTTTATACATTTAAATACAGTAGTGGTATACATATACTCACCTTCACCAATCTACTGAACAAATGGCTACAAAGCTTCATTCCAGGTCCCATACTCATCTACTCAGCTGGACTGTTGTTAGCTGGGTTTTAACCTCTCTCCTCGCATATACATGCCTCATAAAAATGTTACTTCATGAATTGTTTTGCATAATGACGGGTGGAAGTTACAAATTACAAATACTCACGTTACTGTAATTAAGCAGTTTTTTGTGTACTTCATGAGTTTATTTAAAAAAAAAAAAAGATCATTTTACTTGTATTTGGGTACAAATTAAAAATGACATTTCGCTACTGAGTACAATTTGAATTAACATTCAATATTTGGACCAGCATTTCAACATTTTGATGCGATTATTAGTCCCCATTGTTAATTTCAGCTACATGATTTTATTGAGATCATTAAAAAAAAAACCTTGACTTCACAAAATTTAAAAAACAAACAAACATTGGACTAGAAAAATTACAGGATCTTTATTCAATAAATATTAATGGCAACAATAATAGTAGTGAGAGTTTGTGAGAAGAGGACTTTGTATTTTTACTTGAGTACCTTTTTAACATCCCTATTACTTTTAACTGAGTGTTTTTTTCAGCAGTGCGAACAGTACTTGTACGTAAGGACGAGGATTCTGTGACATTTCCCCCACTGCACGATGAAAATAAGGTGAATTGAGAGGGCAAACTGTAGTGCTTGTGAGAATTTATACTCGTATCTACAGAGAATCAGTTCTAATGTGTGTCACACACGGGGAGAGATTCGTGTTCAGCGTGTTGTACGGGAGTAAGATGTCCAGAATGTCCGCTGCTCCCCGACGCCTGTGGCGCGTGTATACTAAAGGGGCGGGGTCTCCTGCTCTCCTGACCAATAGCGTCGCGCCGTTCCCGCCTCCGCGGCGGTGGTGGAGGCAGAGCCGTGACGCTATTGGTCGGGAGAGCAGGAGACCCCGCCCCCTCCCGCTGCAGGAAGCGAGGCGGGCGGGTTGGGGGGGGGAAGAGTGTCAACACCGCGCAGTACCGCGGCCCGCTGCGCGCTGGAGGAATGCGCTGGCCGTCCGCCTCGGCGCTCTTCGTGTGCGGTTCTCCCCCTGAGCGCTGCCGACTCGCTCACGGAGCTGAAGCCTGACGCCGCCCGCTTCCTCCTCCTCCTCCTCCTCCACTTCTTCTTCTTCCTCTTCCTCTTCCTCCACCTCTCTGCTCCAAAACTGCAGCATCCTGAGCTCTCTGGCACCGTCGTCACACCGGTATGTATAATTCATGCCGCCGCCGAATTATCGGGATGCGCCTGTCCAAGCTTCTCTCAAGGGTATGTGAGCAGCACAGGGACGATTGTTGTCAACAGGATGGAAAAAGAAAAAAAAAAAAATCATACGTTTCTTTCGCAAGCAAGTTGACGTGTCGTGTGAAAATGAAATCACCTGTGCGTAATGTGGAAATCCGAGCCATGGAGAATAAGTCGCGCTGTTCTCTACCGTTATCCGTCCGCCAAGAAGCATCTGCTGAAGGGCAAAAAATGTGTTCTGATTAGCACACTTACTAAGAAAGACTTGCGCATTCCCACTTGCACCGAGCCTTAGGCATCTACATTATGGCATATCACCAGTGGGGCATCCTCATAGACTGGCACAGTGCCAGCCAGGGCTACAGTCACACTGTGAGCTGGCATCATGCCTCAGATCTGCCTGCTCACAACATGACTGTCGGGGATTTTTTTTTTGAAGTCTGAGTGTAGATTCTCGTTTTATAAAACATTTC
The DNA here is from genome assembly GCA_032718565.1 of Distichodus sexfasciatus. Taxonomy (NCBI): domain Eukaryota; kingdom Metazoa; phylum Chordata; class Actinopteri; order Characiformes; family Distichodontidae; genus Distichodus; species Distichodus sexfasciatus. The sequence goes on along the minus strand of JAVGVS010000063.1, from coordinate 115,142 downwards.
CCACGTCTTGACAGAACGTCCTGTCCTTTCTCCATTGATAGGCCCCACATAATTCCTGAATCAGTTCTGCTCTATTTGTCCACTAGCTTGTCTGATGGCCATACTCTACATCAGGAGGTGCTTATCTCTCTAAGTAGCTGGATCACTGCCCTCACCAAGGACTTACATGGAGCAGTAAAGAGACTGGCTAATACCCAGGCCAGATTAGGGGAGACTGCGCACCAGCTGGCTAACTTGACAGGATTGAGGGTGATTAGAAGCACCTCGTCGTCATAGGAAGGGAACCAAAACAACAGTGCAACAGATACTGTAGTTTATTTGCAAATTCCACAATCTGTGTGTGCACAACTATTGTGTGCAGCGGTGTGTGCAGATATGTCCTTGTGCATGGGATTGCACTGTGAACTGAATGTATTTAGCTTCTGTTGTTTTTGCGTGGTAATGTGTGGTAAACTTAAAGCTAAAGGGTTAATTGTATTATGAGTCGTATTGGGGGGAGAAAACGACATTGCAATTTCTTTTTGCAATTTACATTGCAACATGTAAAAGTAAATACATTTAGAAAAAATACTATTCAAGTCATTAGTTTATTGTGTATTAACAAATGACTTGAATAGTGTTTAGAAAAAAATAAGTCATTGTAGAAATAGTGAGATGGTTTTTAGGGGTGTTCCTTGGCATTGAAACTGAAAGTTAATAATAGAAAAACTGACTTTTTACTCTGAAGCTTTTTTAAAAAATTGAATACTATTTTCTCGACAAGTCTTGGAAGTCATGGAAAAGGAGAGTTGGGCTAAGTTTCACTTTGTATGAAGTTGAAGCATGATATATGTGATTTAATTATGCTTTTTTTGACATTGCATGTTTTTTGATGTGACTGCTGCACATTGCGGTGATGATGCTAAAACGATGCATTGCACGTATGAGTGTGCCTGAGCATCACTTGAGATTGGGAGAGCTTGTTCTGTGTGCATTGTCAGCAGATGTGTGTGCTCACATCCACGCCAGCATGTGCTGGCGACAGAGTGTAGCGTGCTGTCAGACCCCCTTTGGTTTTATGCTGACCAGTCTGGGGCTGTTATCGGGTGGTGGTGTTTTGTTCCATGTGAGTGCACTACTTTGATCTCCCTTTAGAACCCCCTTACTGCCATTCAGTTTCTCTCATCTGTCTCCTTCCACTAAGCTCTTTTTAGCAATGTCTATTTTAGGCCTTGTACTTAGTCCCCGTTTAGGGGACTGTATACACTTAATTAGCTGGCACAGAAGCTTGTAAGCTTCTTAACCAGTGGAAAGGGTTAGGGAGCAGGCTCTCTGGCCTTCTGCAACCAAACACCAGGGAAACGGTTTCTTTGATCGTCTTGAATCTGGTTCTGTTTTTTTTAAACCCTGCCCCGTGTTTGACTTTACTTGAAAGATTAGAATAAATCTGCTGTTCCTGGAGTACAGACTGGTTTGAAATGTTAACTGCATGTTGTCCTGACGGGACTCAGCCTCCAGTTGTGTGTTTTTGCCCCACCAATACCAGCACTTATACTGAATGGCTTAATGGGTCTATGTTCACCATGCAGTGCAGGAACGCAACAGACGATGTGAACATGGTTTTGATAACAAAGATTTTTTTGGAATTGCTAATAGGGATTGTGTCCTATGCTGAGGAGTTTTAAACACATTACCATTATAAAACTTAGAAAAGTTATAAAAGTTTATAATTAGATTGGATTGAGAAATCTAAAATTGTACAGTAATGATTAGATTTGAATACAGTCAGTCCCTTTTACTGAATTGGTAAGTAATACTGTTTCTGTCTGAAACACCAAGCTTTGATCAGTCTTTTTTTCATACACATACCAGCATTATCAGTCATTAACTCGGCCAGCTTCTTACCCACTGTTTCTTGCGGCTGGCTGCAGCTCTTGTGGGACTACAGACATTAACAGTAGCAAGATTTGTTCAGTGTGTGCAGCATATGTTCATTTAAGTCTTAGACCCTCTCTCTGAGATCTTTTAATTAGGACAGGACACTTCTGAAGCACACATGGGAACAATAGACATATGCTGACACACTCTCACACACATTCTCACACTCTGGCTCAGAGCTGCTATAATAATTGTGATCTTATCAACCCAATGCAGGTGGAAGTGGTTGAGCTCTGCTCTTTCTCTTCAGGCTGTTTGACCAGCGATCAGTAGACTAGCTGACAAGATGAAGTATCAGAGTCTGATCTTCTCTCTCCTACACTGCTGAAGCCTAAGTAAGCAAGGTGAGCTTTTGAGGGGGTTGAGAGATTTTTTCCCCCCGTTGGTCTGCCTGTTTCATTTCATTTATAGTTTCTCTGATTTCTCATTTCACACTTTCTCCAGGTCTTGCTCTAATGTTGCCCCTCTGTGCCAAGTGAATTGACCTTTTCTGTGTTTCATTTCTCTCAATATATTTTTCCGCTCTTGTTGTTTAAGGTGGACCATGCTCTTTCCAGAACGTGGGGTGGTGGAGGAATGGCTCTCAGAATTCAAGGTGAGTGGTCTGCTTTGGTAGACCAGGAATTCCTGGGACATTTGTATAAACTAGCTTGAGTCAGCCTATCTCCGCTGACTCCTGTTTTACACTCTCATAGACGTTACCTGATGACTTGATCCCTGGCTACACATGCCATCTGCGTCTGAAAAAAGGCTTGGTGCCTGCTCTGTATGCTGTCATCCAGGAGCAGCCCAGCAGTGAGGTAAGTTTTGAAGTTTATCTCACAGTGTCCTGCCTTACTCACACCTCTGTGAGATCATCATTGTTACACACCGCTGTTTTTTGTTGAAGGTGCTCCACTGTTTTCAGCAGTTGCATGTGGTTTTGTAATAAGTTGTTCTACAAGGAGCTAATTTGCCTTTTCAACCATTCCTCTTAATTTGCCCTCCCAGTGTGTCAGCTATGTCACAGATTCTCTTTTTCCACCTGTGTGTGTGTGCTGTTCTTTCACAGCTGTTGGCTCCGGTGTGTCACCAGCTGTTTGAACTGTACCGGAGCACCGAGGTTGGTCTTCGGCGCTTTACCCTGCAGTTCCTGCCTGAGCTTATCTGGGTGTATCTGCGCCACACTGCCAGCAGGGAGCGCCACCGCAGTGGCTGCGTAGAGGCTCTGCTGCTGGGCATCTATAACCTGGTGAGCTGCAGAACGCGTATAGTGTGCCAGTGCCTGTGAATCCAGCAGGTTAAGTCAAAATGACACCATCATTTGGTCCTCTTTCACCTTTGTGTATAGGAGATTGTGGACAGCAAGGGAAACAGCAAGCTTTTGTCTTTCACCATACCTTCTCTTTCCAAGCCTTCCATATACCATGAGGTAAGTAGAAACATAGTCAGCATTAACAGTTAAACGCAGATAATCATTTGTAATTTGATGCAACAGTGTATTATAAATGTGGACGTTTATAAAATTCAAGGTGAGAACCCACTTGCCATGTGGGTAAACATGCAGCATTTGAACATTCAGTTCAAAAGTATGAAATAGCAAACATCATTCTCCACCTTACATCTATCTAATAAGATGATGCTGAGTCATGAGTCATGCAAATAATAACTCTATAACATTTTATAAACAAGTAGGGGGCAGCCTTTAGAAGTGTTAGCTCTGACGAAATGAAATAGGAGTTCAATTTGTGTGTTAAGACGGTGTTTGCTGTAACCAAACACATACAGCCAGATTCAACTGTTTAACTGAGTGAAACGTAGAGGAGGTGGTGGTAGGGATCAAGCGATTGTCGGTTCATTTCCAGCTCTGTTCGGCTCTAGCCCGCCGTCAGAGCTACCGGCAGTGAGCCATTAAGCAAGACTCTTAACCGCAAAATGCTCCAATGAGACTGTCCATGTAACTAGGAATGGTAAGTCACTCTGGAAAACGAGTATTTAATAAATGCTGTAAATTAGGGATGCACCAATACCACTCCGCATTTACTCGTACAAAATTCCCTGATACCTACTACCGATACCACATGTGGAAGATATGATGTAGTTATGTTCATTGCCATGCGGACTAATATTTTAAGATTTTAATATTATTAAATATTTATTGAATTGTATTTTACGTAATTGTTGCTTTTTTATGTATTGATACTTATAGAACAAATAAATGAACAAAAAATTTGTGTCATTTATTTGATAAAATGACATAATAAGGCTCAAGTGTATTTTAATTTATATTTTGGTTTTTGAAAGTATTTTTTTGAGTTTAGACTACCGTATTTCCCCAACGATAGGCCGCGGCTTATACATCAATTTTACAAACCTGCGTATCGGGTGTGGCTTGCTTAAATGGGGCGGCCTGTCTAAAAACATGAAAACGCATTCGCCAAAAGTATAATTCAGTGCACAAAAAGATGACATACCCAAATGTTTCGTTGAATTGAAATATACTGTTTACTGCTGCAACGAATAGTTTGAAAAGCAACACAAAACAAAGATAGATCAGTGATGATGTTCTGTCACTTAATCGGCGCTGCCGCATCCAGCCTCGTTGCTGCAATGTAAAAATTACACTTTTTCAGGCCTTTGCTACTTTACATTACATCCTAGTATATAATACAAAAAACCCCCCAAATTTAACAGAAATAAAAGGAACAAAAGTTTATTGTTGGCTGGGAAAAGATACGTTTTTAATTTTCGTTTGAACGACTAGAGGGTGGCGGTACTGCAGCACAGCAATGTCAGTCATCTGTCTACATGTAAGTTCTTCAGCACAAAATTAGCAACACTGAAATGCAAAATTAGGCTTATCTTTCTTCAAATCCTTCAAAATCCGATCGGCAAACGTCATCATCGTCGGCGAACAACGTGATTGTGACCTGTGCCGCTTTGCTGTCGCTGATGTCGAACACGCTTTCGTCACCGGTATCGCTCTCGGATTTTGCAGACGTTGCTTGTGCTGCTGGAAGGCTTGTAGGTGGAGGAAGGATTTCGACTTTGCCAAAACCGTTCTGTATGCTTGCTGGTTTCCACGCCGAAATAACCCATTCGCACGCTTGACTGTACGTCGTACGCCGCTGCCGGCCAGACGGAGTGAATGTATAACGTCACTATAGAGTTGCAAAGGCCTCCAGGGGCGTGGCAAATGACGTAGATGCTTTTACTTCAGATTGGTAAATTCACTAACGTCGCGGCTAATAACATGGGGCGGCTTATCGTGGAGTTTTAAAACATAAATGAGCATTTTCTGCTGCTTATAGAATGCGGCGGCTTACCGTTGGGGAAATACGTGACTTGATATTGGGGAAGAAATTTTTTTTTTTTTTAATTCTACTATTGTTGTGTCTACATTGTTATTAATAACAGACCTGCATGGGTATCGGTATTCGATATCGGTATCCAAAAATAAATATCGGTACTCGTACTCGGCCTAAAAAAAATGGTATCGGTGCATCCCTACTGTAAATCTACATAGTGACAGCTTTTGAGTTCCACCGAAAAACTTCTGTGGCATCCTGCTGTTATCATTCCAATAATCAGTTTGTTTGTCACCAGTGTAATGTCAAGAAATGGGACTGTTACAGAATTACTCATGCGTCACTGGACGTTGTTACTCTTTCATCTAGTTGGATGATGCATGTTTTTTAATGTATAATTATTATTTAGACTGAATTCCACTCCCGTCCCTAATGCTGTGCCCATTATGTGTCTGTGTTGTAGCCCTCTAGTCTGGGCTCTATGGCGCTGACTGAAGGGGCTCTGAGCCAGCACGACCTGATCAGGGTGGTGTACAGTGGCCTGCTCCCTCAGAGAGAGACCTTCACCACACAAAACAGGTATGGAGACTGGATCCTGAGGCTACCGTGTCATTTTGCTGATCCATGCAGCTCGGTTTCTACAAACCGACTGTGACTGTGCAGTTGAGAAACACTGAAAACTCAATGTGCATTCTTTATTATTTTTCCATTTTACTGCACGTGTCTGCAATTTTTCATATATTTACTCTTTCATTTACGGTGAATATTTAAGTAGTTTAGTTTGATTTTTTTTTTTAAATCTCATTGTGACTCTTGGATGTTGCGTGTCGTTTTCAGAGTATTTGTTATTGTGACACTATGGCTAATTTGACTAGTGATTTCGTTTGTGTGTCCAGTTCTAATCTGATTTCCTCCTCTCTTGGTGTATAGCTATAGTTAAATGCTTTCTATTGTCTTTACAGACTCAGAGTGTGTTTGTGTTGCTGTAGGTTTGAGGTGCTGTCGTTCCTTATGCTCTGCTACAACTCAGCTGTGGTGTACATGCCGGCATCCTCCCACCAATCAGCTTGTAGGATGAGCTCAAGGTGACGTTCTGCGTAGTTATTTACCCAAGATCTCTCTTTCTCTCTCTCTCTCTCTCTCTCTCTTTCGACAGCGAGTAAATGAATGCCATATTGACTAGGTGCAGGAGCAGAGGTCTGCGTCTGACCTCAGTCTTACCAAGCAGATGCATAAATAAACAAGTCCGTAATGATTTAAGGAATAAACGAATGGTTAGCAATTCCATAAGTAAGCAGTTCTTTAATTCGCTGTAGTGCGAGTCTGTAGTTCCTGTACTTTCCGTTCCAGTTTCTGTTTCCCGTCCATCAAGCACCCTCTCTGCCCCCCACCTCCCCTTTTTTATTGTTCAGATTGTGTGTGTGCGGTTACCCACGGCAACAGCAGAAGTTGTGGAGGGAGTCTTACAACCGCATACGCCTGGATCCAGAGTTCATGGTGCAGATGTTGTCTGCAGTTTACCATGCCATGTGAGTTCACTGACCTGCTGAGCACTTCAGGAAGGAGTGTCAGCACGCTTCCCTTCATGGGTTGTCTGTGTGATGTGGTCTCGTTGGGTGTGTTGCTCTGTTCAAAACGCTCCACTGAGTGCGTGATAATGACTTCAGATGTCCAGAAACAGCACAGCTTTCTCCGTCAGTGCTGATTATTGACGTTTGTGAAATAAAGTAAAATTGAGTGACATTTTCTCAAGAGACCTAAGATCAGTAATTGCTCTTTTATTACTACTACTACTAATATTACTACTAATAGCGTATAAATAGCATTCTCAAAGACTAATGAACATACAGCTTTATAACACCTTTTTCTGCCTTACTAATAGCTACAATGGCCAGTGGGAACTTGGGAGAGAAGCTCTGGAGGACATCTTGTACAGAGCACAGCTAGACCTTTATGTCCAGCCATTACTGGTACTATTTTCTGTAGTAAATAACAGCTTGATCATTTATGTATGCACTGTATGTACAGTACTGGGCAACAGTCATGAGCCACCATGCATTTTTATATGTTTTGCTTCAGTAATGAAATAGTAGGTACAGTGATTTATTGCAACATGTGTAAACAAGGTGAAAATGAGGTGTTGGCTTTGCACAGTATTGTGTGTATTCTTTTGTTTATACTGTACTTACCTTGTACATTCCAGACTTGGGAATTAAAAGCACCATACACTCCACGCAATTTCTTAACATGAAATCGAACACATAAGACTATTCCTGCCTTTTGACCTTTAGGTAGCGAATGCTATGTGTCGTTCTCTGCCGCCACCGCCACCAGATGGCACCAAGAATCTTCTGGAGGTTGAGGTGACGCCTACAACCAAACGTGTGTCTCAGACAGCTATCACTGCAGCTTCCATTCGTAGACTCCGTTGGAAACGAGAGGGTATATATATACACACGCACACGCCGACATACTGTATAGCATTGTGAAAGAAGTTCCTTGTTGCACTGCTTGTCCTACTCAATTCTTCAGATTTATTAGCTTTTATTTGTCTCTACTTTTTATATTTCTCTCTTTTTTTCATGAACTTTCACTCCCCTGTATTCTCCATTTGAAAATTCCGTTTGCTGACAGGCAGTGGAGGTGGTTTTTTTTTTTTTGGTCGTGGACTTTGTCATTGTCTCCACCTTAGATCACTTTGATTTCTCAACCACGGCCGATTTCTACGCCTCCATGCCCCCCACCCGATACTCTCCTCCAGAGAAACCGGCCACTCCCACTCCACATGGGTGGACAAAGTGTACCATTCAACTCACAATGCGAGGGGGTAGGCCAGGCTAAGGACAATGTCAACAGATAGAAGACCCGTCCTTGTTGGTGTAGAATGTGTTTATTGGCCCAGTTTTAAAACGGATCCCTGTTTACGGAAATAGCCTTGCGTCTGTGTGTTCAGATTAGGCTGTTTGAGAGGCATGATGCAAATCATAAGCATTTAATAGTAGAGTTAGTACATTCCTCAATGGTACTTGGAGTTTGTTAACATGTTCTAAACTGAAGCTCTTTCTTTATGTAGTTGCCTTTTTATTAAAGCAAAATGTAGTGGAATTCAGTTACAGTCCTCTGCCAAATACATTAATACTGTTCCACGATACCATTGTGATATGTATGTCCCACTCCTCATTTAAGCCCATAGCCAGATTCAGCTGTAATGTTGTCTTCCCTAATAGTACAGTCTAGTCAACGGGTTTGGACTATTTTTTAATGAATGTTGCCTCATTTATCGTTCGGCCTGTTATGTTTTTTTCCTGTACACTAGACGCAGACGGTGTGAGCTGTGGAGAGGACTCGTTTGACCCAGACGAGGGCTTCTCCTCAGGGGCTTCCAGCAGCAGTCAGCCCAGCAGCGTGAAGCGGGACTGGGCCGCGGGAGCTCGTCCGTGCCGCGACCCAAAGGCGCGGCAGAGGGAGAGCACGGCTGCCGACACCAGAGCTGCCCTGAGACGGCTCCACCAGCGGCATCACTCTCCTCCTCCCGCCATCACTCTCCGCACGGCCGAAGGCAGCCCGAGCCCGAGCCCAAGCCCCGGCGCGGGCAGGAGGTTCCTGGACCCGCATTATATCCCTCCCTTCTCTGGCCCCCCGCCCAGGACTGGCAGCACGTCCTCTAGCAAGTCCTTAGACTGCACCGGCCTCAATGGCTCCTCCGGGCCCACTGATAGCCTGTCTTTTGGGAGCCTCACTGCAGATCGAGCCCATTGTTTGTCGGCTATAAGCTTGCAGGAAGAGCATCTCGGCCGGGCGACGAGGAGCCAGGACCTTGTCTCGCCTGGAAGTCCCTTTTCATCTGGAAGCCCTCTGTCCAAGCAGTCCCGCTCATCCAGTTTTAATATGCAGATTATATCACAGGTATAGATTTCTTTTTGCGTTGCAGGGCTGCTTTTGTGTATGCATTTGTGTGTTTGTATGTGTATGTGGGTAAGTTTGTGGTTGTGCGTGTGTAAGTGTGTGAGTGTCTTTGCGCCTGTGGGATTATGTGTGAATGCGTGTAAATTGTGGTAAGTTTGGGTGCTAGCGCGAAGGGACGTGTGGCTGTGTGTGTGTGTGTACGTAAAGTAGTTGAAAAGACAATGTGCATGTGAATGAGCATGTCTTTGCGTGAGTGTGTGTGTGTGCGTGTGTGTCTGTGTATGTGTGGGGAAAATGTACGAGTGCATGTTTGTGTACATATATGTGAATAATTTACACTGACATTATGCACTGGTGGTTTGGTTGGAGGAAATAATTGTTTTGCACAGTACTTCCCCCTTGTGGACGTGTCCAGAAGTGCACATGATTAGGGACTGTTTTTAACGTGCCATATGATAGCTCTGACAAGACGAAGACCACCTCACCAATTCTGCTGTCTCCCACCTATGGACTCCAGTGAACTGACAATCGTGTGATTTAAATGCTGAGTGGCCTGACAATGCATGACCCAAAGACTTCTGTTTGTGAGTCTCCAGGAGGTATTAAAGAAGCTTCTTCCATTTCATTGTTGTAAATGGTACTGACTGAGCCTGCTTGTGTTGCCTGTGCTCCTGACATATCGAAATAAGCTGACTTGTGCACAGCCTCAAAGAATCCTTGGAAAAGCTACATTGTGAACTGAAAGATATATATATGTTGTACTTTGGGGGAAAAAAAAAAAGTTTATAACTCAATTTATGTACATTTATGTAAATGAATATTGTAAGATAGTAAAGAGTATATGCTGTCAGAATCTCTCTATATTGCTTGTACAGAGAAAAAAATCTATCTGGTAAATGGTGAATAAAATATATTGTGACGTCATTGAAGTGTCCTCTCATAATTTAAGACAAAACATGAAATACAGGGGCATTTAAGCAGAAACCAACCGGCAGCAATAGATACATAAATCCTACTTACTTAATAGTACTTAGGTTGAACTGTCCCTTGCCTTCAAACCTGCCTTAAATTTTGTAACATAGGCTCAACAGAAAGTATAAAACATTCCTCAGAGATGTACATATTTGCTATATAAACATGATTTATCACACAGATTTTCTTGGCTGCACCTTAATGATGTGAACCCTTTGTTTCACCACCATCTAGTGCTCCAATGGATTAATATCTGGTGTCTATGGAGACCATTGGAGATAGTGTTGGGCAAGTTACTTCCAAAATGTAAAACAGTATAGATTACTGGTTACTTTTATTTCAGAGTAATTCATTACATTGCGATATGACTGTCTCTGAGTTGTAATGTGTTACACGACACCTGTTTTACTTTTGAAACAAAAATAACAGCGGAAATAGGATTTCTAGGCATTCTAGAATGCTAAAATGTAGTTTACTACAGCTCATTCTACACACACAGGAGGGCGATGTAGCATAAAGACTGTAGGCATACAGTGTGTAGGAATTCGCCGAATTTTTCTCTTGTGCCAAAGCTCTTGCGTTGTTGGTGTTTTGTAATAAAAACTAAACAGCACTGAAATACATAACGACTATACTATTATTTAAAAAAATATATTAGTAATGCTTTACATTACTACGTTACAAAAGTAACCTAATACATCACTATATGTTTGCTTCCAACACTGGCGTACAATTAAATCTATGTCAGGTTCAAAAACATACCTGAACACTCACACTGTTACACCACTAGCAGCCTGAAATCATCATACAAAGCAGGAGGATCCGTCAGTTAATCTTGTTTTGGCTGAATTCAGGTCTTCCCTTCGGAATGTCACAGCAGACGTCAGAACCATTAGATCAGTCAACAATTTCCAATCTGAAACTGTTATATTTTACAGAGTCCATTGCAGCATCAGTTTCAGTTTGGTCTACTGTTGTTGCTGGTCGTCTGCTTCAATATTTAGGATGCTGTGTATACTGTGTTTGTAATGAGTGAGTTGACAGTTGCCTTTCTATATTCTCGACCCATTCTGGCCATTCTTCCCTGACCTCTGTTATTAACAAGGCATTTTAAGGCAGAGGACAGGAAAAATCATTATAGTACTGGTTGTTTTCCAAAACACTCAAAAGCAGACCGTCACTAACCATGCATTTGTCAATATCTCAGAAGTTGTACTTTTATAGTATTTTGTAAAAAAAATTTGGCTACTCCCCAACATTGCCTAAATGCATTGAGATTTTGACATATGACTGGATATTTAGAGGCTTCATTTAATGATCACTTCAACAGCTGAACATAAAGTGGCTGTTCAGTGTGTATTTCATACTAGTATTTTTTGGAATGCTAAAATCTGAAGTATTGAACCAGCAAATCTGTCTTTTTGTCAGTTTGTTCTATCTATGTATTAACGCAGATGCTGCAGGACCTGCTCCTAACGTGCCTCTCATCTTAATTGCTGCATTTTTAACTATAACCAGTCACATCATATATAAAAATGAAGCTGAATTTTTGACATACTTCATTGGTGTCTGTGGTAGGTTTTAGATGTTATTATAATGTAGAATTTATTTACATTGTTAAATAAATATTAAGCTTTTGTACATTATGTTGTCTTATCTCAGAAATTATAAAAGGTCAGATTCATTCATATTCTCACCACAGTAGACAATGTAAGATAAACAGCATACAAAGCAGTATATTGATACAAACATTTAATTATCATTTGGCACATTCTATTTTTTGCTTAGCATTTTTTTTCAATTATCTGCAGAAATAAACAAATATGGCAAATTTCACTGCGCAGATGATCACTGCTTGCGTGTAGAAAATCAGATTTAATTAGCTGGATTTAATACTCTTCAAAAACAATTGTCAACACAACAGATTTGAGAAGGACTCAAACAAACAAAGAAACAAACAAACAAATAAATAAATAAATAAATTTGAGGTTAGTAAACCTAGGATGAAAATCTCTTTTCTTGGTGTAGGTGGTTCTAGTCTAGCCTGTTCTGGTGATGACAGATTTTGTTTGTTTGCATTGACTGTTTTTTCACCAAAGATTGAGGTCAAGACTTAGTTTGTACATTAATTATTTTCATAATTCAATATATATTTTTGTTGCTCAGATGGATGGCCGGAAATCGAATTAAATTTTGATATTAGAACAATTTACTTGAATTTGTATAATAATTTAAATGTTGACAGAAGGATAAAGTACAGGACGTTGCTTAAGAGTGAAACCAATGTCGGAAGATACGTTACACAACTGCTACCCGTGGAATGGGCGTTATAGCAACAACAGCAAGCCCTCGCGCTCTCTGCGCCAATGAGATGCCTCAACGACGTTCATACGTCATCAAGCGAGCAATCCGGGCCTTCTGATTGGCTGCTGACGCGCTGTCACGGCCAAACGCACACGGCGGGAGTTTCAGACACCGCGAGAGCGGCGTAGATTTTTCCCTCGTTACGTTTCAGCTTTTGCTGCTTTTCAGCTTCTGCCTGACAATTGCAGTCCTGCTCAGAATCCACAGTGGACAGAATTCACGGCGTGTCGGACATCGCGTTGAAGAGTAGCGCCTGTCTAAAAAAGGGTTCAGTGATCTTCAAAAGCCCGAAATTGGATTAACGGTCGTCGGCTAAGCTAACGAGCTAGCGCTCACTAAACTAGCTGTCTAGCCGCTAACGTCAACGTAATCCCCCCCCGCACCTTATCGCTATCGATTCTTCTCGACCTTCCCGTGGCCTCGCGCGGTGACGTTTAAGGTGAAAGAGTCGTACTAATTCGTCGCAATGACAGACGTTGTTTTCCTGAGACGTTTGTGAGTCTGCTTGCTGTTCGCGTTCGATGTGACAACCTGAATAGTAGCCTCGTAGAATTAGCCTCGCTAAGTGAAGACCAGATGGAGAACTATCAGCCACAGCGCTACGACTCGTCCGGCCCGGCCAGAGAGAAAAGGAAAAAGGGATTCGCTGGCGTCGCAACTTCCTCACACGGGACCTGTGGCAACGAGGAAGGCGAAAAGAAGCCCAAGTTTGTGAGTAACCACCTTTGTTTGTTTGTTCGTTCGAACACATGGACTTTCAGAAGTTAGTCCTTTCTGTCTTTCAAACTCTGGCGGCGCTGCTGCAGCTGGTCTCTTGACGCGCCCTGATTTACGGGCTTGGCGCCTTAGTCTAAGCGCGCAGGTACAGCATATTTCAGTATGTAGAAGCCCATTTTTGGCACCGACACTAAAGCAGTCTCCTAAGGCCATCAGTATTCCTCAGCTGCTACTTCCAAGGCAAGACAGGGCTTGTTTAAAGCTTTGCCATAGCTGATATTTTTGTGTAGAATGAGATGAGATGTCTTTTTGGTATCCTTACACACTTATTCGCCTAAACCTTGCTTGACAATGCTACCATTTTTAATTTACTTTTTCAGTATTTTATTTTGGAGTGTCACCTCACACAGATTACACATAGTGAGGACGTAAAGACAACCGGAAGGTGCTGGTAAGATACTTGGTTTCGGACCAAGAGGTTGTGGGTTCGAGGCCTTTATTCTGCCTGCAGCCCTTGAGCCACTGAAGAAGGCCCCTAACCCCAAGTTGCAGCATGGAGATTGCAGAAAGCAAAATGTAAATGTTCAAATGCCCAAAAGAAAGGAAGAGGTAGGACACAAGAGTGAAAGTGGGAGTGTTGGATACAATTAAAACGCAATATGAACATGATTAACTTTTCTGTAACTATAGCAGAGAGATTACTATATAACAAGGCAGAAAAGCATTAAGCCTCTTAATGGAAGGTCAGAAAAGAGCACAAAATCCTTTCCAATTTTTCCAGGGACGGTGTCTCTCAGCTTGTCCTTTATTAATAATGTAAAGTATCTTGTATTTCTGTTGGTGAAAACATGGAGTAAAAGAGGATTGGCACTAGAGAACTTCTTGCACTCAACTGTGTCTGGTCAATAGAACATGTTGTTTAGAACGAAGAAGAGCTTTTGAGATGTCCGAAAAAGTAAAAATCATATTTGATTGATGATTTGATTTGATGTGTTTTATAAAACCATCAGTTGTGTAGTTGAATGTAACCAAAATGTAAGTGTTCGCGTTGTTACTTTGCACCTATTAGACTGGGGAGAAAAAGAGGCATGTATTTGGAATATTTAATGATGAACGAAAGTGCAGTGGGCAGTAGAACAATTTAGAATGAGAGAGGTGTGCTCATTATTCTTCCCTTTTACAACATGAATGGGAAAAAGGTTCACACTGTTCATTATGTGCTCATCTTCTGTACATTGTAGCAACTGTGTAAAGACTGCAGATTTTATGTAAAGGATTCTAGGAGGACTGTATTTCGGTATAGTTTTTAAACTATTAGTAAATCTATTAAAACACTTGAAAATTTTCTGTAGTTAAATGGCATGTTTTCAGTTCTATTTGCATTACATTTCAGTTTCAGCCAGTTCTGGCATCTTTCCCTTTTCACTGCTCTACACTAACATGTTGACTGCTGAGGTGTAGTGGCCAAATCAAAGTATAAAATTAGCCTGGAGATTAGTCAGACTAATCTGTGGCTGCTTCCGTGCTTACGGCGTGTTGTGTCTGAACACCCACCATGTCACCCCTGTGGATAAACAGGCCTTGTTACCTTCATTTGTGTTGAATATTCCTCAGAAATTTCTGCTCCATGGCCATGATGTTGAAAATGTGTTGTAAATTATAACAGGTTTAGTGCTGAGAAAGTGTAATTGTCCCCATGAATGAGAGGTTGTTCCTTTTGGATGATCATTACAGTGTGACTATATCAGTCTTCTTGAATTATGTCTGTTTTGTTTCTCTTTCTCAGAACATTTGGCAGATCATTTGCCTCAAGCCCAGGCATATTCTCTCAGTGCTGTAATGGCTGACACTGAACAGATGATTAATTTTGTCTATAACCCAAATTGCCCTAGGGACGAAAACCCTGCCAAGAGTTTTGTAAAGAGAGAGCACTTAAAACATGAAGAGAAGGAGAAGTCAGGAGAAAGAGAGAAGTAACATTTAGGGCCGCCAAAAACCTTTAGTCACTGGAATCTGCTGTTTACTCTGTTTGTTTCCTTATAAAGCTAGATTACATTTGGGTTTTTAAATGCGTCATGGGTGATAGGGTAAGAAGCGGACAGCCGAGACAGTTTTACATCACACATTATCAATGTATCAAGCTGCCCCTTGAGTTCAGATTTTGTTACTTCTTACATCACTTCAAAAGAAAGGGCAGGGGACCCACACAAAGACAAGTGGCAAATTTATCATGGATTCCTCAAAATGTTTAAACTGTTGATTTCACTCCAACCACATACATCACTGCTCCTGTTACTTTTTCAGTTGTTGGCATGCTGTCACCAAAACAACAAACGTACTGTGCCGATGACGTATTTCCTTATGTCCTTGGTGAGGACGCATCAGGACACATCAGCGTTTACACGATAATAAAATGACAAATGAGTCCCAGAATACCTCGGCAGGTGGTTTAAGTGATCAGGTCTGTCTCTGTGGTCTCTTACCCTTGAATTTAGTGTTGTCCATTTGTGATCTGATTGCTCAAGACAAGCAATTGCAAGCAGCATCATAAAAAGACAGTAAAAGACATTCCGAACTGTGATCCACATTTACTTTTCCTAGTGTTTTCTGTGCTGTGGAACTCTTGTTTGGCGTCTTTGAATATTCTATACTCAATCCCAGACTGAGTTGAAGTGTGGAGAACATTAGCTGATATGTTTTGTTGTAGGTTGCCTTTTTTGTTCAGCTTCAAACAGTAATTGGGATGAAATAATTTCACTTGGTTTCATTTTTGGAGCATTGTGATTACCTTGATATTTATTATATTTTGTATAGGCATGCCATATCCGAAATTATCTGAAACTACGCATGGGCCAGTTTACCTTCTAGCTATCATCAAGAAAAGAATTTATTAATATACAATGATAATCAAGTGATTCTGATGGCATGATGTGCCCCGCTGGTTAGTTTTGGTGTGTGCATATGACTCATTGACTGTAAGCTGGAGGTTAAATCTTTTCAGCTGCCGTCTTAAATTGTGTAATTGCAAACTTACTTCCAGATATTAATCAATATTTATTATCCACACTCTAAAGCAAAAACGGCAAAGTATGGCTATGTGCTTCTCTAAATTTTTCAATGTGTTTGGTGAGCACATAAGGTAAAATCTCAGGAATGCTGAAAATGTAGAATGATTAATCAGAGGATTTATTACATCAAGCTATGGATTATTCATCTTTCTCATCTGATTGCATTTTTGTACATAATTTTTAATAAGCGGCATAGTGAACGTAGCCAGTTTGAGCCAGCACTGAGTAAAATGAGATTTGATGTCAATAATAGGACAGTTAAAAGAACTAATATATAATTAGTCTTCAGGATAGCTATGGCTGATTTCGTTAATGATTTCCTGATTTCTACCTGATTTCATTAATGGTCCTAAACGTAAACTTTGACTAAAGATGTTTCCTGTGCTGGTAAGCTTTATAAAGTTTTTTTTTTTTCAAAATGTTGATAGAGGCCAGTAGATGGCACTTTAAAACCACCAAATGAAGACTGCATAGAGGAAAACTCATTTCCATTAAGAGGAACATTTTGCTGCTCACCACCCTGCTTTCATACCTACATCATTTTAGTGCCAGGTACATCAAGCCATCCTCTAATGCCACCCTACATATAGAGAGGATATAGCAACTGAAATATCATGAGAGTGATGGCAAAGAAGCAGTGTTTCTGCTTTTCTAGTAACGCTGTGTAATGCTGATTTTGGACATTAATATCCAAAAGATATAAAAGATCACAAAATGACACAAAGGCTATTCTTGTTTTTTAATTTGAAATGGGCTGTTATTTTTTGAGTCATTAGTTTGTCATGAGTGTAACATGCACAGAAAAAATCCTTAATTAAAGTAATGGCTGTTTACCGTCTGCCTCATTTTTGCACAAACAAATTGCTCAGGGCATAGTCATTAACGCCAGGAGAAACTGTGATCAATGCTTCTTTTATTTCAATATTTATTTCCCGTAATTGAATATGACAGTCATTTTCTGCCACTTTTTTATACTGCGGACTTGTTGAATGTAGGGGGCAGGCAGGGGTCTTGGTCATTTAGCACCTATCCACACAGGTTAGGTTTCGAATCTTGGATAAATGATTGCACTCTGAACCCCCTATGCGTTTTTTGTTGCGTTTTGTAGCTGTGCTTGATTTACTTGAGTGAGGCGTTACATTGGTGTTTTTTTTGACACTGTTTAACGCCAACCTGCAGCCCAATTTGTAATTTTGTGTTTTAACCTGTGGCAGCAGTAATCGGGCTGTCCAAAGTCTTTTTTAGTGTGCCAAAATATAAATTATAAATGTATATTTATACAAATATAAAAGAGGAAATTAAGGAAACAGGTTCTGTGGCACATGAAGGAAGTTATACTCTGTGCTCTGTGCAGTTGGTTTGCCGTAATGACGTCACATGAAATGGGAGTATATCTTGTATGCTTTTTCAAAAATTAAAAATAACTTTGTACATGCATATGAAGTTATTAGTATCAAAAAAACTAGTCTTGTGGTACATGAAGGACAGCCTTTGTGCCGCACAGTTGGTTTTTTCATCCCCCACTGAAGCGCATAATAGGAACATTGAACTAACTTAACGGAATCATGGGAGACAGCATGTAAACACAATAGCTATGTTTTGTTTGCGTTCGTCTGGATTTCGGCAGAAATCAGCATCAGGAAAACGTTGCAAGCAACGTTTTTTTGACGCCACCCGAACGCGCAGCCGACCGAACGCAGGTCACGAACGCCTGTGTGGACGCTCTGATTCACTCCAACGAGCAGAAAAACGGTTAGGGTTTAGTCTGTGCTCACCTGACGCCACAAACGCCGGAAAAACGCCCGATTCTGACATCTGTGTGGACTAGGCCTTATTTTTATGAGAACTTGTGCGTTGTTTGCATATATCCTATGTATACAGTGTCAGGGTGCGTTTCTGTGAGTGTGCTTGAATAATTAGTGCAACTTAATAGTAACTGGTGTAATGACTGTCTGGGCAGAGACATGGCTGATGAGTCATAGATGAGTCTTGCATGCAGCTTCTTTTTGCGAATTCCAGTGTATTGCTTGTTGCCTTGAAGGAACTGAAATTGTTTAACCTTTCCACAGTATATTTTAATCCTTGAAGCCTTCATGAAGCCTTGATAAAGCCCAAGTGAGCTGTTTCTGTTGAGTCAGACTGCTGAGTTTAGCCAATTAGGCGCAATTGCCGGAGCAGGTGTTCAAATTTGTTGGGCGACATTTGGGCTACCCTTCAGAATGCATTGTCCTGGACTAAACAGTCAACTCCCCCATCTGGCTCCAATAAGGGAGGGAGACGGAGCGAGAGAGCAAAAGATCACGAGAGATGGAGAAAAATGGATTCAGCACGGCCCACAATACGGAGCCGACAGGGGAACATAACACGGTGAGGGTCAACCAAACGGGAGGCATTACCGCCAATTACGACGGCAGATTGATTCCTCGGTTACGGACAAGCAAGAAGCTGCTCAGGTGGAAGAGGCATCGAGTGTGGACCTCCGAGGAGGGGGGGAAAAACAATTTACACCCTGCTTTTATTGCGAGCTTTGGACATCTGGAGCTGAAACAGCTGGGGAATTCCTCTGGGAGCTCTCATTCTCTTGTCATTTCAGCACTGCCTCATCTACCCTTTTCTGCTGCGTCTGGCTGAGTCGGTGAATTATCCCTCATCCCTTCGGGGGGCTTAAATGCTGCAGTGGATTTCAGAGGGTTAAAAACTAATATTACTAATATCAGCTTGCTTGTCATGCTTTTGATGTTTGTCATAAGCATATAATTTGCGTAATGACTTTCGAGATTGCAGCCTTATTGTTACTGTAGTGCTTGCCGGGATGCCGGTGACGAAAAAGAGAAGAGTAAAGAAGCAGGATGTCCTAGGGATAGGAGAGGAAACAGCAAGTTCAGCAATGCTATTATAGAAGAAAAGAGCAAGTTTGGCCTTATAGAGGTGAGGGGTCGAAACGGAAGCTTCTCTCGCCTCATTGGTAGGCAGTGCGACAGCATGGTGCTTATTGAACAGAACCAATTCGGGAGAAGCAATTACAGGAGCTGCCAGCAATGCCCGTGGTTTATCACAACATGTCCGACCGCCCTAATGGCGCAGTTAACATTTGAGCACTCAACAAAATGAAAAGATCTGACTTTCCAAACAGCAAAAAGTGTAAAACAACAATGCCGGGGAAACTGAGTTGAAAGACCAAGGTCACAGCAATTTTCAGATTTTCTTTTCTCATCTGTTGTTTTTTAGTTGTTATTTGTTGATTTGTAATAATGTCATTTTCTTATTTAGTTCCCGTCAGTCAAAGTTCAGTCAGATTGTGGCTGTGGATTCTATGTAAGTTGTGATGGCTCGTTCCCCCAGGCACCTGCACTTATTGCCTGGTGTGAAGAAAAGCGTTTTGAGAACTAAGCTGTCGTCAAGGCCACAGGATGCTGTCTCTCAGGATGACGAGCGTAACGTGTCATGCTACGCCTTAGAGGAGGGGGGGCCAAAAAAATGCTGGTGCCCGTTTACAAAGTATTTTATTAAAAAACAAAATCACATCTCCTGTAACAGTGTAGTGGAGTGATGTGAAAGTGATTACATTATACTAATTTATTTTCTTTAGTTTTTTTAGTTATATTTCAGCTCTTTACACTGGCTTGCTTCCGAGATTGAAAAAAGCAGTGAGATCATGTCATGCTAGCTGATAATATTTATGAATGAGAAAAGTACACCACAATTATAGTTTTTGTGTAACAATATGGATTGTTATTTTTATTCTGTTTAATTCAAGATGTATTGTTGTGTTGAACGCTTTGAAATGAGACAGCAATCCTTTTTGTTCTCAGTAAGACCACAAAGAACAAGCTGACATTAAGTTTTTTTAATACTGCATTTAAACGGAATTGTATTGTGAACCAAACTTCATAAAAGATCTTTTATTGCGAAAAATATGAGAAATTTGGCAAAACAGACTTGGGGCTTATCTAGTAGAAAATGAAAGCTTGAAAGGAAATTGAAATATTTGACACAAAAATCACAATTGTCCTGTTACAAAATTGTTCTGTCCTTTCGTATGAGAAATTCTGCAGGATTAATCTCTTGCTAACAGTGCAGCATGTTAATGTTTATGTTCAGAAATTTCATTTTTAAGCTTTGTAGGTAGACTTGTCTTACTTTAAGGTTTTGAGCATGCTTTATACAGTTGGTGAATTGAGCATCTGTTCATATCCAGATGTTTTCAGGAACAGCGCCAAAGTAATTTATTATATCTGAAGAAAGTTTATTATGCTGTTAAATACTTTGCAAGGTTACCATCAATTTATAGTGTAATATTGTTTTTCCAACAAACTTTGACCAGTTTATCACGATAATGAACTGAAATGCTATGTCTGCATGAATTTTATGGGAAAAGCTCTCTAACAGTCTAGTGATGGCTTGTTAATGTTCATTATTATGCTGACAGGATATGAGTCCTATGAGCCACAATCTAGTCACAGCTCTGGATAAGAGTAAAGCTACATGAGACATGGGTGATGGTGGCTGGCATGATTTTAAAAAGTCTTTGTCTATCTGTCATACACATTGACTCTCATTCTTTTTTAAGGCTTACATATATACTCAGCCTCTGGGAGAGATTGTTTCTTGTAACCATGGTAACAATAAGGCGCTGCAGCTAAGGCTGGGGCTGCAGTGATGGCTTCAAACTACTATCAGCTCTTCCAGTGCGCTAAAGGGAGTGTCTGCTTGTTAAAGAAGGATTTTGCTACACAATGCTTGGAGATACACAATGCTGCTTTACTTTGCGAATCTAACTTGTCTTATTAAATATGTGAGCAGTTAACAGTCAGATTGATTGATTCAACTTAAGACTTCGTAATTGGAGTACTACACATCTAGTTTTTCATCTATAGGAAAGCAAGAGTGAGAGGTTTTCAAGAGTCCTCTCATGGGCTATATGACATTTTGTATGCTGCAACAGATTGTAGGAGTGCTCTGCTTAAGAGAATTCCACAAAAGACACATGTAAACTTTTACTAATGTAAAGTGCGTAATATATTTCATGACAGTTGGAAAGAATGACCGCTAACAGGGCTCTAGACAGAAGAAAAAAATTAGGAGGCATTGTTAACACGTTAACATTATACTTTTTTATGTTGCCTAATGTTCATGCACTAAAATAACAAATATAATGGATTAACTAAAATTGTTCCTAATTTTGTGATTTGAGTGGGACAGATTTGACGTTGGTGTCATGACAACAATCGCAGCATGCAGAATGCAAGAGATGCAAATAGTTTTTATGAGACAGGTCATTTCTTTGAGGTAGGGGATTGACTCCGTATTTCGTATTTAGTTATATATTTAAGTCTGGGCACTACCTGTTTTAATTTCAGTACTGAAGGTTGAAATTTGAGTGGGTCTATCCCATGTGGTTTTTGGTGTACGGTAGGGCTGCAGCTCACAGTAATTACGAGGATGGATGAAACTGCCTCTTATTTAGTCTATTAATGGATTTTTTTGGGATTGGAAAAACTACAAAATACTGTATGTAAACATAAAGGTTATGATATAAGTTGAACGCTAAATAGACACTACACAAAGCATTTTACAAATCACTCCACCTCAGTTATTGAATATCACTGATTATTTCATTAATTTCTGCAGCTCTGTTTCTTACTTTAAAGTTAACTGGTGCCAGTGAAGTTCTGCATTACATTTAGCACTGCTGTTTTCACAACTGATTCTCTTTTGTCATGAAGAAATATTGTTTTGGGATGTGCAGTCTATCCATATTGGGAATGCATCATTTTCCAGTACCAGAAAGCTAATACGTTTTTTGGTCATTCTGCTACAGATATGCTTGAGAGAAGGTGTTTCATTTCCCACAATTCTCTGTGACTCCTTAAGCTTTGCCCTTTTATGTGGGATCACATTCCCTGCTGACCACTGACATAGGCCACAGGACCTGAGATAGAGCCTAACTTGCCACATTTCTCCAGTGGTGTAGAAAGTCAAAATGAATGATGCATTCGCCTGCTGTGAGACAGATTGAAAAAGATGACCGCTTCACCGATGCTGATGGCCACTGGTCTTAGGATGCTGTTTCTCTTCTCTTTCCTTAACCCTTGGTCCTGTCTGTCACTCCTTTGATGCACTGATTGCTATGCAGCTACGGGCCTGCCTTTGGCTCCTCTCACCAACCCCAGCTGTATCCGTGGAGACCAGCTGTCAGCCTAGTCAATTCCCCTCTTCCTTCTGACACACCACATCGCCCTTCGGACGTAGACCTTGAGATTGGACCAAGGCCAGAGGTCCACACGCAGATCGTAGCAAAGACCGACAAATGTAGACGATCAGAGGCTTGCAGACAGACAAGCAGGTGCAAACACGGGAGACAACTTGTGGATGTAACTGACACATGCTTTGATTCCGTCATATTCTTTTATCTGGTGTGTGTGTGTGTGTGTGTGTTTTGTGTGTGTGTGTTTCTCCGGTACAGTTACAGAGAGAAATCTCTGTTTTTAAAATCAAATTGTTGAACACTGCATAGTGTCTTCATCATTCATGTCCCTCCTTTGACAATCCCTTTCACATATTTACTTCAACCTGTAAATGTACTGGCAGTTTTCCAGGACCAAGGTATGTGTGAACAAAAGCGGGAATTGAAATGACATCAAAGACGTGCCAGCAATTTGAAGGTTAAAATCTGACAAACATTCCTAACAATGTCCTGGAAGAACTCTGTTCAAACCGGTGTTTCCAGGACATTGTTAGGAAAGCAGTTACATACTGCCAACTCTTTGCTAGTGCTAACTCAAAAGCATTTTGGGTCACCTGGCAAAGTCGTCACCATCTTACGGAAACAGTAAAATGTGTGATGGAACTGTCTATTGAAACAGTGTTTGCAAATCTATTATCTCTCCATTGTTGGACTTGCTGTTTAGGTCTGTGCTTAAAATGTGTGATTGATTTAACGGTGCATCCTGATACCTGACTTTGTGACTTGCAAATAAATAGAGCAGGAGGTAACCTTAAGAAGTGCTTACCGATTCAAGAATCTTATCCCAAGATGGATAAATAGGTGGATAAAGAGTTAGGATTGGGTTCAGATCCAAGCAGAATTTAGCCTTTCATGGATCACTTGGAAGTGTAATGGTTAGGGAGTTGACCCTGTGATCTGAGGGTCACCAGTTCAAGTCACGGACAGGTAAAGGTTCAACTAAGGTTTAATGAGCAAGGTACTGTTCCCAAGCACTGATCTCTGGGTGCTGCCGAAACAACTGTCACTGCCTCTTCATGTATGGGTCAAATACAGAGGTTACATTTCGTTGTGGTGCACTGTGTGCTGTGCTGGGGTGTGTTCACAATGACATAATCTCTCACTTCACTTTGTCACATGCACAGTTATACAAGTACAGGTAGTGAGGTGTACAGACTGATGCAGCATGTGCAGTTTTAAACAGAGGTTAACATGACTGTTGCATTAAAAAGGAAAATTACAAAAGAAAAAACTGAGGCCATAAAAATATGTAGAAATGCATAAAATGTATTTTCCAAACATTGGTTTGCTCTTGGTGGCATGTTCCCAATATTTATTTATACACTACATACATTAGTGTAATGAGTTAACTCGTTTGTTACTGACAGTCTATGATGGTCTCAAACAGATTGTAACATCCAGTTCTCTTGTTTTAGCACAAAACAATATTTAGTCTGTGTCCGCCATGTAATGGTTTGCGCCCGCTTTGCGCATGGCCCCATACTGTTTGACTGCCCTGTAATTCCACTGGGTCTAGTGAAAGCTTTGTGGTAGACTCAGCGGATGTCGCGTTTGGTGTAATAAATACAATAATGCAAATTAAATTAAACTACTATTTTTTTTAATAGAGCTTTGACATTACCTTGTTTGATTAGTGTTTAAATAATTAGTATTTATTATGCAGTTGTCCTCCATATATTGCAGGGGTACTGTGGCTGCTGTGTGTGTGTGTGTTGCATCCTTTCCCAGCTTTAATTGTTTTTCTGTGGAGTGTAAATACAATGAACCTGGGTAGGATGGGCTAGTATGAAAGAAATGTCTTCCCGGGAAATTTGTTTTGGAAACATGTCAGGTTCCATGTGCAGAGGAGGCTGTGTTTTTTTCCACGTAAACAAACAAGCATGCATATACATATACACTCATTCATATCCCATCCTCAGCTCAGCTCCTGTGTGTGGAAACAGGAATGGCAGTCTGACAGCTGTCCGGAGCCTGATAGCCACCCTGCCACTCCAGTGCTGCCGTCCAAGGTTAAGACAGTCACCGGCAGGTGGGTGTGATTGAGCCTAATGGACTGCAATTGACATGATTAGCGACTCTTACCTCTGCCAAGGTGCCGGTGGATTGATTTTAATAGCTTCTCTTCACAAAGCAGCGATTGAAGAGTCTGTTTGGCATTCAGATGTCCAAAGCTTGGCGTGACCTTCATGCTGAATGTCCCTCTTCTCCATACTTCTCCCCTCAGCTCGTCTTGTTTTCATTCAAATCTCAGTGTCCTTTGTGCACCTGCTTAATTTGAGCAGCTCTTGTGCCACGTTTTTTCCCCGCCTTTGCTCGTAATGGCGGAGGAACGGGCCATAATTGAAAGATAAGTTATCAGTGTTTAATTAAGAAGGCAGCAGAGAGATAACCAGAGAGCTGAAATGGATCTCTTACAAAGTTGTCCGTTTTACTCTCTTGAATGATACTAGGGCCCAGAGCTGCCTGTCTAAAGTTGCTCTGATGAGACAAGAATTTTTTTAAAAACTTCATCCCTGTTTCTGCCAAACACTTGGTCGGTTGTTTGGCCAGCTACATTTTTCGGGTCCACTCATTGTTTTGAAATTGCAGCAGCACAGTGCCTGATTTCATTCACATCGCTGCATTAGTTTTTGAGACGGACTGGAAGAGGGGGTTTCCTAGCAACTGCTACCTGGACTGAACCTAGGGTTTTGATCTTTCACAAGGACTATTTCCATCAAGGAGAAAAGGAAAGAATTTTTTTTCTTTGGTGGAACACTGGCTATGATTTGACTTTTTGGTAAACTATTTGTTATAGATTGTCTTCAGTGGCATGTGAGTTTTAGAGTGCATAGGTTGTGTTTCATGCCTTGACATATGAATTAGAATTCCTCGCATGTCACAAAAGCCGTTAGAGTCTGGAGGAAAAGAAATCACTCTAAGCTACCATTGACTTTGACAGAGATGACCTTTCATTGAAGGCTGGTATGATGAACGACCAATTGCAGTGACCTAATAAACATGTATAATTATTAATAATGCATGCCCACGAAGCAGGCTAATGTTGCTAATTATGGCAATAAGTCGTGTTAATTAGACAGGTGCATGGAGGCTGAATTTCAGCATAGAAAAAGTATTCATTTATTCATTAAGTACTTTATTGACTTATTTATTTATTTATTTAATTCTGTGTTCAGTGAGGGTGATGCTACGCCCAGCTTGTTCCTGTTCAGATAGCTCACCTTGTGTTAGCTCTGTTTTATTTGAACTAGAGAACTGGCCTGCACCCAGAGTTTTGTAAATACTTGCCTGGAATGACAAATGAGGTGCATGAAAAGGCAAAAGTTACAAATTCTTTTGGGCTCCCACAGTCTGAGCATTCTAAGAATGTTTTCTTACTCTCAGCCTTTAAATTGTAATATTAACATTGAAAATCTTTGTTCTTGAGGGACCATATGTTTAGAATTTCCTCCATGAACCGATGCACAGTTGCAGAAGGAATCCATGTATACCCCCCATTATGGAATTGAGGGTGTAGTTCTGCCACTTTTGTACTACTGTCTTAATAGGGGCAGTTGGTGGCGTAACGGTAGGGTGTTTGCCCCGTGATCAGAAGGTCGCAGGTTCGAATCCAGGGCCGGTAAAGTTACCATTGAGGTACTCATGAGCAAGGTACCGTCCCCAAGCACTGCTCCCTGGGCGTTTGTTAGCTGCCCACTGCTCCTTCACGGATGGGTGAAGGAGCAGAGGTCACATTTGGTTGTGGTGCACTGTGTGCTGTGCTGTGGTATGTTCACAATGTCAAATAATCACTCACCTTAATAAGCACCGCTAACTCTGCGCTGTGAAAATTGCCCTTAAATTATCAGTCAGTACTTTTTGATCTCCTCAGACACAATTTTGTATCCCTGACTTTGTTCGCTCAAAAGTATGAATGCACACGCTCATTATTTTGTGAATTTTTTTTTTTTTTTTTTTCTCCAATTTTCTGCACACACGCACACTACAGTACAGCAGGCAAACGGAGTCACTGCCATCAGTGGCCCATAATGGCACTAGTGTGCATGGGCACTGTTTTTGCTCATTTAAGGTGTGACCAGAGTCAAGATATATCCAGCTGTAATGAGTTTTTTTTCCCTTTTAACATGAAGCTTGCAGACAAAATGTGTCAAAAATATATCAGACTCATTTATGTGGAAAATGGTTCATTAGATTTTGCCAAATTGGATGCACATGAAATGAGTGACTTGGAGCCGTTGTTTGGCCCCATTTGAGGGATCTCTCTCTCTCTCTCTCTCTCTCTCTCTCTCTCTCTCTCTCTCTCTCGCTCGCTCTCTCGCCTGTGCCCTCTGTCTTTCTTTGTTGCTCTCTCTCTGTCTGTCTGTCTCTCTCTGTTTCTCAACTCTGCCGTCTCTGTTCCGTGCAGGCGGTGCTGTTGCTAGTTGTGTTTATCCTAATGAAGTTCGGTATGAATTACTTGATGTCATTTTGAGCAGAGTGGAGCCCGCCTGTGTTTCTAATGAGCTGTCTGCCACTAAAGTGGAAGGTGCTTTTAATAGGTTTTAATGCTGTCAGGGGCCATTGCATTGAAGCAGAGACACTGCTTCAGACACTGTTACTGAGGATGCTTAATGATCCAAGCCCTTTGTTTGTGTGTGTTGGAGAGGGAAAGGGACCTGAATTCTCATTATCAACCCAGGATCCTGTTGCTGCATGACTGTGTATATGATGCATTGCGTTTCTTGTGCAGAGTGTAGAGCAGACAGAACAGATGTGTGACATGTTTTACCATCAAGGTGCGTGTTGGTAATCCACATGTTTAATTAATAAACGTGATGCATCATATGCTCCACACTGAAGCACACTTTACATCTCAGGTATATATCAGGGTCTTAATATGACTTCTTATTAGATTAGATTAGATTAGATTGACTTTATTAATCCCACAATGGGGAAATTCCTTAGAAACAGCAGCAGTAGTAAAGAAGACGAAGATTATTGGTTAAATGTGAGAATCAAAACTGTCACGAAGATTTTTACTCAGACTATATAGAATAACATAATGCTAGTGTCTTACAAGTTCCCAGTAGTGTTCTGACCTAACAAACAATTTGGACACGGTTGAAAGGTGTGAGGAATCTTTATCATTTTGTGCACTTTAGTCTACCTGTTTAAATGTTTGCAAATACACCTGGTAAGGTGTTGGGCACTAGGACATTATACTCGATATATCTCGGCTTGTTCCACATGCGATGTAGTAGATGACAACTATATCGTAAACATTGAGTACAAATCATGTTAAGCAGACAGCATGTACTTCACTTGTGTTTTGCTTCTCTGCCCTCTCAAAGCAGACAGCACACTCCCCTGCTGATCCAGCAAACTCTCTTAGCGCATGCACGTTTTCCTCTGGAAGTGCTGTTGTGTAGAGAGAAGTTAAAATCCATACGATTTCAGATACATTAATTGGAAGTGGAAGCAGATGACTTGATTCCAAAGAAAAGTAGCTTTGGTTCTTTTATTCTGTGCACAAAAACTGAAGTAAATGCGTAAACACACATAAATTACAACTGACCAGCTAGCTGCCTAATAAACATTTTAGTAAGAAAGATATCGAAGCGAGCTATGCAAAATTTCTAAAACTTTCTTACTGATATCACTCCCTAACCGTTATGCTACCAACTGCCCCAAAGACATGCTGCTAATACACATATTGATGTCTTTATTAAATATAAGGGAACTATGAATTTGTAGTAGTGACATTGCAATGAGGTAGGGAGGGGGGAAGGAAGCTACCTCAGTGTAGAAGAAAGTAAAATGAAAGATGCTTGTGGCGAGAAAATAATTGTGACTTTGTTCACTTGACAGTTTAGGAAAACACTTGTTGACCGTCACTGTTTATCTATATATTAACATTTTCTTTGTTGCAAGAAAATTCCTTCATTGAATTCTCTCTTAGATGTACAGTATGTGGATGTACATTTTTCATTGTCGACCCATGGGAATATTGTATATCCACATAGCATATTAGTCTTGCTGACCTCACCTGATCTTGAAAGCTAATTTAGCACTGATAAAAAATATGGGATCCTATGAAGTAGGGCTTTGCAATTAAGATCACAATTGAAATGAATGTACTTTTCAAATGACAAGAGCTGCCTGTTTAATTACATATTATTAAAAATATCTTTGAACCTCGGCGCCAATTTTTTTAACGCATAATTTGTTTGTGGTAGCTATAACAAGGACAAATTAGACTAATATTTCTTCCTCCAACTCGGCAGTAAATCACTGAGAGCTATTGAAATGGATTGCATCAAGGAATAGTACAGGTTAAATAGGTATTTAGAGCAACTTCATTTTATCTGTATTCCCTATGGGTAGGAACAGAACATGCTTATTGGAAAATAAAAGCATAAACGAAGCTGAAGATTTGAGTACATTTAGGGTTCACACTACAGTCTTTTCTCCAAACTTTTTATTTTATGTTTCAATTTATTTACTGCCCGAGTACATACCAGCATGCAATAGACAACGCTGACAACACGAAAAAGGTATCAATAGTTGCATGTAAGTGAGGGAACGTCAGTGAGAAGTAAGTCAGTTGTCGGATAACAAAGTTTTTATTGTTGTATCTTCATTTTTAGGTGGTCTGTTAGCATATTTGGACACAAAGTTTTGAAAATGTAGCTTTTCTATGCATTGTAACCTTTCATCCACACTCAAGACATTTTATGTAACTGAAAATGGAGCTTTTGCAAATCTTGGTACAAAGTTAAAATGTTCAAAAACACTTTTTTCAATTTGGACACATAGATAAAACTGGGGTCTGGGATCATAACGTTAGAGTGTGTGCTGTATGTTTTCTGAGGGATATAAACCACCTTCACCATTGTCATATTTGCATTCACTGTTGTTTATTAAAGGAGATATTTTGGATTGTCATTGACGGTCAACATGGTAATTTTCTTAAACAAAAAACATTGATTGATATTTGGTTGTACCAAGTCTTGTAGTTGCTGTCCCCTGCCTGGTTGAGTGAACACAAGTTTGCATGTTTTACAAAATTATTTATTTTCTAATGTTTTTCTGGTGGTTTCTTAGAAGTTCAGTGACTATTTTGGTATTTGTAATGTACAATTTAGCCACTTATACTGAAATTTGAAATTAATTTATTGACAAAAGTGTCTTTGAAGGAAAAAAAATAAAACATTGAATCAAAAAGTTTTAAGAGGTTTTTGTGCTGGTGGCCCTCCAGAAATCTGGCGTGGAACGGTGACGTCACCCTAAATGTCATTTACCTCAGTGAGGATCTACGCTCTACTTCTTTTCCTTTAGGTTCCAGATGTCGGACTGAATTTCCAGCAGAATTGACCCTACTGAAGTAGTGCACTTAAAATGGCAAAGTGAAAATGAAGGACACTATTATTCAGTAATATTACAATATTGTTGTATACCTAATTGTTCAGTACAGATTGAATAATAAAGTTGGGAATTGTTTTACTGTTTTTGTTTCTGAATTTGAGAAGCTCAGTGTTTGTGTTGAATTGTAAGTGCTGTAATTAAATCGATAGGCTAATTCAGTGTTTTTTTTTTTTTAATTCAAAGACTTTTGTCCCAAAATTACTTCCATAGTGAAATTAAAATTACTGTTGGATGTCTTCACATCGTGTTGTTATACCTTTATTTTTTGCACCAGGTTAAGAAGAGTAGTATCGATGTGAGTATCAGTATTGAAAACAGTACTGATATTGGTATCAATAAAGTCCTAATTATATCCATCCCTATTTATCAGTTGAAGGCATCTCCAGTTTTTTTCCATTGTGCGTTGCTGCAAAAATCTGCTTAAAATCTTTAAAGTCTCTTTAATGGTCTAATTGTTCAGTGAGCGGTTTTGGTTAGATCCTATTTTTGTGCAATCCCAGAGTGACTTCACCTGTAACACGTTTGAACAGAGGTGTAGTGTTCCATTTCCTTTTGATTCAGACCCACCCCCACAACTGATCCAGTTTTTCTTTCTTTCTTTCTTTCTTTCTTTCTTTCTTTCTTTCTTTCTTTCTCTCTCTCTCTCTCTCTCTCTCTCTCCCTCACTTTTCTCTCTCCTTCCCTCTCACGTTGCTCACAGACTACCTGCCATTAGCTACCACCTTGCTTTGAGCCAATGGTTTCTCTGTAGGCGGTCTGTGCTTGTTCTGTGGGCCGAGCTGGAGCCTGACCGAGGTTGTGGAGGTCTGAGTGTGTTGATCCCATTAGCAAACTTGTTCTGCATCATTCCACACGAATTTAATGAGCACCTCCTACTGTCTGAACATGAAATCGCTATTTTTTTTTTCTTCTCCTCTTGCCTTTTTGAGCTTTCAGTAAGGCAAGCCTGCCTTGTCTCTGAATGTTGCCCACAATTTGAGATTGATAGATGTGAATATGTTTGATGTTTTTCTTCTGAACCGAAGCCCCATCAGGATGTTTTGTGCCTAGTAATTGTCAGATTTTAGAATAATCATGGGCGGCGTCATGCCGTTAGAATAACAGCTAACAGATATATTGGTTATGTGGAAAGCAAAGCAGTCTCCTGTTGCTTCTGCCGTGTGGTTTAATAAAAGACAGACAAGATGTGCGCAAACAGTTTGTTTGTGTCCTGCTTTGTTTGAAGATATATTGATAATTAACTTGCTCTCTTGTCTGTATATTTCAGCTGTGGGAAGGTGTCCTGGTTTGTTTGCTTGCAGTCTGTGGAGTTTGCAGATGGCTTGTTGGTGGGAGGGTGTGAAACTGCAGAGGACTGCATTGGGTGCAGAAACGCCAGCGGTCGGCCTTTACCGCTGTGAGATCTCTGTACCAGTTGGAGTCTTCCTCATCCAGTGAATTTAATTAATTTTTGAAACTCCCGTGCACTGGACACCTCACAGCAAGACCCTTAAACCATTGGATTCACGTTTATTCTAAACTAGCTGTACTTAGCAGTAAAAGTGGCTTGATGCTTTAGATTTGCCTCCTAAGTGCTCTTAATGACACTTAAAAAATGTTTTTAATATAAAAAATGACTGAGATGACAATTACAAAGCCATCACCATGTGAATTATTTAATGCTTTTTTAAATTGAAAAAATATTTCAGCTTTACCGTGTTTAGAATAGGATAATGTTGTATGTCATAAAGTCTTGGTGATTTGCATGCCCATCCAGTTATGGCTGCATCAATATTTATGAATCAAATTTACACATCAATTATTCATTGAATATTTATGTACATTAAATAACAAACTGCTGCCACAAAATCATTACACAAAGAAGTGAACTAAGAGTAAATATTAGGAGAATACATATTATTGACATATTTCTACTCTGTCAGTCTATCAGATTGCAATGCTTGTATCTTATTGTATTATAAGGGTGCTGCCAATACACTTTTTTACTGTTTTTGGTTATCAATCTATATATTTACCAATTATTCCTTGACATGTAAATTGTTAGTAGGCAGTACAAGCCCATCAGTTTTCAGTCCAATTCACTGGACAGTTATTATTAGGTGTGATTTAGTGAGGAGTTTAGCAGCCAGACACAGTATGGGTCCAGAATGCTAATCCACTGGTCCAGCCCCTCGTCTGTCCTTGTGTCTTATTTCAGAACATGGTTTGTCAGGGTTTAGGTGACAAGTGCTAAAGGTTGCTGCATTTCTCACCAGACAGGTGATCTGAGACCTGTTCTGCATGTATATTCAGTTCTGCAGTTTTGAATTGACCCTGGAGTTTGCTTCCACTCTCTGTCCACTGTGGCGTGGCCACAGTACAAACTAAGAATGTGTGTCCGTGTTTTTAACTGCTACTGCGGATTCTTGATTACAGTACAGACATTTATTTACATAACACGGTAGTTTTTGCATTACATTTACATTCATGGCATTTTATCCAGAGCGACTTTCATTTCCTAATTACAGGGACAGTCTCCCTGAAGCAACTTGGGGTTAAGGGATTTGCTCACGGACAAAATGATGGTAGTACCAGATGGGGGATTAGAACCCACGACCTCTTGGTCCAGAGCTGAGTGTCCTAACCACTAGGCCACCAAGACGCACATTACCATATTTGAAAAGAAATAAATTAACGTATGAAAATGTACGTATATAGTGAGCATTTAAACTGAGGATGACTTAATAAACTAAAGACAGTATTTACGTTAAAGAACCTCATTCCAACTGTGGAGCATGAGGTGGAAATATCATGGTTAGGAGCTGCTCGGCTTAACATTTTTTCACTGTATTGTGCTTGATGGAAATGTGCAACCACCTGTCCTAAAACTGAAGCCGAAACATAGCTGGTCCATGCAACTTGACAATGACCCAAAACTTTCCAGTAAATCCACCAAGACATGGCTCAAAAGAGAGAAGTGCAGAGTTCTGCACTGGATAAAGTCAAAGCCTGGACCTAAACCCCTTTGATGCGATGTGGGTTATTAGATTTTTGCATTTAGGAGTAGAAGTGTTGAATCACACAATTGATGCATCGCGATGCAGACGTAGAGGATTCCGCATTGATGCAGTGGCAGACCATAGTCGATTATATCAGGGGTCTTCCACCAGTGGTCCGCGGTGGCATTGCAGGTGGTCCGTGACATGCGATCCAGTTTCACTATTATATGTGACCCTCCACGGCAAAACCAGTCGCTTGTCGCAAATTTTCAAAATTGAGTCATGTTTTCATGAAAGGGCATAAATCAACCTTCAAAACGATACCTATATCGGACGACATATGACTGAGATATCAACATTCAAAGGAGTCGGGCTTCTCCTGTCACGCCAAGTGAGAATCGGAGAAATCTGCCTTTGAAGTTGACCATCACCGTAGCACTCACAGACGTTTGGTGCGGTCGTGGCAATGTTTGTATTTACGGTAGCCTACGCTGCATTCAGAGCCACACGGATAGCCTACCTGCGTTAGGTTAACTGAACTCGGGAGACGAAGATGGATTCCGGAGAAATATCTTCACGCTAGTCAATGAGTGGATTTACCGTAAATATTGAAGTAGAGCGGTCAAAACAGAAACTTTTAACATTCTGCTGGAATTGAATTCCTCACCTCAAGAAAGTCACGTTTTTAGGATGGAAAGGGTAAGTTTTTCAGCGAAATTTATTCCCAACAGCACAGTATAGACCTTCCACTGTTTCAAAACACTAAAAACAAAAAATCCAAAATTTTACCCCACGCAACATAAACGCTCGTTTTTCTCGGAAACCTCCGTTGCGACAAGCGACTGGTTTTGCCGTGGAGGGTCACATATCATAATGACATTGCCTGGCAATTGCTTGCATACGGCATAAAAATTCTAGTTCAGAAGAGCGTCCTGGTAGTAACTATGGCTGCTTGACCTGCGATCCATGCCCAATCTGTGTGCAATGTGAAGTAATGTAGAAAGATTAATGGGATTTATCGTGATAACGCATCAAATCAAATCTGTGACAAGATAATCGCGTCGAATCATGAGACCAGTTAAGGTTCACACCTCTATTAAGGAGAGGTAAAGACTTGGAAAACATGCAGTTGACTTTATTTTATCCAAAGGGAGAAATACCTGCTATTAGTAAATAGGCTGTCCTAACCTTTTCCTCAGTGAAATTGGCATCTTTGTTAATTTCTTTTGTTATGTGAGTAAATTTGTTGTTTTTGCATAGGGGGTACAGTTACATCAATCTCATTTCTACTCTTGCGTTATGGGCTGTTTTGTTCGCTTGTTGGACTAGTTTTGCTAATGGCACGTCTGCCATCCAGCCTCCCTGATTGATCACTAGCTCCACGGGTTTTACACGGAACAGTGTCGATTTGTTTCTACTCTGTTAACGAAGTGGGACTGATGCTTTGCCAAACCAGCCGTAACTGTGCAACGCGTGTTTGATGCTAGTGTTTACTGCTTGAGTTGGGGGAGGTCGTGAAAATGACGATTTACGGTTCTGCTGATGATAATGCTTGCCATCTGGAATAGGTCTGCTATGTGCAGAGCGATTGTTAAATAACTCACCTTTCCCCAGCTAATGGAGAGGTGGCAGTTGCCTGAAGCTAGGTTAGAGGCTAACACAATGAAGGCTTGTTTGCTTTCCCCCGTGTATTCTTACAGCATAAGTAAAACAGTTCTGTGCATTGCTAAGACAATATGACAAACAGTTAAACCCCTGCCTGAAGTCTTGAATAAATCTTGGGCGGTTTTTAGGTTGTCAATCCAGTTTGATCATCATTCAAGTTCCAGACACCCTTGTTGGAGACTTGCATGTTAATGTCTCAAAAAAGCATTGCTATTTTTTTGCACCTTGACACCAGAGACATTGTATTGATGGTCAAGAGATTGTTTTTGGTGCTACTGTTGGCAACAGGTTTTCCTTCTTTAAGTGAATTTACGTGAGTGAGTGTCATTGGGAGCACAGTGCACCACAACGAAATGTTACCTCTGCATTTGACCCATCTGTGAAGGAGCAGTGTGCACCTTTTTGCAGTGCTTGGGAACGGTACCTTGCTAAGTACCTCAGTGGTAGCTTTACCGGTCCGGGACTTGAATCGACGACCCTCTGATCGCGGCTCCCGCTCCCTAACTGTTACACTACGTATACATACATTTCATGTGTATTTGGAGATATTTTTGCTCTTGATGCAGTCATTTTGGCCTTCTCATGCTGTTTTACTCTTGTTTTATTTCTCCCACTTCTGTGTCTCTTTCTTCTTTTCCCATCGTCTTTCTTTTGTTCCTTGTCTTATTTCAGAGAGTTGCAAAATGGAATTCTCTCCGACAGGCTGACATTTGTGTTTTCCCTGGCAGACTCACAGGCAGAAAGATCGATTGATATGTGTAACTTTGCAGTGTGCAGTGGTAGCATTAGGAAGATGCATCGAGCCTAACCCTTCCTGGCGAACCTTAGGCTGTGTTCAACCTACACATCAGTTATGCAGCTATTAAATTATACAGTGAAAGTTCACAGTCCTAGTTTGTCTGAATAGACTGGTGCGAGATGACATTATGTCCATGACACTTCATCAAGTGTGCAGGTTCCTGTTTAGAGACGAGTCACAGAGTGTGAGATGCGACTGCGGGGGAATTATGACTCATTTATGAGATTCTGCTTTAATTTTGAACATCAGCCTGTTAAGTTCTCTTGCCAGCCGTTTTTTGCCACCATTCATTTGAATTCAGCTAAACTCTCGCAGTGTTGTGCTTGATGTAGTTTTAGTTGCAGAAACTAAAAGTACTAAAATTCTCATTCAATACCCACCCAAGGTCAGATAGGGCTGTTCCACGTGCTTGTTCACATCACGGTCAAATCACTCTCCCACCCCACCCGCACCTCTCTCTCTCTCCCTCTCTTTCTCTCTCTGTCTTTCTCTGTGATATCGTGGGCTCTCTCTGCTTACTTTAGTAAACAAGAATCCCTTGTTGAATCTGATTAACATTAATGGAGTGGTTTGGACATGTTGTACTGCAGCCATTTTGAATACATCTGCCTTGTGGAATCCCCTTGTTGGTGTGAAGCTGTTTGTTAGTGACACACACCTACACCCCACACTCACCTGGTCCGCTGAGAAATCATTGCTTAACCTGCTGCAACATTTCTCATGTTTGCTGTAGCCTTCAAGCATTAGGAGTGTACTAGAGACTTGTAAAGTACTTGCGGACGAAACTGAAGGGCTTGTAAATGAGGTGCTGGAATCCCAGGCTGATTTTTACCTTTTTTCCAAGTGGTTTAAGTGTAGGGGTAACACGCTACAAATCCGTTTGCTGACACGTCGTGTCCCTCTTGGTGTGTGAGCTTTTCCCATTCATTTCGCTTGAATGCATAAGAAATGTCTGCTGTGAAATGTGTTCTGAGCTTTGCAAATGTGAAAACGTGGTTCAGAGCTTGTTTTATGCTGAAGTAAAATGAGTACTTATTCTAATCACATCTCTCCTCTCTCCCTTTTGTTTATAGCCATTAAACATCAGAACACTTACTGATGATGTGGTAAGAGTCTCTATTCCGTATAATTTTATTACTTACTATAACGCTCCGTTCCCTAACATCGCATGCCAGTTCTTTGCATCCGTTCTCTGCATTTGGTCATCAGCCAAATGTGAAAGCATTTTTAACTGATTACTAATGAACTCTGAATTTCTTTCTGAAGTCTTTTTATACGTTATAGTTATAGTTTATTATACGTTTGGGCATTTCGTTTACACATAATCAGAATTTTGCAAACAATTTTATAAACACATTTTATACGCATATTTTTTAAAATGCCGTCCAAAGTGAAGATTTTTTCATACGTTAATCAAAACTCTGGATTCTGTGGAGACGGGTAAACGAAAGGCCCAAACTTAAATGCGTTTATAAAAATATCCGCATCAGTGTAAACAGGCCCTCAGTCTCCTCCTCACAGAGAAATACACAACTTATTAATTAAAAAGTCCAAGTATCAGCATTGATATCTGAACTGAAAAAGTTGGATTGATGCATCTCTAATAATAATAATAATAATAAATGCATTTGATACCGATGCATTTAAAATTCAAATGAGTGGGAAAGAAGGTTTGACAGCCTGCTTCCTACCATCTGTTCTTTTAAAGCTGCATTAAGAGAATGGAGACTAATGTCTTTGTCCTCCACTATTAAAGATTACACTCTAAAGTTTGTCTTAATAAAGCATGCATTGTAACTCGTCCTTGTATAAACATGCCACATGCTGTTGTGTTCAACTTTAACTTGCAAGTATCATTTCTTTGAAGTGACTATTATTGTTGTCTGCATCCAGCTTTTTGCATTTTGAAAAACTTGTTCCCTCTTTAACTGGGCATTTTCAACAAGAATGCTTCTGTGGTTTTACTTGGATTTGCACTTCTCTGTGGTTGAAAACCACAATTTCATTGCACTTTTTGATCAGGCCAGACATATATTTTGCCAGTATTTCCAAATTCCTTATACTTGAACAGTCAAGATTCAGAGAGCAAATATATTTTCAGCAAAATCACAGTTGATGTAGAAAGAATCCCCCCGCCTTCACTTTCACAATTTATTGCTTTGTACCCCAAATTATGTCCCAACATTATTTAAATCACCTAGTGTTATTTACTCAATGCAAAGTATAACATCCAAGTGAAAGATCTAATCATATAATAATAAAACAGTAATAACAGTAACAGTTTAGAAAAATAATAAAAGATCGAAAAGAAGATCGAAAAAGGATCTCATCAACCCTTGTTGCCTTAATCAGCTGTAACCAATCAATTTTACCTTTGCACACCACGGTATTTAGCTTTCACCTGTGATCACCTGTAATCAGGTTGGTTATTTCTCTAAAAAAGCTGCTATTTATAGAGCAAGAAGAGCAAGATCTGTTATGGGCGGCAATTCCCTTTTAAAAGATCCCAGGGATGAAGATGCAAGAGGCTTTATGAATTTCTAGCCGAGTAATGTTCATAACTAAGAAGTGGAAAGTGTTTTGTGAGGCAGTCCCTCCAAACTAGACAGCCAAGCAAGGAGGAAACTGCCCAGAGAGAATGTTAGTTGCAACTTTGAAGGAGTTAAAGGACTTTATGGCTAAGAGTGGTCATTGTTTGCAAGGGGTCCACAAATGTGGCTTGCGTAGGAGGTTTGCCTCATTTAGTCTAATTTCAGCTTTGCCAGAACGCACTCTGTGGCCAAGTGGGAAAATGTGTTACAGTCAGATGAGACCAAAATCAAACTATTTGGGCTCAGCACCAAACAATCACAGTCTTCAACACAATGGCTTGGAGCACACGGCCAAATTGACCATAGCGGCTGAAGGAGAAGACGAAGGAGAATGCCCTTTGCGTGGCCTAAACCCAATTGAAAATCTGGGGAATGGCATGAAGATTGCAGCCCATCAGCAGTCGACTTCCAATTTCTGTGAGGTAGAGAGAGTGGGCAAGCCTAGATGTGAAAAGATGGTAGCGATGCATCCAAACAGACCTGGGGCTGTTAATATAAGGCATAGTCAAGAATTCTAAGCTGTTCTTGTGTCTTGCTTATTATTTTTTTTCTGCACTGGTGCTATTATATATTATTCTTGGATGTTCTAAGTTGCATTGAGTATATAAAGCAGAAAAATAGAGTAGCATGTGTGTCAGCACAGCAGAGATTGATAAAATAACTGATTCAGATAGAACTCGGAGCCCTTTAATGTTGGAATATACATAGAGTTCATGGCTTTCTGCTTGGGCTCACTGCAAACATAGACCCCAGATGATTAGACCATGCAGACTAACGCCACAAGGTTTGGGCTTCCTTTAAAAAAACCTGCGGCTTGCGGTAAATGCGTTTTATACAGTTCTAGGGTCTGACCAGTTAATTCACTGCATTGCAAATTGACTGAAACATATTGCTGTATATTAATATCTTTACCAGTAATAGCATGTAAATACAGTGGAAAGTGAAACTTATAAAGGGGATGGTGAAAATGAACAATTATTCACAATAATTTGCAAGAAAAACCAGTTTACTTGTGTATAAATTGTTCATAAAAGAAAACACATGAACAGGAAAAAAAACA
This sequence comes from Distichodus sexfasciatus, assembly GCA_032718565.1. Lineage (NCBI taxonomy): Eukaryota > Metazoa > Chordata > Actinopteri > Characiformes > Distichodontidae > Distichodus > Distichodus sexfasciatus. Next base: position 76,167 of record JAVGVS010000063.1, on the reverse strand, counting down.
TTTCTGCCAAAGTTCAATCTGTAACAAACACAAATAAAATGGAATTATTGGTCATAGGATTGTTGTTGATTCCAATTTTGAGTGTAAAGAAAAGAAAAAAAGGGAAGAAAGAGCAGTGATTAAGACAAATGACTCAGCTTAGGATATTAGTGGTTAGCGGAATAATGTTAGCACAGGAAATGAATTGAAACAGATGGCTATTTCAGTTTTATTACCTGCCAGATAGTGAATAGTGCGTGTGTGTGTGTGTGTACGCAACGTTGAACAAAACTTAATTTGACCGTCAAAACCACTAAGCAAAGCGTCCACCCCGGAGGTATTTGATATGATATGCGCAAGACAGATAATAAACAAGTCGTTTGTGACTCTGGAGTTGAAGCAACAGAGTTTTTCAGAAGCTTTAGCCTTTATAAGCAAGTCCTGGAACACATTTTCACATCAGTGTACTTGCCATGTTGGAAGGGTTGACCGATTATCGGCCGGACAGATTTTAGGCTTTTTGCCGATTATCGGTATTGGCGTTTAATTTCAACTGACACCGAGGGCTGGGTTCAAAAAATCGATTCACCGATCAATATCGATTCTCCTTCGACAAATACGATATCGATTCAAAAGTTCGCGGATCGATCTTTTCCTGCGGCTATGCACTACTTCTTGCCACCGCGCAAGGAGAGCTATAAAAACGTGAGACCGGTGAAAGCGAAACAAAATAGAGCCATGGCTGAAGCTGCTCCGCTCAAATCACCGTCTGGCCTAACTTTATAACCAAGCAAAATTAGTATTGACGCAAAGAAATCTCTAAATAAATCGATATTGAATCGAATCGAATTGAATCGAGAATTGAATCGGATCATGACCTTGTGAATCGGAATCGAATCGATTCAGGAAATCAGCAAGGATACCCAGCCCTAATATTAAGCAATCGCAAGGTGCACTACTGTGGCTCCAGTGCCGCCTTATCTGTCTGTGCCGTTTGCTCTCCACTCGCTGCTTCATTTAATGTCCCACCCTTAAGAGTCTCTGATTGGCTATATGTCACACGAGCAGTAGTGAGTAACACTGAAGCCTTATTGACAAGCGCAGTGTGAAGCTCTGAGCTGGAGATGAGGCGAGAGGAGAGTTTCAGCTGAGCTTGATGTTTGTAAAATTGTAAATTTTGACAGATTTTCTTTTTTGTGCATATCAGTTCCAAATATTGGTTATCGTCTCCATTAACCAGCAATGAGCGGTATTGATATCGGCCCTAAAAAACACATTGGTCTACCTCTACCACGTTGAGCTGTAATTTCTGTCTTCCAAACGTGACAGTTCGACGTGATAGCAGAACACGACAGGATTTTAGCTAAAACTAAAGGCTAAACCTTTTGGAAGGAAATAATGTAGTAAGATGACATCTTCAAGAATGTTAAATGCTGTAAAAGCACATGGCAACAAAGCCTTCCAAGACATACAGTACGTGTAACAATTTTTAATGCCAATACTGCTGTGTTGAACTAATGAGTAGTTTTGTAAGGCTTTGATCTAAGCCAGGGTGGCTTTGCTTACCATTTCCACTAAAGTCATTTTGCATGAATGAAATATTCCAGTCCGTCTCCGAATTGAGTTTGGTCTGCTGGAGCCTTGTGTTCGAAGCAGAACTTTATTAAACGTGGGCACAACTGCTATCAAACCCCACCAGTTGGGCCTGTATCCCCAAGCAGTAGTTGAAAGTAATGAAACATTTTGAATACGGGACTATGGGTCATCCAGTAGATGAGCCAGTTCATTTAAACAGCGCTCGGCCTGCTTATCGATGAAATTCAGTGGCCATTTCTCTCTCGCTTGTGCTTCGAATGGCAGCACCACTGGCGTTTAGCATTGCAGCCGCCTCCTCCATTCCTCTTTCTGCCTCGTCTCATTCCTCTTTCCTCCCTCCTGTCCTATTTGCACTGACTATTTTTCCTCTATCAACTTGTGCCCTCTCGCACCTTCAATCTTCTCCTCCCTTTATAATCCCACACCTACCGAGCCCTCCGCCTTTTTTCTCCCCCCCCCTCCTCTTCCTCCTCCTCCTCCTCCTCCTCCTCCTCCTCTCTGCTGTCCTTCTCTTTTGAAACTCCCCTTGTTTTTCTTAAAATGTGTGTTGTTTCTCTCTCGATATCGATTGGCATAAAAATGTGTTTTTGTTTGTGTTGGGGTCGGTATCGATTCGCACAGTCTCTCTGCGCCAGAGGGAGAGTAGACGCTGGAATAGGTTAATCAGTGTTATTATGTGTTAGGCTCTGTCGAAGCACGCACTCCAAAAGTCTGAGATTTGGTCTCGCTGCAGGACGGACAGGTATGTGGACGTACAAACAGACACGGTGTCATTGACGGATGAGCAGACTGACTGGTAATCTTTGCCTTGGGTGGGTAGATTCATGACCTGGATGAATGAAAGCCTTGTGAAATAAGTCAGTGTTCCATGGCAGAGGATGAGGGGAAAAAACTGTGGATTTGGACGCGCAGGGGATATATTCGCTTTGATGTGCGGGGGAAATTGAGAAAATTCGGGAGTGTATAGTTGAATATGGTAGAAATATGTTTGGAGGTGAGGACTAAATTACTCACTAGGTGCCTGATGGAGTGAATGGGTGGAAAGCAGGGAATGGAGCCATTAGTAATAACATCAAAGGCTCTAAAAGAGAGAGTGCGCGAGAAAGGGAGGGCAGGGGAGAAGGGGTATTGTGGACGAGTGAGCTGCAGCCGCATAAACACCTAAACAACGCTGAAAAGCACTTCATCATCTGGCTCAGCCCGTGTCAGGTGTGGTATGATGTCTGCTGTTGTTATCAAGGTGCCGGCTCCCCATATTTATTTATCTATTCTCTGGTAACGAGGGCTGAATAGCAAACGGCCTCCGTCCCTCGCTGGGGACGAAACTCTGTGATTAAACTGATCAGCGCCATCAGTCAAAGTTGTGAAGTGTGCTTTAGGGCAGCTGCAAAGCAAATTAGACTGACGATCGTGTCATCTGGCATCCGACACGACGCTCCCCAGTCCTCGCTCCCCCCCCCCGCGCGCCGCTCCGCGGAATCCGTACGTGCCCGTCCTCGGCTTCTTCGAACGTGTTTAATTAATTTCACATCAGTGTCATTGCTGATTATCGCCGCCCCCAACTCCCTCCCCGGCCCAGATAAGACACAATGGGTGGCCTCCATGAAAATATCCTTGAAGATAAAAGTCGATAATTTACCCTCCGCATAAAGGAAAGGGGCAAACACTTGAAAATGAACCACCTACCTTATCACCTGGCAATGACATCTCAATCCTCAACTCCCTGCAGCCACCACCGGGAGGAGTGTGGGAGTGTGAGTGTGTGGGAGTGGTGGGGGGGTGGCGAGGGAAACCGGAGAGCAAACAGCTCCCTGACAAATCTAATCCAATTAGGAAATCATTATCTATGTGATGTGGGTGCCCACCCTCCTCAGTATAAATCAATACAGGGTTGCAGGGACACTGCGGAGGCTCTGTGTCAGCCATGCCAATTGAGATGAGATGATTTAAGATGAATGAATCCCTTGTAGAACTTACGTTTAGAACTTAAATGAAAAAAGTTTACCACAGCTCAATAGAGAAGATATTTCTTAGGACCAGTAAGGTTTTACATGCGTCATGGTGCTGCAGCATTCGTTCATTCATGGATTTGTTATTTTTGTGATTGTCTAGAGAAACCCACCACTAAGAACAATAATGTCAGTAGAGATTTCAGTGAACGATTAATTTCACGTATGTCTTTGTGAAATGGGAAAAATACCCTCTTTTTAAGAACTTTTTGATTTGGATCTTGATGACTAAGACATTTTTATCTTTTTTTTTTTCTCCCCAGCTGGACAGGTTTGCTAGTATCCGCATCCCTGGCAGTAAAAAGGAGCGGCCACAACTTTCTGTCATGACCAAACACTCCTCTACAAGTGACTGGACTGGCTCCTTAGAGTTTGAAGAGCTGTCCTCCAGGATCACTTCAGAGAAGGAGATTCTTGCCCTCTTTGAAAAAATGATGGTAAGTTTAAAACGCCTAGGGCTGCAACTAACGATTATTTTGTTAATCGATTAATCTGCTGACTTTTTTTTTTGATTTATCGATTATTAAAAACTTTCATTTCCGACATTTTTTAATAAAACAAAGTTTCTGTTTTTCTATATTTATTTTTTACTTTCTATCATTATAAAATGGAAAATTAATTGATTAACAGATTAATTGAAAAGAAAGAAATATTGACCATTTTTAGCCAATTTGGACTCATTTTGGCCTATAACTCATTTTTGACTCATTTCTGAGAGAGAACTACATTTTTGCACAAGATGGCGTTCCACAGTCATGAGAGTCGCGCCACAATAACGTGGTGCACATGCGTCGGAATAATCACTGAAAATATCCAGTAAATGACTGTATTGTGAGTAGAACGCTGGTTGTCTTTGTTATTTATCAGCCAAAAATGAGTTTTGTCTGTAATGAATGGGAAGATTTGACTGCACTGGAACGCTTCAGTGAATGACTTCCCTGAAAAGTAGTGCGCGCTAACAAACAGCACGTGTTTACATCACGAAAAAATGTCTTTCATGCGTTTCTATGCAATTACTTCAGTTGTTGTGACGGCACCACACTGGTTCTCGTCTCTTTCTTATTCTTGATTTATATGGTGGTCAGCATCCAACTTAATGGTGCTTTACTGCCACTGCAGCTTTGGTTAGCTTACTGCCCCCACGTTAGGGAGTAGCCACTGTACGCATGTGGATAATAACGTAGACCCAACTAATTGATTATTAAATTAGTTGCCAGCTATCTTAATAATTGATTATAATCGATTAGTTGTTGCAGAACTAAAATGCCTTTTGTGTGACAATGTACTTTGTAAAACATTATTTTTATTACTTGTTTTCATTGTGATTTTTTGACCCTTTACTCAATATTAAAATCGTAATGCCCCTGAAGGTTCTAAAATAAATAGATGGAGAGCTATGTAATTTGTTTTGCGAGTTGATTTGAACATTTTGCGCCTTGTTGGTCAGTAGCAGTTTTTAGAAACAACTCGGAGAAATACAAGTAACTATTGCTTACTTATTGAGTTAGACTTGCATTATGTAGACTTTTCCAGCCATGAAAATCATGTTGATGTTGACAGGACATGGACATGGAGAGCTGCTTTGACAACCAATATGTTACACCCACCTGGACGATGTGATGGACGGTGTGTTGAGCCACACATCATCTGTTAGGTGGAGACGGGATGAGGGAGACTTGCCCGTTTGAACATAATGGATGAAGTATCCAGTGCTAAAAGGACTATATTAGGAAATTTATCTAGGATAACATTTCTGCTTGTTTTATCTGTGAAGTTGTGCAAGTTTGAATTTGTAAAGCAGTCTGAGGACGGATGCTATAAGATATTGTTGATTACCTTTAAAGCAAATAATCTGTTTTTATCACAAAATATCACTTTTATTGATTTCATAGTTTTAGACACACAAATTGGAGTTCTTATTTGGTTGGGAAATCAGAATGATTCAAGATTCAAGATTCTTTATTTGTCACATGCAAATTATACAGGTTCAACATGCAGTGAAATGTATCCTGATCCGCTCTTTTGACTGTGCAGTTTAGGCAAAGAATAAAAAAAAAAAAACAAAATTAAAAAAATAAAAATAAAAAGATAAAATATACAAACTTAAACTTAAAATAAGGAGATAGGGGAATAAAGATAAATAAACTGTTTCTTATATTACAATAATTTAACCTGAGTACAGAAATCTGCAGACAGATAACAGGTGCAATGAGGCTACACAGCAGCATTTTAGCAGACAGACAAGGAGCAGGTAATATTTGGACAGTGAAATATGGCAGAAGTATAATGATCATAACAATATGGAATTAAGAGGCAGTGAGGAATGACACATTAGACATTTATAAAAAAGACATCCTTGTTTAGAAGACGGATGGCCTGAGGATAGAAACTCCTCCTGAGTCTCTCTGTTTTGGCCACGATGATGCGGAACCTTCTGCCTGATTTCAGAAGATGAAAAAGTCAGTTTCTGGGGTGAGCTGGGTCTTTAACAATCCTAGTTGCCCTGGTCCTACATCTCTTGGTGTAAATGTCCTGCAGGGAATGGAGAGCTGACATGCAGCAGTGATCTGCAGTTTAACAGCCAAAAGCCAAGCCAGCTCTTGTGTGCTTTAGTTTGTTGGGCTTTTTAGGTGCAGTGTGTATTAAACCTAAGAATATAATTACATACAGCTTTAATAATCAGAAATTGCATCTAGTTTTCAAAGCCATAAAGAGCTTCAATCCATTACCCGGAGTATACAAGATAGCCTTTTCTTTGCCTCTGAAATAAATTGATAAATTCTCTGCTTGGTTTTAAAAATTAATATCTCCAGCTTGTTTCTGACTGACAAATTACTGCTGGCTCCAATTTTTGAGGGGGCATATCAGTGTCAGCACTGCCGCTGTTTGTTTAAAAATCCGAGCCGCACTGCTGTGCCTAATTGTACAAGTGCAACACCCACACCATGCCACTGCCATTTTAGTGTCACTGCTGTGTTGACACCGCTGCTACATTTGCCTCCCAAACAGTACCTTGTCTCCAGTCATCCTGTGGTCAGAAAAAAGAGCAATGATAAATGAGCATGGAAGGTGGAAGACAAATGGTTTGTTCCAACAGAAGGCTACACTGGCTACATTCTAATGGGGCATCTGCTAGGTTGGAGTTGGCAATTAAATGACCGGCAAGAACAGACAGGCAAACGGAGGTTTATCTAAATGTATAGAAATTAGGGATGCACGATAAAGTCAATATTGGCCAATGCTGTTATCCAATGTTTTTTAAAAAATCTCTGCCGCGTTTCTGCCAATACGGAGCACATAAAAAACAGATATTTTATTTGTCAAAGTTCCACTGTGCGCTCAGAAGTTTGGAGCAAAAATAATCCCATAACTCTGACATTTCTAACACAGCGCCAAGTCGAGCGAGGGCGGATCATTTCGAGCGTAGGGTGTATTGTTTTAAGAAAAAGTCACTTCCCGTCCTAAGTCAAATTCGGTGGGCGTGACACTCCATGGGCACCACCTAGTTTGTAGAGAGCCGTTAAGCTACAACCCTGGCTAGTTCCTTAGATGCATACTACCACATAGAAAGGTGCCTTACCTACCATACTATTAAGTGCGGCAGTACGCAATTTGAGACACAGCCCATGTGCGAGCTCACATTCTCTAAGTGAGGAACACACAATTTAGTTAGTTTAAAAAAAAAATTCACACATGCAGGCAGAGCTGAGCATGTAAAGACCAGAGATTTTGCTCGCGAAGGGTCCACTGCATGCTCAGAATTGTGGCACAGAAATAACGCCATACATTTTAACACGGAAGACACGGAAAACCTTATAAAATTCCACCTCGGACTTTGGTCATGCCTGGCACATGCCATGACTATTGGGCAAACTGTCCTTAAGTAGATTTTTATGTTCTTAAAACCCACTTAGATAGTTTTAACAAAGATTCTTACATTTACCATTAGATTATTGATTTTTCTTCAATTCTAACTTTCTTATGAACAAATTTAATTAAAAAAATGGGTGGAATGTTCAGGATTTGGTGTGTCTTCTGATCTTTAACCATCAAGTGAATATGTTAATGTCAAAGCAATCTCAACACACAAAAAATAAGAAATTAAGGCAAACTTTTTCTTTCCTTTTATATAAAACACTTCCTGGGTAGGCACAGAGCATAGTGTTTTCTTAGCCTGTAGTTCAGGCGCTTCTAGCATATTTATTGTCAGCTCATGTCCTTTGTAAAGGATAATGGTGATTTTGTCTTGTTCAAAATAAGCAGCTGAATTGTTCCTGCATAATTAATTATTCGTACAGCTTTAGCTAGGCTTAATTAAGGAGACTATATTAAAGTTTAGGCATAAAAACAAACCGTATAGGAATATTGTCCTGTCGTACTGCCCATTATAATATTCTGCAGTCCATGTTCAGTTGTGAATTTTGAAGCGCTTCCCTCCCTCTTGTGTGGTAATTAATGTTTTTTTTGTTTTGTTTTTTTTTTTAGCAATGTTTAGGAATGCAGAATATGTTCTGGAAAAAAATATGCACACTAATTGACAGTGGACCAACCGCCAGTAATTTGCAGTTGGTAGACGATAACATTTAATCAGATTTCAGTGTTAATTTTCCAGTTGCATACATTATCTAACCTGCGTTACCGCCCATGGTAGTGCGGCTGCGAGGGCATTCAGGGCGTCCGTAGGTGTGTTCCTCACATTTGCCTCCGTAGCTCTGAGCGACTGGAGCGGCATCTTGTGGGAGGCGAGGACGAGAGTGGGTACCGTGGGTAGAGGTGCAGTCATTAGTTATGGCAAGCGAGGCTTAGGATTCATGAGCGTGCCAGGCGAGGTGACAGGGCCAACAGCAGTAATGGATGCCTCTCCTTTTCCTCTCTTCTGCGTGCCGCGCTTACCCCGAGCCTCTCCCGACAGCGTGGGGACGGCGTCCGGCCGCGTGCCCGTGACAAATCTCAAAGCCGCCTCGCTTATCTATCACACGCTTATCTATCATCATGAAGCGAAGAAAACGGTGAAGGTTGAAGGCAAAGAAATCCAGTTAGAGAGACTTGGAAGATCATATTAAGCTCAGCCTACTCTTTCTCTCTCTTCCATGATTAGCCTATATATTTTTGTTTGCGTTCTGCCATGCGAGTCCCCTCGCCCTCGCCATCTGCTGAGCCCACAGTTGGAGACGTCCCAAGGATGCGCTCTGTTTCTCTCTCTTTGTCGTGGCAGAAAGGTCCCCAGACTCTTTGCTTTCGAAGTGTGTGTGTCTGTGTGTGTGTCTGTGTGTGTGTCTGTGTGTGTGTGTCTGTGTGTGTGTCTGTGTGTGTGTCTGTGTGTGTGTCTGTGTGTGTGCTGGTACAGTGCAAAGATAGTGTTCCCCATATAAATTGGTGTCAGGGATTAAAAGTTGTGTAGAATTTAAAATACTAGCCTAGAAACTAAGCCTTAGTTTTATTTCATGCTTAACCTTCACATGAAACACTTGTGTGTTACAGATATTTTCTAATTCATTCATTCATTCATTCATTCATTTATCATCCGACCGGAGACCGGCACTTGTGACCGGTTGGGCGGCGGGGCGGGGGATGGCCATAGTCAAGGCAGGAGTCATTTGTTGTCAAGGTGGCCGCCTTAGCTATAAAGCGCTACGGGAAACCCTGATGTCATAAATGCAACAGTAGGAATTTCAACAGTAGGGTTTCACACTTTGTAATGACAAATGAACAATTTCTTCGGCATTAGCATTGAGTCACATCATGGTCCAAAACTACAATGCCCAGTGTACTGTGAAATTTGTGTAATTACAGCCCCAGTAAAATGTCAATACTTGCCTGTTAAATGGCAGCACTTGTCTGAACATTGCTGAACTTAAAGTAACTTTTTAAATAGTTTTCGAGCTGCATCACCAATATTATTTCCCATATTCTGTCGTCTTGTGATTTGGGGGAGCTGCAGGGGACACCGAGCCGTAATCAGTTGCTTTGTGGTGTTTGTTTTTTGGTCATATCAACACCTGGGCAACTTTGATAAGTGCTTTAGCAAGAGAGATTGCGTCACTGTGTTTTCTTTCCCGTTTTTATTTGATTTAGTCTCCCTTTTTGTGATATCTCTGCTTGACAGACATGGGAAAAAACAACAGCCAAGAGAACAAGTCTTTCTCTGCTGCAGTTTTCTTTTGTATTCTTAATAAGGCAGTCTTTAAAAGATTTGTTTGTGTGGTTCAGAATCCACATATTGATTTCATGTTGCTGACTTACATACCATCAAATGCTGCTCTTTCAATGTACTTATCCACTTTGCCTAAAATCGCATGTGTCACTTCATTTGTTAATGTTATTGTCTGTTGTCGTTTGACCAGATTTTGGATTGTTGTGTTTAGCTTTTCTTTTGACGTATTCTGCATGATTCATTGTTTGATTGTTATTCTGTAGGAGGATATGAACCTGAACGAAGACAAGAAAACTCCACTTAGAGAAAAGGACTTGAGCACGAAGAGGGAGATGGTCCTCCAGTACGTCATTACAGCAGCTAAAACTGTAAGTCTGTAAACGAACACACTGTAGTTTATTGTCTTGCTTCTTTCATATTTTAGATACATGATAAAGTTTAGATATTTAGGTAAAGAATGAAATATCTGATATTTATATTTTATATTTTTAATAGTATCATGTAGAACTTCAGCTTGTATTGAAAACTTCAGGCACGTCAGTTTAGATATATGATGAACAAAGTTTTTTTTAAACATGCTGAACCTCAGCTTATATTTAAAACGTCAGGCTTGTCACATGAGTTGAGAACTGCATCATTAACTTTCTTTCTTAAAGAGGCGCTGTCATGTTAACGCTCTCATTAGAGGAAAGTTTCACACTGAAAGTTAAGTCAGAAATGGTAAAGCCCTTTTGGCTGAAAGATTTAGAAAAGGGTTAATGAGTGACATTAATGCTCTTGTATGCAGCTGGGAACTGAGTTATTAAGAGCCAGCAGAGTGACACAACCGTGAGTCTTGTTCCCATAGTCAAAAATACTTTAACATGTCTTTATTGCACTCACTACCTATAAAATGCTACATATACCCGGGCTCGACTCACTATAGAGTAGAGCTGGGCGATAGGAACAAAAACATTATCACAATATTTTTTGTCATATTGATCGATTTCGATAATTATCACGATATATTGTCATATTGTGTTTTTTTTTTTTAATGTTTTGTTTTTTGGGATTCTTATACAGACTGAATGAACAAATTAAAATAATCAAACAATATTTTCAACAAATTTCTACTTGAAGAGCCCTGAGAACTGGGGCAAAAAAAAAAAATTGCCGCTGCCAAAGAACAGCTAAAGAAAGCTGCCAACACCTCACTTCCAGAGCGCTTTCTCGGTGCTTGTTGTTGCTAAGTTACGAAAAGCGTCATCTGATACTTTCACGTTGGTATATTATTCGTTTTTCTCCCAGACGGCATTTGTTGTCAAAGCGTCAGCTGTAACTATAAAGCGCTGCATTTTCATCGCCTTTTTTCACTCACCGCGGCATCTTTTCTAAGGGCCGCAACATATTTTACGCTACGTGACGGGTGCGCTTGCACTTAATCTTGAGGACTCCAGCAGGTGGCAGTGTACATCATAAAAGCGTCCAGTCTGCCGTTAAGTGACAGAAGAAGAGGAACAAGTAGAAAGCGGCAGTGAGAGAAAACATTTCGCTGTGAAATGAGGAAGATAAAAAATTATTTGCATTCGGATGGTACAAAGCCGCAAAAAAACCCGGCGAAACCGTTCAGCCGTGTTGAAACAACGATGCTGATGTCACATGGCAAAACTTTAACATACAGCCGCCCCAATTTTTCAAGAGGTACCGCAACTCTCATAAATTCATGACGACATGCTCAGCGGATGTGTCAAGAGAACGCTGAGAACGCGTGCCAGCCATGATGCGTGTGCATAAGCGCTCTGAACGTTAAGTATATCTCAGCACGCGACCACTAATGTTTACCACGCGGCTTTTTCATGTGTTATGGGCAAATTTGCATCATTGGGTGCGATTGGCTGTTGTGCTGGCGTTATGCCAAGCTACGTGATTGGTCAAACATACTGTCTATCTCAACACGCTGTCGCATAGTGGACAAACAATTATGATCGAATTTTATAGCTTAGTTTATCATTGTTATCGTCATCACATTTTTCTCGATAAAATATCGAGATCGTTTTATCGCTCAGCACTACTATAGAGTAAAGTTGGGGTCAAGACCAAGAGTGTGTCGAGACCGAAACAAGACTTTGAAGGACCGAGACCGAGACCAGGGCGGGGCGAGATCAGGTCAAGACAGAGATCAGACCAGTGCGCGTTTTACACCACATGACAAATAAGCGGAACACGCAAAGCCTAAGCAACATTACACGTTTATTCAATATTTCTCTCTTATGTGTCTGTAGTGATGAAATGGCTTCACTGGAAGCGGGCCTCCAAACTGTTCACATCAAATGTTAAAGCACAGTAGCAGAACACTCCTCAACACCAAACTCACGGTTTTATTGACTTGCAGACACATTCTATGGCTTAGTACTGGGAGGAAAAATTAGGTTAGATCTGGGCTCGTTTTGGCCTGTAAAATGAGCTGCTTTTGGTCTTTCTGGAAGAGAACTGCATTTTTTCGAGGGATGGCGTTCCACATGAGACGTGTGTGTTGCACATTGCAAATAATGTAATTAGTGTGTTTTACGCAGTTACTTGTAGTTTTTGTGCACGGAATTACTCCGAAATCATTTCACATGCAGAGGAATGGTAGGGCCCTACGATTTCCGCGATGCGGAAAACGCGGACGGAATCGCGGAATTCAACAAATAAAATGGAATCCATTGTAAAACACAGAATGTGGTATAATTCGCTGATATCGGTGTGTAGGCAAAGCAAAGCAAGGGTTTCGAATACATTTTGGCCGCTGTAGCCTCCTGTACGTGTTACCTGTTGAGGTGGCGGCTCAGCTTTCCACACACACACAAATAAACACACAAAGGGGAATAAGTCAACCGTCAGCTATGGCGAAGAGGCTCACTGAAACACCGAAGTCCTCGAAAAAATGACGGAATTCGACTGTTAGTGTAAGGCTGTGCAATTAATCGAATTTTAATTTCAATTTCAATTTCAGCTCCAAACAATCACAAAAATAATGTAATCGACAAAAAACAATTATAATTACAATTATTTTGCCACATTACGCTCTGCAAGTATACTCATATTTTGTCTTGTGTTCCGAATGACACACGCACGCGCACTAACGCACCTTCCAAAGACTGAACGCACATGTGTGTTCTGGTGGCGGTGTACAGTCTGAGCAGGTAAAGATGGCGGAAGGAGGAGAGCAGCATAAAGTCTTAAATAGTAACACAAAGTAAAGTGTTAAATAATCGTGATTTCAAGATTGACCAAATTAATCGTGATTATGTTTTTTTTCATAATCGAGCAGCATTATGTTAGTGCTAAGTTTAGAGCAGATACCCAAATGATTTTTACGAATCGGAGGAGAACTCTTTCGTAAGCACACGATAGACTGGACCCGCAAGAACACACGACAACCACTTACAGTCAAACACTCATATCAGAAACGTTTCATTTTGCACGCAAAAATGAATGTTTTTTGTTGTTTACAGGTAAATGTTTTACCAAAGCAGAAAATGTTCTGCTAAACCCCAGCACTTTGTTGAAGTTGAATAACAGTCATTTAATGTGATTTTTCCTATTGCATTGTTCTTTTTTTCCATCCACTCCATAATTAGACACATTTTAGATGAATAAAGATGATTATAACGTAAAACACGGAATTCAGAAGAATAAAACGGAAAAAACTGAATTTAGGAAAAAATAAAACAATTTATGGAAAAAAAAACTGATTTCATAGGGCCCTAGAATGAATATAATGTCCGATATTGTGATTCTGACGGTTTGTGTATGGCTTCTGTAAGTGAGAGATTCAGAGTTATTAAAACACTAATTAATAAACAATGCAGAATGCCTGCGTTAAGAGTTTTATTAATAATATTTTTGTGGTTGTGGTCTTGGCTGGTCTCGAAATAAAATCCCGAGTCCTCTGTCCAAGTCCATGACGCGGCCAAGACTTTTAAAAACTGATCTCAAGACACGACTATAGAGAGACTATAGAGAACATACCTCAAATCTGGTCATTTTAATTTCTTGGAATAAAGCCGTGCCTTATTTCTGAAACTAATGCTGATTGCTTTTTTTATATCTGTGACTGGTCTTTCTTTTTTTCTTGTGCAATCAACTAATCGTATATTGGTTGAAGAGAAATGTCCTCATTCCTATTTGCCTTGAGGCCAGACCGTCATCTTGGAGTTTTAGTAAATGGAGTTTTGTTCTTCTCGTCCTTGATCCTAGTGCTAATATGCATTTGACCGAATTCTTGGCATAATTTATTTTCTTTTCTTCTTCTTCTTCTTCTTCTTCGTCTTTTTTTTTTTTTAACCCCCTCCGCAAAATGACTTTTTAGAAAAAAAAATCGTGACACCACTTACATTCAACCATTTAATAACAGCAAGAACAATGAAATGATTTGCTCTTTCTGGTTTAGCATTTATTAAAGGACTAAACTGCATATCGTGCTACTTCAGCGCAGTTTTCTTTCTTCCCCCACCACCCCACTCCTCCTCATTTTTGTCCACTAGCAAAATAACGTGGATCTGACATCTCGCTTTGAATGCCAGGCTGGAGTTTAACATTCACGTCAGAATAAGTGGACTCCACTGGGAAGGAATTGAAAAATCCTGCTTTACACCGTAGCCCACCTGTGTCCATCACGGCTCCCCGTGACAGCTCTGATATATAGTGGTTCAGCCTTTGTTTCCTCTTTTCAGAAGCCTTGCATTATGAGACACATCAATCTGGGATGGAACGTGTGTGTCTTGGGGTCTTGAGAGTGTCTGTGTGTCTGTGTGCACGTCTCAGTGTGTGCTCTGTGCCAGTTGCGGCTGTTCTATGATATAAATATCTAACTACAGCCCTCTTGTATGAGGACATTGACAAGGTAAAGACTATACTTATCTTTGATGATTTGTCCTATTTAGGGCAGGCCTTTTGTTTCGGTATTTCACGGCGAGATGAAGGCGGGAAGCCAGTAAGTGCTAAAAAGCCTCTGCGGTTGTGGCAGGCGGATTTTACATCACCGCACGCGCGTTGTAATGCTTTGCTCTTTTCTTAAAGCTTAAAGCTGGATGAGCTACAGAGTTCAGAGGTAAAGGAAGATGAAAACCGTGTGAGGGGACAAAAGCTAATGTTAAGCCTTTTTGAGAGTGTTAGCCATGGCGCTGCCTTCCATTCTCAGATATCTTCTTGATTATTGCATTTAACAAATCTAATTTGAAAGGTTTTGCAGTCTAAAATGAAAGGAATTCAATTTATCCAGACTTCTTTATGCTGTATAGGTTATGGACGTAGACGAATCTCCATCGATGCCGCGGCAGACCGTAATCGATTATAACGGAGGTTTTCAACCGGCTGTCCACTAGTGGTCCGCGCTGGGATTGCAGGTGGTCCGTGACATGCAGTCCCGTTTCACTACTGAAATGATTTTTTAAATTTTTTTTAAAAAATTTCATTTTTCAAAACATTTCCAGATGATTTGGGCGTATTTATGAATGATTAATTTAATGCACATATCTAAAAGTAATACAAAAAATAGTCTGAGTGGTGGTCCTTGAGACACAAGCAGTTGAAAACCCCAGGATTATATCATAATGACACAGCTTGGCGATTTTCTGGATACGACATAAACGTTCTAGTTATAAAGAACATCACGGTAGCAACTATAACTGCACGATCTGCGATCCATGCCCAATCTGCGTGCAATGTGAAGTAATGTAGAAAAAGTGGTGGGTTGCATCGTGATTGAATCGTGGTGCATTGAGATATCGTGGGACCAGTGAAGGTTCAAACCTTTAATATGTACGTTATCAAAAAGAAATCTGTACAAGCTGGTACGTTTTGTTGTGTTTTGTAATATATGCAGTGCGGTTTAGCTGCCAGAACTGGTGTCTGTTTTAAGCGAAAAAAACGATGAACAGTAATTTGCCTCAAGCCCGTCGTTTCCTTTTTATTCAATTTACTGGAGGGTCAACGTTGTAAAATTGAAATTTCTTAACTGGATTAATCGCGTCTTCAACTGCTTTAGGTAATGATAATTTCCATGAGTATCTGCCACTGTACTTTAATTTTAGCCAAGTGGGATCATTTAAAAATTCTGAACATGTATTTTAATTCCCCCCCCCCCGCATTTTTAATGACCGATTTGTCCTTACCCAGAAGTCGACTTTTTATTCAACTTTTTCGTGCACTCCTGATTGCTCGCCCCCACACAAAAACTGGAGAGATTGTTGCGCCCGTCTCGCCAATTACATTGACTGTACTGAAATTGTTTTAACAGAAGAGAACAGGTTATACAGGGCATCTTTTTTTTTGGTTACCGTGAAGTCCCCACATGCTGCAACGGCAGACTGATAAGCATCTGTGAGTTTTAATCTTGCATGTAAAACAAATCCGGTGGTTCCACCCCGGCATGACGATGTTCCGCTGAGCAGAAAATCGACATGCAGAGCGTGGATAGGGGGATCAAAACTGGAATTTTTCAGAAGAAATTAATTTTCCACTCTAATCCTGCCATCGGTTGCCCGTGTCTTCATTTACCGCATGTGGAAAAAGACAGGAGAATCGAGAGCGGGGGCTTTAATTATAGTGCTATTCCATTTGCTCCTCTGGGAATTTAATTATTTTGGAGTGCCTGGAGATTTTTGGGGATGATTTAATTCATACGCACACTATCTGAAGTGCCTGGTCTTACTTTCTTACTCTCCCCAGCCCTCAGCTTTAGCCCCTCGCTCAGTGCCTTTGGAGCCCCCGAAGCACGTAGACCTTGGGCAGTTGTGATAAAAATCGAATTTGCAGAACGAACGAGTCTGAAAATGGGTGGCATCCCACTTTTTTTCTTTTTCTCCATCCGGGGGAAAAAAAAATATATAGTTCTACATTGATTTCATTTGCCCTGAAGGACTGCAACCTTTTGAGTGGAAATTGTGCTATATGAAAAGGCTTTTGATGAGCATCAGTGTTAACGATTTATGGGAGAAACTTCTGTAATGCATTTTCTGACGTGCAGTAAAAGTCAGTTTACTAATCAATATGAATTTGGCTTTTTGTATTTTTTTTTATTTTTTTCGTTGGTTAACATCTGCAAAAATGAACTCCACCTCGCTAATAAACATGGGTCTGTGTCCTCAGGTGAATTCCACCTCTCCACAAACTGATCCTAAATCAGTAGATCAGTTTTCGATAAATGTTTATTATTATTCAAATAAAAGTTTCACCTCGCGCCATTCTAACAGAAGGACATGCGGAAAACGCCTTAAGAGAGCCCCATTTTATCACCTGCACCCCCCCGTCTCCCCCTTTCCGTCTCGAGCCTTCTCCATCTTTTTTTCCCTTTTGACATTCAGGCCTGATTGTTTACCCCGCGTCCGTGTTTTCGCCGAATAATTGCCTCTCAGTGAAGCCCTTCCTGTTGGCTCTCTTCGCCCGTCTCGGCTGGTAATTGAAACTATAGATTCTGGCAGGACTTCCTCTCCCTCTCCCTGTTCATAAAGCTCACATTCACCTTGCCATTACCATTAAGGAGTCCAAGTCCTAATTACCATACTTTCACCTTGTATTAGGTGCAGTTTTCACTGCATCAGTGTTTCTTCCCCCCCGTCCCCCCAAACCCCCGCCTCCTTGTCCCAGGTCACTACATGCAAGTCTAAATTGCCTCTCAGAGAATAAGGTACACCCCTCCGCATAATGAGAAGGAATAACAGACTCACTATTCGAGGGACGTGATGTCTTACATAGCGCCGGATCCTGTCATCCGAAAACAAAACTGCCGTGCGGCGCGGACGCCTTCGTAGGTCAGCGTGCAACGCGATGACTGACAATGCAGGAAAATGAATATGCAAGCGACGGGTGTCGAGGACGCGATGCTAATGTGGCGAACGGGCGAGAGTTGAGTCACCGTGGGCTCATCAGTACATCTAATGAGCAAAGACAAGCTGTGGGTGCACATAGCTACTCAAGACGCCCTCAGACTCGCACCGATCCACTGATTAATGTCCTTTAGCCAGCACACGTCCATTAGTGTCTGTACCTGTCTTTTGAGAGGCTGCGAATTCGTGATGGGCGTGAAATTGCACGCTGATGTGCATGCGGAGAAAACGTGTCTAATAGATGTGCTTGTCTGGCCATAATGGAGCACACTAAAGGTGCATAACCAGTATCAGGTCGACCCAGTCTGTGTCTTCGTAGCGTTGCTAGAACTGGATGGTCTTGTTAACCAGCCATTCGAAAGAACTTTCACTTCCGCACGCTTCTTTTTAGAAAGGGACACAGTTTTGAAGGCTAGTGAATATTCGGGAAGATGGAGGATCTATTTTTGTAGACACAGTAGACTGGGTAATAGACTGGTTGGTGTTCAAGCTACAGATCCACGGCAGCATGTTCTTGTGTTTGTTTGTCTCTGTTTTGTCTTGGAATCACCCGTATTTGTAGTCTTGTCGGCCAAAGAGGACTCTGTATTTTATTTCGAGACCAGCCGAGACCACAACTCGGAGAGTGTTACTGTTAGTTTGGATAATTTCTTCCAGTGAAGCGTTTTCCTCGTTGTAGATATGTGAGAGAATAATACTGAATAAACATTTTTAATGTCGCTTAGTGTATGTTGTTTGCTTTGATCTGCTCTTTTCGAGGTCTGCTTAGGCGTTGCATGATCCACTTATTTGTCATGTGGTGTAAAACGTGCGTTGGCCTGGTGTCTATCTCGGCCCTTCACAGGCTTGGCCGTTTCTCGATCTTGACACACACGGCTCTCGGGTTAGGTGGTCTTGCCTACAACTCTAGTATATATGTATGTATGTACATATTAGAGCAGGGTCCCTGCGGATCCTTGAAAGGCATTAAAAAATTTTGAAAGTATTGAAAAGTCTGGAATTTTCAAAGGGGTGGCATTGAATTAATACTAGGGCGAAATGAAGTAACGATATCTGTTCCCGGTTAGCCTATTTTTCCCCGTGTTTTTTTAAATTAAAAAAATTTTTTTTTTTTAAACCAGCGCACGTCACTGTCTATAGCACAGGGGGAAGCGTGTACCCCATCGGCCTATATGCATGCCATAGAAATAGAAGAAATAGTGTTGCATGTGCGTAGCTGGTGCGTAGCAGGGAGACTGGTTTTCCTTAAAACCGCGAGTATAATGGGTAAATGTAAATTCAATGAGA
Organism: Distichodus sexfasciatus; assembly: GCA_032718565.1. NCBI lineage: Eukaryota > Metazoa > Chordata > Actinopteri > Characiformes > Distichodontidae > Distichodus > Distichodus sexfasciatus. The sequence continues at coordinate 57,292 of JAVGVS010000063.1, read as the reverse complement.
GATGGTTGGAGGATGAGAAGTACCGTGGCTGGTTGAAAAAGACGACTAATGTCTACGAAGCGTGATGTGATCTTTGGAAAAAAACAAACAAAAAAAAAGTCATCAAACTGGCAACAGTGGGCTCTAAAGTCATCGACTCGTATCAGGGGAGAGAAGCACAAGCATTTTGTCGACAGTCGGACAACAACTGTCCCCATTCAGTTGTTCGCCAGTACTGCAAATACAAGCTCTACAGATAGACCTACACCCGCTCCAGTAATGCCTTCAGTATGTTCTCCTCAACCGACACACCGAAAGCAGAAGTGCTAGGGGCTTTGCAAATGGTTAGCCGACATCACTCCTATACGTCTAATGATGACATTCCCACCGTCTTTAGGGCGATGTTTCCTGACTCGCAGTGTCCCTAAACATTTCCTTGTGGTAGGGATAAAACCGCTTATCTTGCACGATTTGGACTCGCTCCATACATTAAAAGGGAGCTTATCTCAAGCGTGAACAAAGGCAGCTTCGTTGTCATGTTTGACGAAAGTATGAACAGCACCACCAAAGGCAAACAACTGGATGTGCACGTCAGGTACTGTCAAAATATTTGGGTTCTTTGTATTTTTGGAGTATTTCACTTTCTGTGCCTCTTTGCACACAGCCATAATCTTTTATAATTAGAAGGCAGTTTTACGTTAGAGCTGTTGCTCCAATAAATATGTGCCTTGTTGAAATCGACTAAATTCTAGGCTATTGTGTTTATTTTGCTGCCGTGATGGTCTTAATTTTTCTTCTTAGAGGTCTTGAAAAGGTCTTAAAAGTCATTGAATTTGCATATCACAAATGTGCAGATACCCTATAGAGGTGTAATACTTCTGAAACCAAACTCAAAAACTGCACTACAAATGTTCCCCACTACCACCACTAAAAGTATTAAACATAGGCCAAGCTTGTATTCGGTAACCATCACAGATTACCCAGTTGGGGCAGTTGGTGGCGTAAGGGTAGGGTGTTCCCTTCCCCCGTGATCAGAAGGTCGCAGGTTCGAATCCAGGGTCGGTAAAGTTACCACTGAGGTACTCATGAGCAAGGTACCGTCCACAAGCACTGCTCCCCGGGCGCGTATTAGCTGCCCACTGCTCCTTCCCGGACGGGTTAAATGCAGAGGTCACATTTCATTGTGGTGCACTGTGTGCTGTGCTGTGGTGTGTTCACAATGACAAATAATCACTCACTTTTCACAAGACTATTACTCATTTACCATGTGACAAATGTGCAGTTAGAGCCCAGTAGTGTACAGTATTTCACTCTTGCCCCATAGCCAAAGTCCCATCCCCTCCCAAACAAAGGTTTTGGTAAGCTGTTAAACCCCTATTATAAATGTATATGTGTGTTTATGTTTGGTAAACGTTTGAAACCCAAGCTGTAGTGTACAGCTGGTAGCGTGTCGGTTAGCCAGTTGGCGTCGCGATCAGAGGGTCACCGTTTCAAGTCCCAGACTGCTACCAATGAGTTATTTCAAGAGCAAGGTACTGTCCCCAAGCACTGCTCTCTGGGCGCTGCCCACTACTCCTTCATGGATGGGTCAAATGCAGAAGTCATCGTTGTGATGCACTGTGTGCTGTGATGTGCTGTGCTGTGGTGTGTTTGCAGTGACGGGTGAATCATTATGTTTTCCCGTTTGTGCCATGTGCCAGCTCAGTTCTAAAGGCGTCACTTTGTTATGACGTGCTCAGGTGTGATACAAAGCTTGGAAACTAGCCTCAAATTAATTTATTACCAGTAGTGAGTTGTGAGTTGTGAACTTCCCCAAAATAGAAGTTTATGGCAGAGTTTTTGTATTGTTTGTATTGTTTCGTTGTTTCATTGCACAGAGGAAAGACACAGTCTGAATCTCTGTGCAGTGGCAAAAGGACTAATATGAGCAGACTCTCAGACCCTTTTCTCACATCTATTCTTGTTTACGTCCTTGCCAAATGTTAAAAATAGTGGATCCGTAATTGTGTGGTAAGCATCCTGGGATTCATTAAGTCTGATGATTTCTCTGCATGGTTGAGTAACAAACAAGGCCTGTAGGGTAGTTTTACAGAACCAGGTGCAAAACGTGTGATGTTTGCCAAAAAGCAGTTCAAATTTCAAATGTTATAACCTCTATAGTTGTTGCCTTTAAATAGATCACTTTTTTTTTTTTGAAAGTTCAGAAACCAGTGTATGAAAATTTGAAGCCAAAAAGTAGGGATCCACGATATGGGAATGATTGACCAATGCCGATATCCAATGTTTTCCATGCTTACAATATATCTGCTGATGCCGATGCAATGAACAAATAATTTGCCTAGTTGTTCCTATATCCCTCGGTCCGTTAAGTATTTGGGCATCAACACAATTTTTGTCATTTTATTTCTCTGAACAATCACAAGATATTTGAAATTAATCAATCGATATCTGAGAATACAGAAAACAGACATTTTTCATCCCTTCAGTTTTTCGAGGACATATGACCGACAAGTAGTTTCTAGCAGTTTCTACAGCTGATTCAAAGCGCCGAATTAGCATTTTGTAGCTGTTTACTGTAACTCAACACAAGGTTCAGTGGCGTCAGTTTAAGTGAAGGAGACCATCGTGAGCTGGAAAAACATATAAACCCATCAGAGAGACAGCTAAAACTTGTGTCCAGATCAATTTGGTACATTATTAAATAGAAGGAATGTACTAGGGATGCACCGATTGCAATTTTCTTGGCCGATTCTGATTACCGATTTTTTTTTGTAAGTGTGATCGGCCGATACCGATTTTTCCGATACCGATTTTTTTTTCCCAGATAACAGAAAATTAGAGCTGCTGTGAGTAGTCGACGACATCGACACAAAAAAATGGGTTTCAACTTTTTTAATGTAACGCGGTAGTTACTTTCCCTGTTTACTAGTTACTTTTATAATAGTGACATATAATAGTGGCAGCTCTACAGCAAATACAAACAATAATCGAATTTTCTTTAATATAATGTTTTATTTTCATAACAACTTTTCTTTACAAATTTAAATAAATAAAATGTAACTCGTGAAATGTAACAACTCCGTAACTCGATCGCTCGAAAGTAATAAATGTCATTTGGTATTGTGTATTTTGGGCAGAGGTGATTATCAGATTTCTGGAAGCCTGTATCTCAACTATGCGGAAAAACGGCTGATCATCTAGTGATCATCTTGTGATTGACTTGTGCATCTGTGTTTATGTTGAATTGGGGACAGACAAGTAAGGCGGAGCCATTGATTATGCTTATTAAACGGTAAGACCCAACTATTAAATTATAATTATAAGGTTGATAAACTATAATCCTATGCTTAATCTACCTGTCGCCGCTCCTCTTTTCAAGGCCATCTTTGGTTTTTCTGTAAGAACTGGTTCGTAGTGTGTGCAGTCAATCACAAGACCAGGAGCCATCGGGTTAATAGGATTCTCAGAGGCAGAAGCTGCCAAACCTCACTTCAAAACTGCCCAAACCCGCCTCTTTTCAAACGGGCGCTGCAGAAATCTCACTGAGCAAAAAAGCCGCCATTAGTAATTCCATTTTTATGCGAGATGATGCCAACATATCGAGAGTGAAAAGATATCTGCAAGAGGAAAAATACAGTTCGTGAGCATTATGATCACAACCACAAGATCATCTTTAATTTTGTGCTCTGAGTTTCATTTACAAGAATTTTGGAAATTTACGCTCAAGGGCGGTAGCAGGTAGGCGGTAAGTGCTCAATTTCTGGTACTATGTGACGCTCATACCACGCGACCTGCATCATTTTGTCGCCAAGACGATGTCACCCCCCCATTCAAAGTGAATGAGAAACGCCTGTTGATGGCGCCGCTCGACGCGCGCTGCGGGTTGTGGCAATGCGATAGGCAAGATCGGGTTTGAAATCGCACATGCGGTGAGTGGATCAAGCAATCACCGATCAGGGCCGACAGGCTAAATTCGCCGGCGCCGATCACCAAAAAATCTCGAATGCACAGAGCTGCCGGATAACACCAAATGGGGTAGAGAACATAGAAAGACGCGGAAGATGGTCACCCTCATTTTCGCGGTTGAACAAAAAAACACCTACAGCACAACACAACATCTAGTCACCAAGAGCATTGAGGAGGTGAACGTATATAGGCTACAATCAAGAGGCTTGTTCGCGGATGTAACTACGGAGGATTAACTCTAGATTCAAACCCCTGGTACACGGAAGAAGAGGAAGTAGATATAAGACTTTACCAGAAAACATCTTAAAAAGCCTTCCCAGTTCTGAAATATGGCGATTTGGACAGATGAAACCAAGATCTACTTGTAGCAAAGTGATGAAAAAAGGAAAATATGGAGAAAGAAATGGGACTGGTGATCTGAAGCAAATCTTCAGGGCTCTTTTGATGATGCGACTGCTAACAGAAGTAGCATGATGAATTCTGCAGGTATAGAGCGATCCTCTCTGCTTAGGTTCAGCCAAATGCTGCAACATCGATGGAGCTTATGCACGAGGATAATTACCAAAAACTCACTGAGAAAGTAGCTCTCAAGCGCTTCTGAAGGTAAAGAAAATGGAATATTCTTCAAAGCGTCAATCAGTGACCTGATGTCAGGCTATTGATAGAGCATGCTGAAGTATTAAATCTAGCTGAAATCCTAACATCTCAAGCAGCAACTGAAGGCAGCAGCAGTTGTGGTTCAGCCAAGCTGCGGGACTTAATTTAGTGCCAGTAAGCCCAGATGGTTAGAGTGAGTGATTATTTGCCATTGCGAACACAACGCACCTCAACGAAATGTGACCTCTGCGTTTGACCCATCCATGAAGGAGCAGTTGGCAGCTAACATGGGCAGCGCCTGGGGAGTAGTTTTTGGGGACGTACTTTACTCTTGAGTGAGTTGATCTTTTGCTGGACTGGGACCTTTCTGATCATGAACTCCACTGAACTGAACCATGAACTGTTACGCTACCAGCTGGCAGTTACTGATTTCAGACAATTACTGATGGCAAAGTTTTGTTTATCCAAGTAATATAAAACAATACACATATTTAATATATTACTTTGTCCAGTTACCTTTGAGCCTCTGCAATCGGGATTAAACGAAAAATGTCACAGTTGTTGGAAAAATGAAAGCAATATCTTTGTTAACCCCCAAATCAAAAGGTAAAAAGTCCTTATGTCTGTTACATGCTGAGTGCTAGATCCGTAAATATAAATAAATATAAATAAAATACTACTACTAATAATACAAATTTATTCTTTTAAGGTTTTTCCAGTGGACATTTACATGTTGCTAATCTGCTGCACCTCTAAAGCTGGCAGTGTGTAAAAGCTATATCTAATATGTTTATTCATTCTATCTTATATTAGATGCAGCATGAGTTTTTTTAATACATTAATGCAGTAACAATATTGCTGTCATCTTTTTATGTCTTATCTCCTGTGAGTAGATTTAAGTTGTTCCTTCTGCTCTATGGATAATATGAGAGAGACAGAAGCCTCTTCCAGCGGACGGGTAAGTTCATGTGAGGGCGCAGTTGCATGCTTATGAAACAGCCTGGCTACAGCTACATGGACTCCACGTACTGGTATGTAATTCGTGCTCAATGGCAGCGATAAGTTCTGTTTTGAATTACAGAGCCCAAGTATGTGCCACACAGACCTTTTTCACTTTTAACATTTAGTTTATTGATCGGTAAGAATAGTTCACAAAAGTGGGTGCAAAATTAGAAAAGTGCACAGAAGTAGGGTTACAACATCCATGATGTCATTCATGTCATTCTGACATTCATGTCATACAGTTCTACCTCTGTGTGTGTGTGTATGTATATATATATATGTATATATAGATATATAGGTTATATATACTGTATATATTCTGCCTTTTAAGTTACAGCTGCCCGTGGTTCCATACTAATATCTATTTTCTATATCATCATGATGTGATCATATGAATTTGAGAAGGATGAATCTTTCTCTTTTCGCTTTTTCCTTCAGGGGTCGCCACAGCTTAACTATCTGGTCTCCATTTAGTCCTATCTTCTGCATCCTCCACCCTCACACCAACTAACTTCAAGTCCTTCTTCACCGCATCCATAAATCTCCTTTTAAGGAAGGATGAAATGCTCATCAAATAATAAAATCAGATTAAATCTAGGTAAGCTCAGGAAAGTGGAGCTGCAAATAACAGAACTCATTTTAAAACATTAGAACGCATAATGGGCTTAACTATCTACATTTAATACATTTGTATTATACACTTTTTTGGCGAAACATTTTACCAGTGGAACATGAAGCTTAGGTCTTCATGTAGAAGGTCAGGGGAGAAAGCTGTTTTTCTCCTCTGTCTTCAATGATTTTCATATGGGGGTGCCAAATAATAAATGACCTTGGTGATAACTAGCCTGAAAGATTTTCTTTTTGGTGTTGAGCCACCGTGATTAACGGTTCTTTAAAAGCTCAAAGAGGGTTATTATGTTTTCCCTCAGCTTGGTACTGAGGTAGCCTTGGTACACAAGAGCTCAGATGTGATCTGCTTTATCTCCTTGATGAATCTTTTGAGGGTTTTTTTGCCCATTTCTGGGAATCTGCAGTTGCTGACATCACAGCCTTGGCCTTTGCAGTATATCTATGTGTATGTACCTGCATTTCCAGACAATAATATTACAGTATAATTTTTGCCATTTTTGTGAGATGTTTCGTGCACAAAAACAGAAGTAAATACATAAAAACGCATAAATGACATTTTTTCGATGTAAACACACGCTGTATTTATGAGCTCGCTGAGCGCCGATACTCCCTAAAACGCTTTATAGTCACACGGCTCCGAGGGGGGCGCGGGGATTGTGGTAAATGTAGTTCTCTTCCAGAAAAGCCAAAAGTGGCTTTATTTTATTGACAAATGACCAAACATCAGTATTTTTTTATTTTCAATTGATTATTTTTTCAATTTAATAATGTTATAAAGATCAATAGGAAAGAAGAAATATATGTTCATATTTATCAAATAAATAAATCTATATTCTGATGGATACAAAATGGACGTGAGAAGTAGTAGGAATGTTAAGCTTACAGAATGACTTAGGCTGACAGTGATTTGACTTATATCGTGATATATATCGATATCGGCTGATATAAAATAAAATAAAAAATCGAGATAAGATTTTTTCCATATCGCCCAGCCCTACCTTCAGTAATCGCTTGAGCCAACACTCCTGAATTAAACTGCTGAACTGATAGTGTATAAGGGTATCAATCTCATGTTGCTTTTACATCGTCATGGGGATTTAATCAGAATCCAAAGGTAAAATGACCCTTTAAAATGGGCTAATTTCCAGTTTGTAAATGAAATGCAGAATATTAAGTAACTGGCGCTTTGGAGGCTTTTCTATCATTATGATTTTGATATAACTGAAAAATGAAAAATGAAATTTCATAACTAGATGTATTTGCCACAGTAAATCTTTTTTTCATAGCTTTTAATAATGTCCTTATTTTCATGAGCCCTGGGTTGAACACCAAAACTGTCCTTCAACGTTATGTAAATACCCCTAGTTTGCTTTCTCATCGGACGAAGTCCCAACATTAATTAACATAAAGACTATCATACATCTTCCTTCAGTCTTTTACAGACGGTAGTTGTGTGGCTTCCTATAGAGGAGCCTTTGGAATTGCTCCTCCCATTTGGAGAATGAGCTCATAATTTAAACAGAAAGCAGCCATTTCCCTCGCACATGTGATGAGAGAGGATTTACTGCCTCCTTCATGTGGTTGTTGTTCACAAGTTGCATTAGATTTGCTCTCCACAGCTGTGCAGTAAATTTTGCCCAAACATTATTATTGAACCTTTGAGCTATGAGGCTCACTGTAAAACTATGCAATAGATTAAAAAAGTAGAATGTGTAGGGGGGTGTGTGTGTGTGAGGAGAGAGAGGCAGAGGTAGTATACGACAGGCTTATAGAGGTATCTATCTATCTATCTATCTATCTATCTATCTATCTATCTATCTATCTATCTATCTATCTATCTATCTATCTATCTATCTATCTATCTATCTATCTATCTATTCGTCTGTATATCTGTCTGTATATCTGTTCTGTCTGTCTGTTCATCTATCTGTCTATCTGTCTGTCTGTCTATCTATCTGTCTGTTTATCTCATTCGTCTGTCTTCTGTCTGTTTCTTATCTCTCTGTCTGGTCTGTCTGTTCCCATCCATTCATCTGTTTATCTCATCTATTCATCTATCTATCTACCCATCTATCTATCTATCTATCTATCTATCTATCTATCTATCCATCTATTCATCTGTCTGTCTGTCTGTCTGTCTGTCTGTCTGTCTGTATATCTGTCTGTCTGTATATCTGTCTGTCTGTATATCTGTCTGTCTGTATATCTGTCTGTCTGTCTATATCTATCTGTCTGTTTATCTCTGTCTGTCTGTCTCTCTCTCTTGTCTATCTATCTGTTTATCTCATCTATCTATCTATCTATCTATCTATCTATCTATCTATCTATCTATCTATCTATCTATCTATCTATCTATCTATCTATCAAATAGGGGTGTTGAAATTGATTAATTGATTATTAATCGGATAAAAAGGGAAAAAAAGATTTCATTTCCGGCCTTTTTCTAGTAAACCAAACTGTTTCTATTTTCTATGTAATTTCTTATAAAATGGAAAAAAAGATATTTTCTGATGATTGAAAACGAAGAAATATTGAAGTGTTGGCCATTTTTAGCCAATTTGAACTCATTTTGACCTACAACTCATTTTTGACTAATTTCTGGGAGAGAACTACATTTTTACCCAAGATGGCGTTCCACATGAGAGTCTGGGCGCTCTGGTTCCCTCCCACCGTCCAAAGGCATGTAATATAGGTTAATTGGCAGCTCTAAATTGGCCCCGTAAGGTGTGAATGTGACTGTGATTGTGTGAGTGTGCCCTGCGGTGCGCCCGTAAGTTCCCGGGATAGGCCCCGGTCCCCCCCACGACTCCAGGTGGGATTAAGCAGCTCAGATAATGAATGAATGAATTCCTACAGTTAGAAAGAATTACTATTTTCTTTTCAGTCCAGACCAAATAATCTATACTAGATGCCAAATAGGGCGCTCAGGACTCACCCATGGCTGTTTATTGACTGGAGATTGACAATTTTAGAATTATTAGCTACTATTAATGTTAAAACAAACTTGTTGAGATTATTTGGTTGTTTATTTCATTTGTATAATTCTTATTTTTACTTTTATTATATCATACCTATCATACCGACCATAAAATAGACAAAGTTGCTAACAGCATTAAAACTTAACAAAACAAATAAAATTCTACCATCGGCTTGTGATTCATGCCATGTATTTAAATTATAGTTCCAAAGCTATTTTTTTCAAATAAAGTTTTGTTTTTAACCGATCAACAGTGAGGTTTATATTTTTTATGCTTTGTGTCTACTAGGATCCTTTCGATTCTGTCCTCTTCATTCTTCTGTCTTGAATTTTTTTCTTTAATCTGTGTATCATAATTCATGCAGGAAAGAGTTAATGTAACTGTAGATGATTATTTCTCTTAATCTACGAGCTCAGTCTTTTTTTCCAGTTCGTTTTTCTTTTTGTAAACATATGTTTGGTTTTGAAAGAAAGGCAGCAAGAAAACCCTCTCAGCATGCAGTGTATCTGTGGCTCTGCGGGTGCTGCCAGCGGTGATGAAGATGGATACCGTGAGCAGCAGAAACACACATGAATGATTGCCTGCATATGCTTGGTGTGCAGTGTACTACTTCTTGGACTACAACCACTTTGATTTAGCTACTCGTCAGATCGCAGGACTCGGCTGCCATTTATTTTGCTTTGAGCTCTTGCTCACAGTTCAGCATGTCACCAAAGGTGAAACGCTGCATATTGGAACCCTCAGGCATTGTTTTTGAACTATTAGCCGATATGTAAATTCACTCAAAAAATTACTAGATATGAATTGTTTTTTTTTTCCCCTTCAGATTTTCAAAGAACCTTGCAAACGATCAAACTAGTAGAGCGTCGAGCTTTACTGACCCTGGCATTTCATGACCCTTTAAATCCAACTTCTCTGCAGTTTGACAACTAAAAGAAATGGAATCCTTCCACTTGGCCTTAGGGTTTTGTTTGCATGACTGCTCTTTTTGCTCCGTCTATATTGGCTACATTTGTTTCTTTTGTGCTGCCTCACAAGAGTCTTTCTCCGTATGCTGGCATGCACTAAAAGCGCCCTGGTTTTAACCGCTTGAGCCCGATCGCCCTCCAGTACCGGGGCCAGTATCGGTAAACGTAAACAAACATGCGCATGCGGCACATCAACATCACCGATAGAATCTCGTGTAAAAATCTCAAACAGATTCCACCTAAACATAACACAATTCCAACACCAAACACATAAATAAACAAAGAACAAAAACACTGCGCAGGTCCACGGGGAAGAAATACGGCTGTAGAATCTGTACTACTACGACTAACCATGCATACCGTATATCATATGAAAGCCGAGACTCCGCAGTTTACACAGATATGTTTTTCGTTTTTTTTGGCAAACATGATTTTTTTTTCATGTTCTGCTCTGTTGCATCTTCCTTTATTCTGACCCAGTAACACGCATGCTGATTCCACAGTAATCTCACAAGTGTTATAAAAATAGACATTGTGGTTGCTGAGATATACACATTTTATTTTATATGATCTTTTTTCGAGCAAAAATCTGTAAAACACTCTCAGGGATTAACAGGTTAAGAAGTCTTTCAAACTGATAGTGCTTTAAATGGTTTGCAACATTAGTGTTGCACACTTTTTAAAAAATTTTCTCAAGCTGACCAAAAGTGTACAAATCTGACACTTAAAATGCTTATCATTTAAACGTCTGCTCAGTTTAAGAATTCGTTTAATGCTGAACCTTTTCAATTGTGTCCTCCCTATAACCCCTTTTCCACAAGAACATCCCAATTAGCTGCTGTACTGTAAAGCGCTGTACTGTAAAGCGCTGTACAGGACTTTCACTTCGTCTCAAATTAATTGGCAGCCATTTCTGCGCGAAGCCGCTCCGCAAACCCTTGTGACGAGTTGGCCATGGGAAAAGAGACTTGCTCACGATTTCACTTGCAACTTCTCCCCGACTGGAGACGTGTAATTGTAAAAACTCGAAGCGGGATACTGGTGCTCGCCCTGTTTTCCTCTCATTTTGCACACAATTGCGACAAGATTTCTCGTCATGGCGCGGCTCACCTTGCCTACTGCAGGGAGGTCATTTAATCTCCAGTGAAATGTAGCGACTCCAACTTTTGCCTGCCCTGCCACTTCTTCCCCTGAATGTGGAAATTAAGAGGCTTGGCTGAAGTATCCGTGTGAGTGTGCCTTGTGTCTCGCTGTGTTATTGCAATGTTTTTGAAGTGTCCCCACTTAACACTGACTGAAGTGTGAATGCGACTCTTTAAAGAATGTGCATTGCCTAAAGAAAACAACTACGAAATTGGAATATAACTCGCTCCCCTGATGTCTGACCCTGTTGATAAATGGACTTGTGTACTTGCGTTGACTTTAGACCTAGCCTTCCTTTTCCGTCCTGGCAAAAAATCGTCTCTTACCTTTACGCAAACATACACATACACACACAGCGGTCAGTATGGTCACGCTCCTCTTTCGTCGCCGTAGCCGCAGCTCTACACTCCTGTAGCTCAAATGTCCGTGGGGTCACAGGGTCTTAAGCAGCAGACGCAGTCAGTGTTTTTTTTTTGTTTTTTTCCCTCATTGTCATGGAGTGGAGAAATGAAAAGCCCTGCAGTTGCCAGACTGGCGTGTGTTATTAGTCCACGCTCGGCTCTCGTTTCTTTTGGGCTTGACGGGACGCCGGGTCATTCTGCTCGCCTCTTAATTCTGCTGGCCAGCAGGAAGCCGACGGGTCGCTGTTGGGTGACACCAAGCAATCAAAACTGCATTTACTTGTCTAAACCTTATACCACCTTGACACCGGAGGGTGTCCCCAAAACTAATTTGCTCTGGGAGGGAAAGGGTAGGCTCACCCGGCTGGCGATGTGAAGTGACCAGTGAAGAACATTCTAGAGATCAGCAGGGCTTTTTGTCTGTGTTACTGAGACGGATCTGCTATTTGATCCGCTGGTGACTCACAGACTCAGTAACATGCTCATCTCTGCAGACATGCTGTCTTTTTGCATCGTGTTCCGACGCTGCCCTTAACTTGCTGCACGTTTTGTCTCAGTGTGCAAACTAGACAATGTTTTTAAGCTTTTCATATGTATATTTTGTAACTTTTTCATGCACTTTGTCATACAAATATCCATCTGGCAGGCAAATGGAATAAACAGAAGCTGTTAAACTGCTTACAGAAGATGTAAAATATTAACAACAATCACTTATCAAACTGCAATCTGTTTTTCACACCCCCTCTGGAATGTGTCACAGTATTGTGTAATTTGACAGTGCATTCTCACTACCTTTTAAGCCCCCGAGCATGGCATAGACACTATGTTGTCAGTAGACGCTGTAACAAAAAACATTCATTCATTATCTGAACCGTTTAATCCCGACTGGGGGGGACCGGAGCCTATCCCGGGAATTACGGGCGCAAGGCCGGGACGTACCGCAGGGCACACACACACTCACTCACAGCTTACGGACACCTGTAGGAAACCCACACGAGCACGGGGAGAGCATGCAAACTCCACACAGTAAGACCCCACGGCCGACCCAGGGATCGAACCCAGGACCTTCTCACTGTGAAGCGGCAGTGCTAACCACCACGCCACCGTGCCGCCCATAACCAAAAACATATTGAATTTCTGAATAATTTGCCTTGAACAACGATGTTTTTGCTGTATACTTTTGTGCCTTGCCTGATTGAGCGGGTTTTTTAAGGACTTTAAAGCATATGCTGTTCTCATTCTTCTGGCATTTAAAGGTAAACGTGTGCACTAATTATTTTTTGCACTTTAAATAATATTCTCTTCACATATCTTTTTTCTTTTTTTTTTTTTGTTCTTGCTTTCTGTCTGCCTTGTGTATATTTGGCTGCTGCGCTCCTCTTCAGGTTGTAGAAATAAGAAGCTGGATTTATTGTCGTTATTGTTAGTTCTATTTCTAGCTCAGAAACTTCTACACAAGCAGTGTTGCAAATAGCTCTTTTCATTTTCTTGTAACAATGTGCTTGACCTAATTTGTTTTCCAGGAACATAAACAGCACACGTTTCCTTCATGTTTTTGATTTGTTGGTATGTGATCTTACTGAGCACCGCTTGCAAAACCGCCTTGATCTCTAGAACTCCACTCATTTTCTGCTGCCCTCATTTTTATGAAGTCTTTGTACGGGTATTTAGACTTTTAGTAGTGCGTTCTAATTATGTCTTGCCTTTTCCAAGCAGAGGTGAGTGGAAAAACATGCAAAAGCCACTGTTTTTTAAATGAATATTTATTTAATTTGTAGCATTGTTTTTTTAAAATGCCGTTAAAGGCCTGTAATGATCCAGACCGCTATAGGTGTCTTCTTCTGTATGGCACCAAGATCCTTTAGTCAAAGTCAAAGTAAACTGAATTGTCATCTCTGCTATATACTGTACAGATATACAGAGAGACGAGACGACGTGGCTCCAGTTTTCACAGTGCTACAAGAAATAGGGAACAAAGAACAAATGGGGCACACGGAATAAACAATATATAAATAGAATACAAAATATACATTTTAAACTTGAAATGGAGTATTAAATATAACTTTAAACTAGAAATAGAAATAGAAGTAGAAAGAGAGACAAATTGGATGCAGTATTAACCGACAAAAGTGGAAATTTTAAGGCTTTTAAGGCTGAAATATACTCATCCGTACACAGTTGCATTGTTAACGTTTGTGCTGATATACTCGCGTCTGTACTGTGCATCGTAATCTGTAGTGTGTACTCCTTACCACCAGGGGTCAGCGTCGAGGCCGCAAACCTGATAAATGAATGAATACCTGTATCTTAAAATCGTCATCTGTTATTCCAAACAAACATGTCTTCAGTCGAAGAAGTTTTAATCTTCATCATGCTGAGACGGCACCAGAGAAGAAAACGAAAATCGCGGAGGTGGTACGTTCGAACACTTAATAGGTCTCGTCAGCAAAATGGGGAATTCTCGTCTCTGGTTTTGCCAACGAAAGACACTGACGAGGAAAAGCACCGGGAATATTGCCGAATGTCTCCTAAAGTGTTTGATGAATTGCTCCGTCGAATTCGCCCTCATATTGAACACAGTCGGACTCACAGTGACCCAGTAGGCAGCGCTCAGCGACTGGCTGTCACCCTTCGGTTTCTCGCAACACTGCCCCCTATAAATTACGCAGGTTTTGCATCTCTGTATACGTTCCAATAATTTTTGAGTATGTGCACAAAAACCGACGCAACGAACGCAGGGTACAGATCGTGGCTGTACATACGTATATACGAACGTAGTTAACAGCATGTATATTTCAGCCTTTACACTGAATATGCATGAGGTTAGTAACAGTTTCAATATGAATAACAGTTTCAGTTTCAATATGTTTAAACCAGTTTAAATCCTGGAGGTGTTGATTGGTCTTGTTTTCGCTGAAAATCCCACAGATGTTCTGTGGGGGGATTGTTGGTGACGCATTTGTGAAGTTCATCCTTTATGTTAAAGACATAAGGAGCACAAATTACTCATTCAAATGATCTCCCGTGTGTCACGACCCACAAAACCTTGACTGTCTAGAGGAGCAGACAGAGCGCCCATGCTAACACCTGTCCAACACTGAAAGCCCCTACACGTAACAGCAGAACAAGGTCACCTGATCCATTTTTTTTCAAGTGACTGTGATACCTGAACCGGTCTGGGATTTGAACCAGTGACCCTTTGTTCATTAGGGTGCGTCTATAAATTAGATCACCACTGTTTCCCTCAGCTTTAAAAGTGAAAGTGAGTAAGTGATTGTCATTGTGAACACACCATAACACAGCACACAGTGCACCACGATGAAATGTGACCTCTGCATTTGACCCATCCTTGAGGGAGCAGTGGGCAGCTGACATGGGCAGCAGTTCTTGGGGAAGGTCCCCTGCTCATGAGTACCTCAGTGGTACCTTTACCGGTCTGGGATTCAAACCAGCGACATTCCGTGTGATCTGTCTGATTGCCCTGTGTGGTTTTGTGTATTGTGTTCTGACACCTTAATTCTGTTATTATTTTTGAAAATAATTGCTAATTTGTGCAGTTTATATCAGAAGGTAAAACCTTCTCTGGTCACTGAAGGCCGTTTTGCCTCGATTGCATGGTTGTTCATGTGGAACAGGCGAATTAGTAAGAGATTATTTATCATTGTGAACACAGCAGAGCGCACAATGCACCACAACAAAATGTGACACATCCATAAAGGAGCAGTGGGCAACGACAGAGCTGTGCTTCTGGGTAGTACCTTGATCATGAGTGCCTCAGTCCGTTGCGGTACCCGATGACCTTCCGATCACAGTGCCAACTCCCTAACCGGTACGCTACCTGCTGCCCATCAGAAGGTACAGGTTCAAGGTGTTGCCATTGCACCCAAACCTTCCCACTCTCGATCCATGCAAGCATATGTGGAATGTGTTGGAACAAAGATTATGGCCTTGACAATTTTACAATGTGCAGTATTTAAAAGACCTGAAGATTAAAGATTAAAGTCAAATTAAACGAAGTTTTAGCTATATACAGGTATACAGAAGACGAAACGACGTGGCTCCAGTTTCTAGAGAGTGCAAATAACACGCACAGAATATACATACATAAATGGGGTATGGGGCAGTTGATGGCGTAATCAGAAGGTCGCCGGTTCAAACCCCAGAGCGGGAAAGTTACCATTGAGGTTCTCATGAGCAAGGTGCCGGCCCCCAAGCACTGCTTCCCATGTCACCTGCCCACTGCTCCTTCACAGATGGGTCAAATGCAGAGGTCACAGTTTGCTGTGGTGCAGTGTGTGCTGTGCTGCGGTGTGTTCACAATGACAATCATTGACTTTCACTTTCCGAGGTTTTTCAATCAGGCCTTGGCAAGTCAGATCTGCTTTGGTAGAAGGAGCAAAAATATCATGCGTCTTTTGGCTCATCAGTGTATATTAAAATCATGGTCCAGGATGGAGATTTTTTTTATCATTAGGTACATAGTAGTGTTGAAGGTCATCCACAGTTAGTGCATCTCAGTCAGTCCTTATTCAGTCTGTCCATCGGTTAACCACCTTTAGTACATTCTCAAAGTGGATTTGTGAAGCTTCGCTGTGCTCCGTTAGGGCCTGCAGATGGGCGCGTTTGAACTCACTACACAATGGGACATGAGATTCTTAGACTTGATTAATGTATTTATTTTTAGCTTACATCATTTGTCATTTTCTAACCTTTTAAGTATCTCACGCACCTAACCTCTGAAGTTATAGCTTAATCCAAATTACCGGGCGTTCACGCAGTGATAATGACTGCCCTTTTCAGGAAAGTGAGACGTTTCAGGAAGTTAAACTGATAAAATTCCGTCCTTGTGGATAAATCAATAGAATAAGAACTCTGAAGGTTAAGAATTACAGAATGACTGCCCTTTTAATTATCTCTTAAATTTGTTCTGTGGAATTCATTTTAATTTGCAGTTCAAAGAACTTTAATCTGCCGCCTCACAACACCTCTATTTTAATTTATAACGCCTAAAAGTTAGTGAGGAGGCGGCAACGACGCAAAAGTCTCAGGCAACGAAGCGTCAAACGTGCTGCTGTCACATTTTTCTTGATTGCTGTGTAACACCCTGTTCTCTTCATTATTTCTTCTTCTTCTGGTTTGTTGTCGTCTTTCCACGTTTTTGGCCCTTATGTCCTTCTACAGTTTGGTTGTTAAGACATTATTCATCTTTTAAAATCTCCAGCTTATTGACTTTGGATATTTTTCTTGTGCATGGTCCAATCGCATGCCTCTTTTTTCCCCCCGATTCAAGAAAACTGTACAGTTGTGTTTTTTGTGGAAAGATATGTCTCCATGTTCTTATGTGGTTATATATATATATATACAGTACTGTGCAAAGGTTTTAGGCAGGTATGAAATAATGCTGTAAACAAAGAATGCTTTCAAAAATGGAAGTGTTAATCATTTATTTTCATCATCAATCAACAAAATGCAGTGAATGAACAAAAGAGAAATCTAAATCAGTATTTGGTGTGACCACCCGTTGCCTTCAAAACAGCATCAATTCTTCTAGCTACACTTGCACACAGTTTTTGAAGGAACTCGGCTGGTAGGTTGTTCCAAACATCTTGGAGAACTAACCACAGATCTATAATCCTATAATCCTACAAAATAATGTAACGACTACAAAATAATATAATGACTATAATCCTACAAAATCCCTGACTTTGTGCAAGCGTACCTAGAAGAATTGATGCTGGTTTGAAGGCAAAAGGAAGCAACACCAAACGTTGATTTGATTTAGATTTTTCTTTTGTTCGCTCACTTTGCATTTTGTAAATTGATAAAAATAAACAATCATTATTTATATTTCTGAAAGCATTCTGTTTACAGCATTTTTTCACATCCGCCTAAAACTTTTGCACAGTACTATATGTTGTGTTGCAACCAAAGGTAAAATTCCACATTTGTGGATAATAAAGTTTTCACATTCGTATTAGTAGTTATTCCTGACGTGAGCGTTCCCTAGTGACGAGGATAGTGAATGCTTCAAGAGATTCTCATACATAGTTATTATACAAGTACAACAGTGCTGCTTGGGATTGTTGCACTTCAGCAACATGTATCACCAACACTTCTTCTTTTCTCCTCCTTCATCTGTTCATTGTTCATTTCTCTTTTTCTTCTTCCTACTACTGTTAATTCAACAGCCCATGTTGAATAGCAACTTTAATTCTTAGAAACAGCTATAAACAGTAGGGGTGTTGAAATGAACCACATAATCGGCGCATCATGATGCAAACGTGGACGATTCTGCGTTGATGCGGGGGCAGACCATAATCAATTATATCATAATGACATTACTTGGGGATTTTTCTGGCTGCTGCATTAAAAGTTAAAAAGAACATCCCGGTAGTAACTATGGTTGCCCAATCTGCATGCATTGTGCAGTAATGTGGAAAAATTGATGGGATGCATCGAGATATCACACCTCTAATAAGCAGCCTTTATCGTTTCACTACTTTATCACTTTCTACTTTTTTCAGCCCACAGCAGCTACGCAGTCTTTGGGAATTACCTGTTTATACCTGTTTGGGAGTTACCTTGTTTATATAGTAGGTTTCTTATTATCAGGCTGTTTTTGTGCCGTATGGTCAGTGTGCTGGAATGATGATAGTTTGAAGGAAAGACAAATATAATGCGTCTCAGTACGGCATTGGGTCATCGTGATCCGACAGAATAGCTTCAGGCCAGCGCTGAACAGACCCCTGTAATTCACCCCATTACAGGGAGCCGCAACTGTCATTTTATAAAAGAGCACTTTCTTGAAGTTAGAGATGTTTCATCAACGAATAGAGGTGATCACCCAGTTTCCGTTTGTATTGATTTAGCTGTGTCATTCCTCTCTGAGGGGACCGTGGACTGTTTGAGCTTCTTAATCACATGAGGATTGGGTTGCTGCTTTACTCCTTCCTTACATGCTGCACTTCTTCGCGAGGATTAAACTGTCTCTAATTACTGATTCTGTTTCATAGATCTGAATGCTGTTCTTGCTTTAGTTATTATTCCTACTGAAGCACAAGCAAATTGAGTCGAGAAAAGACTAGAGTCCTTGTGAAGATCATGAATTCACAAACACGGAAGCTTTATGACTTTATTAACTTTAGTGTCTGCATTCGCTACTGGCGTTTCCACAGTGCTGTCTGATTACCGGATAACTTCACCTTTACAGGTGCTTAAATTGATCGGAAAAATTATGTGTGAGGAGCTCGGTGCCCAACAATATTTACCAAAACACTTTCAGTTAAATAGTTAAAGCGTTGCTCATTTTCTTTTGGACATTTCTGTGTGATCATATAGATATTAAATAACTGTTAAACGGTTAAAATATTAAACTGTTTAATTTAATATCTGTATGATCGCACCGAGATGTCCAGAAGGAAATTAGTAACGTTTTGGCATTATCAGTTATTTAATTTTGAGTGTTTCAGTAAATATTGTTAGGCATCAAGCTCCTACAAGATCACTTTTCCAAGTTTCCTAAATGTGATCTAGGATCCCTAATTTGCTGATAAATCCATTATTGTAAATGTAAATTTTAGTTGCCAGGTTGTTGTCATCTTAAATTCTTCAGTGTTTTCCTATGGGACATTGATGGTAACGATTGACAAGATCAGGGTATATACGACTGTGGTTTGGAGGCCTAATTAGACATTGAGATAAAAGAGGCGCGAAGCTGAAGCCACAGAATAGAGTCTTCAGTTCTGTCTTTTCAATAGCATTTGCACACCTGCAAGTTTTTAAATTCAGCTATGCTAATGCAAATATCTGCCTTCATTAATCGTGGCTGCTTCACTTCCTTCTCGTAGTCCTCGTAGTGCTTTCTGTCTTTCTGTTGTTCTTTTAAGTCCTGTCCCATTTACTTATGCAGACTTGCTATCAAACCAGCTGTTTACAGAAATAAAAGGAGAAAAATAATTTTCTCGCTTGCCCTTCTTTTTTTCTTAATAAGACAGCAGCCGATTGAATTGCAAATAAGCATAGGGCTTTGTCGCCTTTGTGAATAAACCAAGCTCTTAAATCAGACTTGCTAACAAAAGTGGAATGAAGTTCTTTTTTACCGCAGCTGCCTCACTTCAAAAACGTGCAAATATTATGTGTTTCACCTGAGTTTGCTGCGTGTTCGAGGTTTTTTCTCTCTCAAATCTTTAATGTGTTTTAGCTGCCCAACACCTGCTTACTTCATGGTGCTCCCGAAAACTCTCTTCCCGTCTTACGCTGAGTAATTGCACTTCCCTCCCCCCCCGCTCTTCGCTTTCCCACTTTTCCTGGAAGAGTGAAAGAAAGGTGTTAAAACAGCTCAGTGTTCTTTCAGAGTAAATGAGCGTTTTTCAGCGATAACTCACCCGCGTGGCTTGTAGGAGATAATTATAGGATAAATAGGAATTCTTATTGCTATAAAAGGGGTTTCGATATCTGCATCTGCATATGTAGGATGGTATGAAATGATGAAATGAGTAGGCTCTTAAACGGTTCAAAGCCTGTCTCCAGTGCTTACACCTTTACACCACCGACTTCATTTTATGTCCTAGTCTCTGGCTGCTTGCAGGAATGACTAAACTTGTACTTTCTGCTTGTTCAATTTAAGCCTATATCTCCCGTCAGAAATTGCACCTGGTGCTTTCCGCTTTATTTTCTTTCTCCTCTTTACCTACTCTGTGTCTCGTAAGTCGATTCCTGTAATTCTCCCTTGAATTTTGCAAGCCTGTGATAGTCCTTCTGCAATCCGCTCTCAATCGCGAGGCCGCTTCTGGCAAAAAGGTAGTGTTTGCAAGCCAATTACTTTAATGGAGGGGGGGAAAAGTCCCACCTTTTTGATTCTGCGTTTCAGCACTTCTGATAAATTCTTTATCTCATAATTACACAGTAGGTAAGGTAATGGAATGTGTGTTAATGAATCGAGGCTTGCATGAAAATGAGTCTGCCGAGTGACAATGGACGCACCGCGCCGCATCAGATACTAGAGTGGGAGAGAGCTCCTGCAATTAAAGGTCTGTTTAAAGTGACCACTTGTGAATATATATGAATGGTTGTGGCTAAGACAAGGTTATTCCGTAATGTCCTGGCTGTGTATCGGCACCCCTGTTTTTATATCAGAATTGCAGAATTGCTGCAATTACAAATGCTTCGGTATTGGCATGTTTATTTCTTTGGTTTGCAGTAGAAAAACAAACATAAAAAAGAGGAAAAAAGCAAATCTGAGACGTTCAACGCAGTCCCAACAATGGACTGGACAAAATTATTGGCACCTTTTCAGAACTGTAAGAAATAATTGTATTTCAAGCATGTGATTATCCTTTAATTTGTAAGTAAATTCACCCGGAGCAATTAACAGGTGCTGCCAATATAGAAATTCCAGTTGTTGAGTGTCTGTTTGTAACACACTGAGCATGGGCGAAAAGAAAGAAGAGTAAAGAATTGTCTGAGGATTTGAGAACCAAAATTGTAGGAAAGCACCGACAATGACTATCTCCAGAGATCTTAATGTTCCTGTGTCCACTGTGTGCAACATTGTGGAAACGTTTGCAGCCCATGGCACAAAAGCCAACCTTACTGGATGTGGACAAAAGAGTAAAATTGATGAAAGGTTACAACAAAGGATTGTTTGAACTGTGGATAAAGAGCCTTGATCAACTTCCAAACAAATTCAATCTGACCTGCAGGCACAGGGTACAACAGTGTCAGCTCGCGCCATCCGTCATCATCGGAATGAAAAGGGACGGTATGGTAGGAGCTAAACTTTGCTAAAACTTACCTGAGGGAGCCACAATCCTTCTGGGAGAATGTGTTGTGGACAGATGTTAAGTAAAGCACATCATTCTCCCGTTCACCGAAAAAACAAAATGAGACCTTTAAAGAAAGGAACACGGTGCCTACAGTCAAACACGGTGGAGGTTCACTGATGTTTTGGGGCTGCTTTGCTGCTTCGGACACCGGATCTCTTGACTGTTTGCGTGGTGTAATGAAATCTGAAGACTACCAATGAATTTTGGAGCGCAGTGTAGGGTCCGGTGTCAGAAAGCTGGGTCTCTGTCAGAGGTTATGGGTCTTACAGCAGGACAATAAGCCGAAGCATACTTTAGAAAGCACCCGTGAATAAGATTCAAGATTACTTTTTCATCAGCAGCTTTATATACATACTAAGCGCAATGAGACATTACTTCATGGCCATGATGCAACATATAGTAACACCTAACGTCACATTCAACAGGACGCAAGGTGCAAAAACAGGCAACACAATAAGTATTTACACTGACAGCATCTAGCAGACTTGCTAAGGGTCTTGTTCAGGGACCCAGCAAAGGTAATGCTAGAGGTAGAACTCGAACTCATGACACTTCACACTTCACAACAAGGCTCCTTTCAGCTAGGGTTGCACAATATGGAAATTATTGGCCGATGCCGATATTCTATATTTTTCATGCTTATATCTGCCAGTGCGGATAAATCAGTCAAGTACGTAAAGACAAGATCTATTGCTTGCCAAAGTTCTACTACACGCTCAGAATTTTGGCATTTCTAACATGGTGCCAAGTCAAGCGAGTGTGAAAGCAGTTGAGCAAGGGCAGGGAAAAAAGTCACTTCCTGTCAAATAGAGCCCATGTGAAACTCCATGTGCACCACCTGGTGCGTAGAGAGCCGTTAAGCTACAACCCCGGCTATTTCCAGAGACGCATTCTACCGCATTGAAAAGTATGCTAAGAGCGCCTTACCTACCATACTACTAAGTGTGGTATTGTGCGACTTGGGACACAGGCAGACACACAATTTTGTTAGTTAATACATTTTTGTGTCTGCGAAACGACATGAAATTTTGCTCACGAATGTTCTACTGCACGCTCAGAATTTTGGCACAATATACCGCCATAAATTTTAAGACAGAAGGCGCGGGCCGTATAAAATCCCACCTCGGACTTTGGACATGGCTGGCACAAGCGCTACCTTTGCAGCGTACAATAAATGTGACCCTCCATGGTAAAACCAGTCACTTGTCGCAAATTTCCAAAATTGACTTATTATGTTTTCATGAAAGGGCATAAATCAAGCTTCAAAACGATACCTATATCGAATGAATTGGACGACATATGACTGAGATATCAACATTCAAAGGAGTCGGGTTTCTCCTGTCACGGCAAGGGAGAAACGGAGAAATCTGCCTTTGAAGTTGACTATCGCCGTAGCACTCACAGACGCTTGGTGCGATCG
Source organism: Distichodus sexfasciatus (assembly GCA_032718565.1). NCBI lineage: Eukaryota > Metazoa > Chordata > Actinopteri > Characiformes > Distichodontidae > Distichodus > Distichodus sexfasciatus. Next base: position 34,384 of record JAVGVS010000063.1, on the reverse strand, counting down.
CAGCTACGTTTGCATTTACGTTTGTATTTACGGTAGCCTACACTGCATTCACAGCCACACGGACAGCCTACCTGCGTTAGGTTAACTGAACTCGGGAGACGAAGATGGATTCCGGAGAAATATCTTCACGTTAGTCAACGAGTGGATTTACCGTAAATATTGAAGTAGAGCGGTCAAAACAGAAACTTTTAACATTCTGCTGGAATTGAATTCCTCACCTCAAGAAAGTCACGTTTTTAGGATGGAAAGGGTAAGTTTTCCAGCGAAATTTATTCCCAACAGTACAGTATAGACCTTCCACTGTTTCAAAACACTAACAACAAAAAATCCCAAATTTTACCCCACGCAACATAAACGGTCGTTTTTCTCGGAAACCACCGTTGCGACAAGTGACTGGTTTTGCCGTGGAGGGTCGCAAATATCGGCTGAAAATTTCAGGCAAATCTAACCATCGGGCTGATGCAGATGACTTGATGCAGAAATTAAGTGTTAACTGCATCAGGAAAAGAGTGTTGTATCTACATGTGTGAGTTGTCATTCTCTGAAACAGAGCTGTCATTCCCTGCGGGAGGGAAACGTCTGTACTTTTAAATGCAGATGTCATTGTCTCATGTCGAGTGTCTGTTCTGGAGTATCTGCCTTGTTCTGATCCTGAAGTGAGCCTGACTGGGCTTTCACAGCGTTATCTCTGTGTGTCTTCTAGTGTTGCTCGCAGTGCCTGCTTGTGTTCTGCAATGAGGCGTAATTGGTTGAAAAAGCTCTGCACGGGGAAGCACTGTAGGGAGTTTTACGGCGAGAGGAACACGCAGCTCTTACACTGGGGTGGAATACAATGGCTCTGTGAGTCTGGAGGCTATCTCAAAGGGGAAGGTGGGGAGGAATGCGGCGAACTGAGCCTTGTTAGCGCTGCAGCGAAAAGATGAGCCAGATCTCTCAGTAGACGTGTCCAAAAATGGGGGAAAAAAAAAAAACTAACAAAAGAAGATTTGTCTGTCTCAACCTGTCTGTTTGTCTTTGTGTGCGCGTAGCCAGTCTGACGCTGTTCTTTTTCCTTTTTCCTCTCACGTTCTACATTCATACTTATTTAGAAGTAGGGCTGCGCAAAAAAAGCGATACATCAATATGTCCCGTTATTTCCTTTCACGATATACTATATGGATTTCTAGCTCCAAAAGCCGATATTTCCGAGGGGAAGAATCATGCACGACGAGCAGCCTCAGATAACTGACTGGACACTTTAAATTCTTATTTTCAATCTCATGTACTTTATCTTAACTTTTCTGGTGTCCACTAGTTTTGGCTGAATTATTAATGTAATGTGATTCATTAAGACTTGCAGCTTGTATTTCAGCTGTGGTTTTACATTTTCAGTGAACTGTAGAATATCGCAGTGTATCGCAATATGTATAGTATCACCGCATATCGTGATATAATCATATCGTGACCCGTGTACCGTGATGCGTATCGTATCGTGAGGTCCTTGCCAATACCCAGCCCTATTTAGAGGGATGTACAGGTAAACTAATCTGCTTTCATTTCTAATCAGTGAGATAATCAGTAAGCTTTATTAAGAGCTCAGTTAAGCTCCAAGTGGAGTGTTAGTTATTGTCTTCGTTCTTTTAGTCTCATGCGAATACTTAATTTCTGTAACTTGCTGAGACATTTTCCTTACTTCGCATTCTGGCATCATCTAATATTAAGGCTAATTTTATTTTCCATGAAGTGTAAAGAAAACAGAGCAATCCTGTGTAAAACCAAAATTGAGTGAACATCTTATACAGGCAGTTGAAGCAAAAGAAGTTTAAATTTGTGTGCATACTAGGGATGTGCCAAAAAATTTGAATCGATTCGAATGGCGATTCTTTCTCTGTCGATTCAAAATAGATTCGTAACCCTAACCCTAAACTACATTTGATTCAGTGTGATTTTTTTTTTTTTTTGACCTGCCACAGACAAATGAGGAAAAGTAACTTAAAACATCAATCTTGAAACAAATCCGTCAGTGTATTGAATCATGAATCGTGAGTTGATTTTGAATTAAATCATGAGCCTAAGAATCTCACTTGAATCAAATCGTGAGATTTTCTGAGTTGTGCACCCTTAGTTTCTTTTTTTCCCCCGATCGGGCCGGGTCCACTGGATGATAGTACACAAATCACATACAGCTATAAGCAGAACGGAACTTTCCACATACACACACAGATCGGGCAGCGACACCAGCATCTGTGTTTGTGTGTGTGCCCGATCTGTGCCAGTCTTTCACTGTGCGTTGCATGCAAGAGAACGCTGTAGTTTAACATCTTAATCAGTAATAGTGCTGGTCAGATAAACTGGGAAAGATTACTTTTATGTTGAAATAAAAAATCTGCTTTATTAATTTCTCCAGTACTGAAACCAATAACGTTAACGTCTGAGCTCATCGATACTCTGCTCTTTTAATAATTTACCCCCCAGGACCTGTTTAGTACTGGGTTTTGGTACCCGTCCCTAAGTGGGAGGCAGGGTCTTGTCAAAGTGGAGTTGGTTCAACAGATGAGGGGCGGTGAAGGGAGCGTTCGGGATCATGGGTCTCTGGAGTCTGAGAGAGAGAAAAAGAGAAAACGTTTTTAGTTAAAGTGAGGTTGGGAGGCAGGCTGGCTTGGAGCGTGTGGTTCGCCCGTCCACGTGGGGTTGTACAGGGTCTCTGTTTTTACACTCCAGGGCCTGGATCTGGCTTTGTGTGGCCAGCCGGAGCGGATTAGGGACTGGCCCAAGCGGCTAAAACAATGGTGCTGAAAGTTTGACAGGCGATCGCTCTCCATGGTGCTGAAAAGCGCGAGCCATCACCCTTCTCCCTGCCGGGGCAGTTTATGGTTTATGGGGGCAAGATGAGCATCGTAACGGTTAACACTACAAATACACAATCACACACATTCGTCGACTGGTTGCCAGCTCCGACCAGCCAGTGAAAGCGCAGGACAGGAGTCAAAGCCAACCCAACCGAGTTGTAGATCTGGAAAGCTGTCCCACCCCTCGTTTGTGGAGTTTTTATTATTCCCTGCAAATTAGGGTTTAAAAAGTGAAACCTAAATCTGTCAAATATAGGGCTTGATGAGGACGACGTGATCTGTTCCTCGTGATCTCGTATGTACCGCGTGCAAAGCGGTAACCACAGCTTGATGTGCTTATGCCGCAAACAGCAAACACAACGGACATTTCCATTCTGCACGAGTGTCTGCTAATTAAGCTGGATACCTGCTTCGTTCTCATTTGCTTTGCTTGGCCGAACTCGATCACAGCGCTGCAATTAAAATTACTGCTGGAAAACCCAGTTCTGCCATTTCCTGTTGCAGTCGGAACAAGAGTGGATTTGCGTAGAGCCAGGATCACTCTGTTTACCAGAGTTTTGAAAACACAGATTGCGGAAGATAAGGCTCAAGCTCAGTCACAAGTAGTACAGAAAAATCCATGTGGTACTTGTCAAGTGAGGTGACATGAACTTGTCACATAAACACAGCATGACTGCAGGCTTTTGTTTCGTGTTGTTTGTTTTGTTCTAAACCCCGAATGGAACCGCTTTACAGGTTCTAGGATCGTGGATCAGTTTCACATTTGATTTCACAAAGAGGAGAAAATGGCATTGCTCAGAACAGTTTAACGCTTTACGTTGCTGTGCTGCACGACAGTTAATGAGGGAAATGTGCTGCTCTTTGTGTATAATAACATACTTTATATGTGTACGTGTGTGTGTATGTGTGTACGTGTAGCTCAATTACATATTTGACAGCCAGACATGTCTGCTTGTGCTTCTGTGTGTATGTGCATATGTGGGTCTGCTTAGGTGTGTGTTGTGCCTCTGCTTTTATGTGTCTGCTTGTGTGTTCATGTGTGCGTGCGTGCATACCTGACTGTGTATGCCTGAGTTTGTGTGTGTGTGCTTGTGTGTGTGTATGCATGCCTGAGTGTGTGTGTCTGTGTGCATGCCTCTGTGTGTGTGTGTGTGTGTGTGTGTATGCATACCTTAGTGTGAGTGTGTGTATGCCTGAGTGTGTGTATGCTTGAGTGTGCGTGTGTCTGCTTGAGTATGCATGCATGTGTGTAGGTCTGAGTCTGTGCGTGTCTGCAGTGTGTATGAATGAGTGTGTGTGTGTATGCCTGTGTGTGTGTGTGTGTGAGTATATGCCTGAGCGTGAGTGTGTGTCTGTTCATCTGGATATGTGCAGGTGAGTGTACGTATGCTTGAGTGTGTGTATGCTTGAGTTGTGAGTGTGTGTGTGTCTGTTCGTCTGTGTGTGTGTGTGTCTCTGTGAGTATGCCTGAGTGTGTGTGTGTGTGTGTATGCTTTAGTGTGTGTATGCTTAAGTGAGTGTGTGTATGCTTCTGTATGTGTATGCTTAAGTGAGTGTGTGTATGCTTGCACGTTTGTATGCTTGAGTGTGTGTGTGTGTCTGTTCATCTGTGTGTGCGTGTCTGCAGAGTGTCTATGAATGAGTGATTGTGTGTATGCCTGTGTGTGTGTGTGAGTATATGCCTAAGCATAACTGTGTGTCTGTTCATCTGGATATGTGTGTGCGTGGGTGGGTAAGTGTGTGCGTATGCTTGAGTGAGAGTGTGTGTGTGTGCCTTTTTTTATCTGTGTGTGTCTCTGTGAGTATGCCTGAGTGTGTGTGTGTGTGTGTGTCTGTTCATCTGTGTATGCTAGAGTGTGTCTCTGTGTCTATGCCTGAGTGTCTCTGTGTCTATGCCTGAGTGTGTGTGTGTGTATGCCTGAGTGTGTGTGTGTATGCCTGAGTGTGTGTGTGTATGCCTGAGTGTGTGTGTGTGTATGCCTGAGTGTGTGTGTGTGTATGCCTGAGTGTGTGTGTGTGTATGCCTGAGTGTGTGTGTGTGTGTGTGTGTGTGTGTGTGTGTATGCCTGAGTGTGTGTGTGTGTGTATTCCTGAGTGTGTGTGTGTCTCTGTGAGTATGCCTGAGTGTGTGTGTGTGTGTGTGTGTCTGTTCATCTGTGTATGCTAGAGTGTGTCTCTGTGTCTATGCCTGAGTGTGTGTGTGTATGCCTGAATGTGTGTGTGTGTATGCCTGAATGTGTGTGTGTGTATGCCTGAATGTGTGTGTGTGTATGCCTGAGTGTGTGTGTGTATACCTGGGAGTGTGTGTGTGTGTGTGTGTGTATGCCTGAGTGTGTGTGTGTGTGTGTATGCCTGAGTGTGTGTGTGTGTGTGTGCCTGAGTGTGTGTGTGTGTGTGTATGCCTGAGTGTGTGTATGCCTGAGTGTGTGTCTATGCCTGAGTGAGTGTGTGTGTGTGTGTGTGTCTTATGCCTGGAGGAGTGTGTGTGTGTGTCTATGCCTGAGTGTAAAATGGTGCCTGAGTGTGTGTGTGTGTGTGTTCATGCCTGGCAGTGTGTGTGTCTATGCCTGAGTGTGTGTGTGTCTGCGCCTGAGTGTGTGTGTGTATGCCTGAGTGTGTGTGTGTGTGTATGCCTGGAGTGTGTGTGTGTGTGTGTGTGTGTGTATGCCTGAGTGTGTGTGTGTGTGTGTATTCTGGAGTGTGTGTGTGTTCCCTGTGGAGTATGCTCTGAGTGTGTGTGTGTGTGTGTCTGTTCATCTGTGTGTATGCTAGGAGTGTGTCTCTGCCCATGCCTGAGTGTGTGTGTGTATGCCTGAAATGTGTGTATGCCTGAAGGCCTCTTGAACAAAAGTGTGTGTGTGTGTGTATGCCTGGTGTGTGTGTGTATGCCTGAGTGTGTGTGTGTGTGTATGCCTGAGTGTGTGTGTGTGTGTATGCCTGAGTGTGTGTGTGTGTGTGTGCCTGAGTGTGTGTGTGTGTGTGTATGCCTGAGTGTGTGTATGCCTGAGTGGTATGTCGAGTGAGTGTGTGTGTGTGTCTATGCCTGAGTGTGTGTGTGTGTGTGTGTGTGTCTATGCCTGAGTGAGTGTGTGTGTGTGTGTCTATGCCTGAGTGTGTGTGTGTGTGTGTCTATGCCTGAGTGTGTGTGTGTGTTTGTCGAGTGTGTGTGTGCCCATATTTGAGTGTGTGTGTGTCTATGCCTGAGTGTGTGTGTGTCTATGCCTGAGTGTGTGTGTGTCTATGCCTGAGTGTGTGTGTGTGTGTGTGTCTATGCCTGAGTGTGTGTGTGTGTGTGTGTGTCTATGCCTAAGTGTGTCTATGCCTGAGTGTGTGTGTATGCTTGAATGTAAGTGTGTCTATGTCTGAGTGTGTGTGTGTGTGTGTGTATGCTTCAGTGTAAGTGTGTCTATGCTTCAGTGTAAGTGTGTCTGTGCCTGAGCGTGTGTGTCTGTGTGTGTGTATGCTAAAATGTAAGTGTGTGTATGCCTGAGTGTGAGTGTGAGTGTGTGTGCATGTTGCCGCACGGTTGGTGGCTTCCAGAATGAACGAGCCACGCTTCCATCGATCAGTCGCTTTCTGATGGATGCAAATAGCGACTGAATGCTTTCCAGATTCCGATCGCAGTCCAGACCACAATTAAAATGATTGATCATTAAGCAAATCGATCATTAAGGGAGTAAAACAAATAACTGGCCGCCAGCGAATGTACACAGTCAACAATGAATGCTAAATGGCTCCTAATTGCGCTTGACTGTAGGCTGGATCTGTTTACTGTCGTCGCTGTGTTACGGCTGCCTGGACTCTGGCTCACGCAAACAAACAAGCAAACAAGCTGACCAGCAAAACTACTGATGGAGGTTCTGGTCTCGTTTGTCGGTTCAGGATGAGTTCAGTGCCTTTGGCCTGAAGACTGAGCGCTGTAATTTGCCACGCTGTGAAAAAGAGCTCTTGGAAGTGGTGAAGTGAGATGCTGTTTATTCATCAGCTTTGATACTCGCGTTTGATCCGGGAACTCGCCAGCTGTGGTGCTCTTTTTGATAAGATGAGATTACAAGGCCTGACCTTAGCATGAGCGGCCAGCAGAGCTAACAGCATCGCTCACACACGCTTGACTGACTAACCTTGTGTTCAGACTAGACAACCATCTTACGTGCAGTACGTAGGGCCTGTGTCCATCAAACGCGTTTTTTAATGCCGGCAGTGCCCATTTTTAATGGCGCTAAACACCTTCAGCGGGAAAAAAACGCCTCAGAGCGCTTGAAGTTGAAATCCGTTCAACTTTTAGAACAGCACTGTGCTCGTCAATGTCACTTCTCTCTCTTGCTAGCCAATCCTAATTCGACGGACAGATGTTACACAGTCAAGAACACACGAATGGCGAAGATAATCTCTTTTGTGTCCGCTAAACTGCTGATCTCAAAGGAACACGTTACAATGTGTATATGGAAGTGCCTGTTGACGCTTTTCCTAGCGACTAATGCTGAGAGAAACGCTCTGGAAGTGAGGTTTTGACCGCTCTCGAATGCAAAAAAACACGTTTGGACACTGGCCCTTAGACTTTGGCTTCTGTTGAAAATTTTAGTTTGTTAGTTAAACTGCCATTGGAGACAAATGCTCACGCAAGACAATAGGAGGAAGTTAACAATCTGGAAGCGTAACAGTTCGGGAGTCGGCCCCCGAGATATGAGGGTCGCCGGTTCAAGTCCCGAACCAGTAAAGGTACCACTGAGGTACTCATGAGCAAGGTACCGTCCCCAAGCACCGCTCCCCAGGTGCTGCGAAAAGCTGCCTACTGCTCCTTCACGGATGGGTCAAGTGCAGAGGTCATATTTCATTGTGGTGCACTGTGTGCTGTGCTGTGTTCACAATGACAAAATAGTTCCTCACTAAGAGTTGAGTTGTGACTAAGTGACTGTAATGGGAAGAATTCTGTTATTTTTTATGATTTTATTTTCTAACCTGGAATACACGTTTATAATGTTCCAAATATTCTATATATTTAAATATAAAATAGATGGATTTCAGTGGAAGAAGTTGTTTTCGATCCATACATTTTAGATCTTAAATCACAATACAGTAAACGTGTGATATTTTTGTTTAAGGTTCAAAACTTGTATTTTTGATCTTTATCAGACACGTTTAAGCTTAAATGAGTTTTTTTTTTTTTGTCATTGTGAACACACCCCAGTACGGCACACACTGCACCACAATGAAACGTGACCTCTGCACTTGATCCGTGAAGGAGCCGTGGGCTGCTCTATTGGCAGCACCTGGGGAGCAGTCCTTGGAGATGGTACCTTGCTCCTGAGTACCTCAGTGGCACCTTCACATGGTCCGGCACTTGATCCGGCAACTCTCCAGTAATGGGGCTGTCTCCCTAACCGTTACTCTACAAACTGCCCCCTTTGTCCAGTCACAGTGAAGCAACTTGGGGTCAAGAATCTTGCTGAAGGGGCTCAGCGGTGTTAGTACAGGAGGTTAGATAAGGCCAGACTGTAAGTGATTATCCTTCCACTAGACCAGTGGTGGGCAATACCGGGCCTGGAGGGCCGGTGTCCTGGAGGTTTTTCATCAAAACCTGCAAGACACCAGCCCTCCAGGACTGGAATTGCCCACCCCTACACTAGACCATTAACACCTCCATTTGTTGATTTCTGTTTGTTGCCCATCACGTTATTTGAGTCTGGAGTCGCTACTTGCTTTGAGGTGACGCATGTTAACAGTTGGCTAAAAGACATCAGGTTTGGTCATTTTTTTTTTTTCTTTTGATTTCCGAAAGCTAGAAATATAGACGCCCATAAATCGTACTTCGACTCATCAATAAGCAGGTCCCTGTGAAGTGAGGGATTGACAGACCCAGTACAGAACGCACAAAACAAGGTCTAAACCACGAGGGCGTGGGATGGAGGGCCTGAGAGGAGGCTTGTGAACAGACATACGGCTGTAAGGTTTAAGCTCTCCAGCGCAGTGCACGCTCTTGTGGCAAGAACTTCTTTACAACCCGTTTCCATGGCAATGACTAACGTTGCCGCAGTGGCCAGATGACGTTGAGGTGATGGCTGTAGGAGGACTGGAGAGGGCAGCTCACTGTTATCAACAGGGCCTCTCCACAGCGCCGGCCCTTCGGCCTGCAGCGGCACACCCAACACTTGTTCTCATCTCGTTGTTGGGAAATACTGCATTCAGAACTCTAGTGGGCTTCAGAATTAGCCGTCTGCTTTTTACACTCCATCTTTAGCGTCTAGATTTTTTAGAATGTTTTGTTTGGATTCTTTTCATGGCGGACACTTGTTATTCTAATTACCAGATCTAGTCCATCACATGCTGACCAGTGAAGACACGGTTTTGGAAAAGGCGTTCTGCCTTCATGAACGATTTGCCCGTCCTTCAACCTCTTGACAACCTCTGTTTTTTTGCCCATCGTGACCTCTAGATGGTGCTGTATAGCCATAGCTTGCCAGTAAACTGTGTGTGAGTGTGTGTGTGTGTGTGTGTGTTTCTGTGCTGCAGTCTGTTCAGTTGGAGAAACAGGCACAGCTTTTCCAATGCGCTCCCCGCTTCGTGAGCCGCTTGTTTTTTAGCAGGCGTAAACTTCTCGTTCTGCCTGATCTCGCTTAGTTCTTTTAGCGTTAAGATCCGAGGCCAGATTTACTCCACTTTTTCTTCCCCTCCCCCACAGCCTGCTTGCGTCTTCAGAGGTGTGCGCCTGACCACGATCCGTCATGTTTTGACACTTTCCATCTCTGTTTGCTGTTGTCACGTTGTCCTGTGTAATTAAAAATATAAAGGAAGACGAGTGGTTATGTTGGATAATGACAAGCTGTCAGCGTCTCCACACCCACTACTGATTGTTTTTAGATGGGAAAAGAAAAACATCTGAGCCAGTCATCACTTAAATGCGTGCGGTTTGCCTCGCATTCGCGGCGCCGCCGGCACTCCAATATAGTTATTAGTTCATGATTGAGTTAATGGTTGTTGAAGTAAACGTTTCTAAAGGTTACTGTTTCTGGAACAAATTAGCTTTTGGTTTAGATCTTTAATGTGCGTGTAGTGGTTTTAAAATTCAGTACCAAACGATAAAAAAAGCAAATAGAACAGTCCAACATCGGGAAAAATACACGCTGAGAAAAGCACGCAGAGTGTTGGACAGTTTTTGTTCTTTTTCTTTTGTACTTTTGTTCTCGCTGCACTCCCCTCTCCCCGACTCGATCTTACCCTCTCCTCACTGTCTGTAACAATGAAGGTCAGCGGCGTCTGATTCTATTTTGGAAATGGAAATTCGGAGACTAATGGGAGTGGATTTTTTTTTTTGTATTTTTTTTTTCTCCCCCCTTCTCCACCCTCTCCGCTCGCACGCGGTCGCTCGTGTCTAATTGAATATAGATCACAGAATAATTCTGAGATTTGACATGATAAAAGCCTCTGCGACTCTGTAGGGGCAACGATAAGCGCCTTCTCAAGATGGTGATTTAATACACACCATCAGGACATTAGCAGCCAGAGAGGGAGAGAGTTTAAGCGAGATAGCGAACAAGCTCCGGAGGACGAGCGAGGAATCCTCTGGTGGGCCCAAATCGTCGAGCTCCCGAGCTCTTAATTATATCCGAACGTTGAAAGGGAGAGTCGCGCCGACGCTCCTGTCCTCATTTGCATTATGCATTAAGGTTAGCCTTTGTGTTGATGAAGAGGGCTGTTTCAGCTCCCTTTCCTTCAGCTCTTTCACTTAATGTGGCCACTAAAGGCTTAAAATAGAGGAGGGCCTACGCCGAGGGCCTACGCCTGCCTATGCTTCTCAATAATGCACGCGCGGCCGCGCTCCGCGTGCGTGCGCGCGCCGATCCCTCCTTTGTACATTTTGATCCTTTATATTCCCGGCGCCCGAAAAATACGATGAGTCACCGGAGCGAAGAATAGGGGGGGACGCTGTCTAAAACGGCGACGAGAAACCTTTTTGCTTTGTTCCTCGCCCGTCTGCATGTAACACCATACACACGGTACACTTACACGCGCGCGAGCACACAGATTGAAAGAGGCAGGCACGTGCTTTTAGGACTTGTTTTCTCCGAAACAAAAGTGGGCCCCCTCTCTTTCGTTTCGCAGGCTCCGGGTATCCATTAGCCCCGGTGGAGATGCACTGTAATTGTGACTCAGTGCAGAATTGCTCCCCTGCCGCTCTTCCAACCAGCAGATCACCAGCGTCTGATGTCTGATGGCTGGGCCCAACTTGCTTTGCAAATAAAAAAAAAAGTTGAAAAATCAGCTGAAAGGCTCGGTAAAGCTGCACAGAATAAAGTTGGAGTTTTTTGAAACTGTCTGGATAGAGGGGATTTGGATCCAAATGTCTTTTTTTTATTTACTTAAAGAAAGCCCTAAGATACACCGAAGTAAAACTAGCCATATTGATCTCTGTTCAGAACGCCAGGCTGTAAAAACGAGGAGGAGCCCCCTCAGTGTTCCTCGTTTTTATGGATTCGGGATTTTATGTAAGACATTTTTCACTTAATCTGGTTGTGCCGAATGACTCACTGCCTGTTTGTTTGTCTTTTTTTTTTTTTTTTTTTTTTAGTGTTTGAGGTGTGGGTGATTTCAGTGGTCTTGCAGACCCATTTCCAGCCATCAGTCGATGCTTTCAGATAAAGTCATCACAGTTACTTAAGCTCTTTAATATTGCACCTGTTTTTCTGTTACAGTTTTCTTACTTAAGCGTTCAGAGATTTGTCCGGTATTAATTTAGCATTTGCATATTCCTCCTTATTTGACTTTGGCAACTGAAACGAAGGCTTTCACTCTCATTATAGAACAAATTTCTGGATAATGGCAAATTAGACCAGGAGTACGAGGTGTTCGGCGTATCGAGGCCAATGTCGGTCTCCCCGGCGGTGCAAGCTGAGGCCGCGATCATTAAAGCCCGGTTTGGCTGGACAGCGTTCAGCCGGCATGTGCATCCTGAATTTCAACATTGGGTGGGTAATGATGATTTGGCTGATAATGAGACAAAGTATGAACCTCAGGGATTACTCGCTCAGAAGCGAGTTTGCAAGAAGAGACCTGGGCAGCCTGCCACATTTTCTGCAGACTGACCACCCGGGTGCGTTCTCGGTGCGGCTAAATAAATGTAAAAATAAAAAGGAGAAAAAGTGCTTTTCGAAGGGGTTTTGATGTAACTCATTCTGCTAGGAAGAGCCAGGGGAGATGTTTGGCTCAAACGGAGATGCCTAATGAGCTGTTTTGGTCATTTAGCACGAGATGTGATCAGTTTAAGAGTCGTGCCATGCAGGCCAAGTGGCCGACTGTCCACGCTGGGCCTGTGTCTGCCTGACTAGATAGCCGCAGTGCTAATTCTGCCCAGAACTGGCCGGGTTGTTACGAGCCTTCTTTAGCAGGTCTGGCCGTGCCGTGTCCACATTAAAAGACCATGAGTGTGCCGCTTGGCTGAGAGACGCGGATATTCGTTCCACCCCAGCAGTGCAACTAACGAGTTAAATGAACCCATCTGGGAGAGGACACCGGGAGCTGAAATGCGTGGTGGAAGCATGTGGCCTCAGTTACCGTTGCCCTTGAACTGGAGGTTATTGATCCAGAGTGCTGGTTCGAGCTGTGTGTGTGTGTGTGTGTTGGCTCACCGCTCCTGACGGCGATGATCCTCGACTACGTTTTGTCGGGACGTTTGCAGTGATGTTAACATCATATGACAGCTTCGTTTGGAAGGATGCGTTTGGCTGTGAAAGACCAACACATTATGACATTCAGGCGTAACGGCCTGTTAATTATCTTGACCACAGGAAGCAGAACAGGTTGATTGGACGTTTGATGTTTTTGCCCTCTTTTGCTCCTCTCTCCGATTGGTCGGCAGAGGGGTCTGACATTTTGGAGGCATGGGTGACCTGTCCTTTAAATGGCTGATCAATTCCCTAAGCATGTCTGACATTTGCTTACTAGCTGCTATTTTCCTCTTGCATATAATTACAGACAGCTTTACAGAGGACGGGAGAACGGGCGAGAAGGAGAGCTGTGGTTTGGTGGGAAAAAAAAAAGAAAGACTTTCTGACTTCCTTAAATGGTCTTATGAAGGAAAAAAGTGAGTCTGTTTCTCAGTAGAGAATCGATTTAAATATCGCATACAGGTCAGCAGTGCATCCTGGGGATGTGATCGAATCCCAGCAGTGCTATTGTACTGTCTCTGGGCAACGTTTCCAGTTTAACAAGGGCTGGGCAGTAGGGGGCGCTCTCTCTCCTTCGAATACTGACGCCTCTTTGTTGGGGACGACCGCATAGTCGCCCGGCGTGTTGCTCTCATAAGCAGGTCCTCTGGGCAGGACTGAGGCAAATTTTCAGACCAGATTAGGTTAAAAAAAAAAAACAAATGCATAAAACCAGTTGTTCAAAAAGAATATTTGAGTCGCTTTTTTCCTCACGTGAATAGCTATGCATCTTATCAGAAATCCGTACTTTTTGGAACGAGTTTGTTCTCAATTTCACCTCACGAGGAAACGGTACGTCGACGCCACATGCCGCGATGACCGCGTAGCTTTGAGATAAATGTCGCTACCAAAGTATAACTTGGAACAGGTGAACAGGCAGCTATGGCGTAGTTCTCTAAAAAGGGCTCCACTTCATGGTTTATTAATATCATAACCTGTTCGGGGTTGATCTAATTGGCCTGTTGTCTGGATTCGAGGGGCTTAGCGCCAAGCAGACGGCTCGATCTGTAACCTAGGGCATGCCCCGGGATATTTACCTGAGTTCCTTTGATTCCAGACGCAAACCACTGCCAAGTTATCCGACTCGGGACTCCGAGCACGTCCCGCCGACGCCGGACCCTTCTAGTGGTTTCTTGTGCCGTTTTCGAACGACATGTAAAAATCCGATTGGAGTGGGTGAAGGGGCTTCCTGTTCGGACATGTTGTATCGAGCCGGATTGAGTGGAGCACCTGCTGCTTTGGACTCCAGCCTCATCTAGCGAGGGGTGAACGACTGCGAGCGAGCTCCCCTCCGGCCCCTGGGGAAAAGCGCAGCCTTTGATGCCAATTGTCCAAACGATTTTTTTGATCGAAACGATTCTTTGGTGGCAAAAAAGCAATGCACACTTTTTTGTTGTTGTTGCATTTCAGTAATGTAACGGGAAAGAGGGGTTAGATGCAGGCTGGGAAATCTGGCACAGCTCATGAATGATTCAGCATTTTGGGTTCCATGGACACCAGTACATGGAAGACCTTGTAAGATAAGTGTTTTTTCCTGCGCTGCCTCATGAATAGCTAGTAGGGTTTCTTCAGTATTTTGTGACATTTTTTTTTTCCCCATTTACAAACACGGTGTAAAAAGCAGGAACGAAAAGACGAGTGAGTTTTGTTAGTACGTGTCAAACATTTGTTGTTGAAGTCTCAACCTCCGGCCGGGACTTAATCACGTCACGTCACAGTTTCATCAAATTTTCTTTCATAACTATAATAACTGATGGATGCGAGGACGGGCTTTTCATGCGAACAGCGCACTAATGGACAAGTTAATACCAGCAAAAATCAGACGCTCATCACTACACTTTTGCTGTTTTGCAAGAGTTCTAATTCCAGCTTGCTCCGATTACCTGCTATTGTTTGGAGGGAGAGTAGAGCCAGAAAGAGGGAGGGAGAGAGAGAGAGAGAGAGAGAAAAATAAAATGCACAAAAAAGCAAATGTTTGCCTGTGTGTTGTCACAAAGCAGTCGCTATGGTGACAAAGAAGTTGTATGCTGTTTGCTAAAAAGGCAGAGAGAGAGATGACGGAAGCGGGGATTGGAGAGAGAGAGAGAGAGAGAGAGAGAGAGAGGGAGCAAGATAAAATGAGAGAGGGGGATGGAGATAAAGAGAGAACAGATAAAGGAAGAGTGGGAGATAAGGTGGAGAGAGAGAGGTGGGGGAGATAAGGTGTAGGGGGGAGAGAAACGGGAAGAAAGAGATAGGGGGAGGTAACAGGAGAAGGGGAGAGAGGGAGGGTGGGAGGAAGAAAGAAAGAAAGAAAGAAAGGAAGGAAGCGAGCGAAGGCCTAGGGAGGAGAGTGGCTCTTTTCTTTCGGAGCAGCTGCACCTCACGTACCTGGTGATTAAGACCTCAGTCTCCTGTGGTGGGGGCGGCCATGGGAGGGAATGGGTAAGGCTGGTCCTGCGGTGAAACGACTGACCGTGTCCACCTCCCACTGACCATACATGTGCCCTCGCTGTTAGGAGGAGAAAAACATTCTAAACAAAATCGTGCCAAAGAAAAGAGTCCTGGGCTGTGTCCCGAGCCGCGTACTGCCGCACTTAATAGTATGGTAGGTAAGGCAACCTTGTCATACTTTTCTGTGTGGTAGTACGCATCTCCGGAACTAGCTGGGATTGTAGCTTAACGGCTCTCTACGCACTTGGTAGTGCACGTGGAGCGTCACGTGCCCTTTTTGACTCGGTACGCCACACAGGGAGGGAACATCTCTTCTTGGATGACATCTTGACCTTGCCATTTCTTTCGCCAACTCTGTTATTATCCCCTCAAAAACGGCAAGAAACCTTGTTGTCATTCTGGATGATGAACTGTCATTCTCTTCACACATTAGCAACCTCACTAGGTCCTGCAGATATCTCTTATACAATGTCAGAAGAATCCGCCCCTTTCTCACCACCGAAGCTGCTCAGCGTCTCGTCCAGTCCTCGGTCCTCTCTAAGTTGCACTACTGTAACTCCCTAATGGCCGGACTTTCAATGAAAGCAACACGACCACTTCGGCAGATGCAGAATGCAGCTGCGAGACTTACCTTCAGCGTTTCTAAACTCTCGCACTCCACACCTCTGCTGCGGAACCTGCACTGGCTCCCTGTGGCTGCTGGCATCAGATTCAAATCCCTAACGCTTGCCTTTAAGGCCAAGACTGGAACAGCACCTCCTTACTTATCAGCACTGATGAAACAACGTGTCACTTCTCGGCCTCTCGGAGCATCAACCGCCGCCCGTCTGGAACCACCTCTACTTAAGAGAAGAGGAAAACATGCATCGAGACTCTTTGCAGTGCTGGCTCCTCAGCGGTGGAACCAGCTTCCTCTTGCCATAAGAAGTGCGGAGTCCCTTGCCGTCTTCAAACGTCGTCTGCAAAGCGTGTCTAGGGGATTAATTTACCCCTCACTGTTTGTTGTCTTACCCAAGCTGAAAAAACAAAACAAAACAACTAAACAAAACTCACTAACACATGTCTGTCTGCGAACTTTCGTCTCTCTAACCCATTTTTCGTTAAAGTGTCAAAATTAGTCGGCGGTAATTTGGTTTTTTTTTTGGTTTTAAACATAGCTTACCGATCTGAGAACAGTCGTGGACTAAAAAGCACTGTTGTAAGTCGCTCTGGATAAGAGCGTCTGCTAAATGCTGTAAATGTAAATGGAACTGACTTTTTCTTCAAATGCTCTGCCCTCGCTCACTAGACTTGGCACTGTATTAGACACAGCGTCAGGATGATGGCGTTATTTTTGTGCCAAAATTCTACACGTGCGCAGTGGAACTTTGCCAAGCGAAATATCTTGTCTTTACGCGCTCGACTCTGCCTGCGCTCTCGCTCGACTCTACCCATCTCATTTATCGGCATCGGCAGCTATGAATGTGACAATATCGGTTATTGGCATCGGCTAATAATCGCCTTATCGTCCGTCCCTAATTGCGCTTGGGTTTAAAGAAGTGAGCGTGCAATCAGTGAAGCTGCTGCGAGGTTTGAACACATACATACAAGGCATCGCTAAGTCCTAGCCAACAGTCCTACGTCCTAAAAATTCAGCCTAATAATCAACATAAAACTTAACAGCGCTACCCAAAAAGAACTTTTCCCCCATTTTAGATTCATAGCAGTTTCCTTGTGGTGTCTTTTCTATGATTAAAGAACTCACGTTCTCAAAGGATTTTTACAGAGTGTAAACCACAAGAATGAACACATTCTCTCTCTCTCTCTCACTCTCGATTTAGTCAAATAAATGCCAAGAGCATTCTTTCCACTGGCAGTTTTCAATGACAAAACACACTTGCAAGCGCCGTGTGCTTCTTAGATGGATGGAAAAATTGAAAGTGTGTTTATTTATTGTCCTCCTCTGCCCAGATCCCTCAGGTAATACCTGTTTTTTTTTCCCTTCACCTTGTCCTCCGCTGTTTGGCGCTGTCTTTTTCTGTGCACTTTTTGAATGCCCTCAAGGTTTTTTTGTAACACTCTATGAAGTGGGAATGTCTCTCTCTGCTTTAACTTTTTAAAAAGGTCTGTTTATAAGGAAAGCGTGCGCGTGTGTGCGTGTGTGTGTGTGTGAGTGCCTGTGTGTGTGTGTCTGATCTAGGGATAGACGAACCTGAAGGTGCCGTGTATCTGTAACGTTTTCCTTTTTTCACTAGGATGTGCATTTTCCCTCAGTAAAGCAGAAGAGGAAAGTCATTGTTACTGTTTATTGATTCTATAAACGAAGCAATCCTCTACGATATTATTTTAATGATTTACACAATCTGTTTCCTCATTAAGAGCCTCAAGTCTGACTTCCAGTTTAATGATTCAAGTTGCTAAACAGCGTCTCCCTTAAACATGTGTCTTTTCTTGTTACCTTTGACACGCAGCGTGAATTGTCACTATACAGAGTTCTATCACGTGACTGCAATAATCTAGAACACATTTTGTCTGCCAAACGAGATTTTTTGCGTTGGCGGCGCCTACTTTTAGAAAGTGTGAGTGATTATTTGTCTTTGTGAACACAGCACAGCGCACAATGCACCACAACCAAATGTGACCTCTGCATTTAACCCATCTGTGAAGGAGCAGCGGGCAGCTAACAAGCACCCGGGGAGCAGTGTTTGGTGACGGTACCTTGCTCATGAGTAGCTCAGTGGTAACTTTACCGGCCCTGGATAATTTAATAAACTTTTAATAAAAATCCTATGAGCTCCAGCATTCAGAGCGTTAAACGCCTCCAGCGGGGAAAAAAACCCCCAAAAAACGCCAGTGGAGACATTTTTATTTTATTTTTTTTACCGCAGTGCTCAGACCGCTTCAAGTTGAAATCCGTTCAACTTAGAACGGACTACCGATCTCAAAGGAACGCGTTACAATCTTCACATGAAATAGGAATGAACGTGGAAGTGGCCGATGCCGCTTTTCGTAACTTGGCAGCCCCAAGCGCTGGGAGGAGCGCCGAAAAAGGGCTCTAGAAGTGAGGTTTTGAACGCTCTCAGCACAAAAAAATGTGGACGCAGGGCCAAAAAAGATGATATAAAAGGTTATAACGTAACAGTTAGGGGGTTGACCTCGTGATCGGAGGGTCGGCGGTTCGAATACCGGACCACTAAAGATATCACTGAGGTACTCATGAGCAAGGTACCGTCCCCAAGCACTGCTCCACAGGCGCTGGCCATGTCATCTGCCCACTGGGCCAAATGCAGAGGTCATATTTTAATTAAAAAGCAACTAGAAATGCAGTGTTTTGATGGCGATGGCTTTGTGGAAGGAAACTGGATTCCAAACCATTCCAAGTCTGGCTTGAAGTCTGAAAACCAAAGACAAAGTACATGGTAGGAGTGTACGGTATAAACGGTATATAAGGTATGCGATATAAATTTGGCTAACGATAGAGATTTTGATCATACCGGCATACCGCTGAGATTTCCGCTCCTCGCCCGCGAAAATGACGTAATCAAGTCGCGTCAAATGCGCGAAAACCACACCACGAGGCATTTGTTTTCGGAAAATGGAGAGAGTGTGTACGGAAGAGCAGCTCGTTAAGAAGACCGGTGCAACGTCCATAATCTGGACATGGTTTGGGTTTAGGGTCTCGGATACTGAGCAGAAAAACGTAATCTGGAAAATATGCCGGCCGATAGTAATTGCAAAGAGAGGTAACGCGAGCAATCTGTTCTACCATCTTAAAACGAAACACGCTGTTGAATATGAGAGACGCCAAAGAATGCTTTCCTGCAGCAAGTGCCCCTTGAGAAAGGGCATTTAGCACTGGTGGCAACATTGTGACATGCCACCGGTCTGCGCTTAAGCCAGAGACTGTGGACAGACTTGCGTTCCTGGCAAAAAATCTGCCCTAAACTGGCATAAAACTAATGTTAAAACTAAAAAAAAAAATGTTCTTTTTTGCACTTTATTTAATTTTTTTCATCTGTTGGTCTTTGTTTACAGAAAAGAAAGTTATTGAATTTTAAGAACTTTTTTAGCACAGGTTGCAACAATGTAGCCCGTTAAATTGTTTTCATATTTTTTATTTAATAAAAAAAAAAAAATATTCCAGGTTCACAACTACTTTGAGATGTCTTAACAGTTTATTATGCGACTTCCTGTTGGAATGCCTTTGCTATGGACGTGTTACCCTTTCAAAAACAGTTTTATTGAAATTTACAGATCTAATTATATACCGCAGTATATACCGTCTATCGCCTAGGGCTCAAAATGTACCGTAATATGATTTTTTTTTGCCATATCGCACAGCCCTAGTACATGGTAAACTCCTTTACCTTAATCAGAGGTACTGAAATATGCAGTCAAATTTGCTGGTTACGTAGGAAACGCATTCCACTTTGTCCTGTTAGCCATGGTGTTTATATTAGTATTTAATGAGGTATTTAGCATGCAACATTGTTTTTAAGGCGTTTCCGTCTGCAAGCCGTTGTTCTTCCTCTTTGATTCGTCCTGAAGACGCCCGGCAGCTCTCTGCAGTGCGGTGTTCAATTTGGGTTTGTAATATAAATGGAGCAGTTATGTGTACAAAGGCCTATAATTTCCGTATGGTTTCATTTCCAAAGTGCTGCAGCGGCGATCCAAAACAGCAGCACATTCCGCTCGCCAATTTTTCCTACTGGTCACAGTCTAGCCCCAATAATCGTTACAATCGGGAGTGCGTTACAAAAGATTTTCAGTGTTTTTCTGCTGATACAAAAGCAAGCGGTTCATTGTTTTCTGTAGGCCGACGTATCGGCGAGATTAGTTCTGCCAATATTTAAACATTTTGTCAAGCCCGTTAATAGCAGAATGTTCCTGAGCAGTGTTCCTGAGATAAATACTAATTTGTGTTTGCTAACAGCCGCCCCGTCTTCCATTAGCATTTGGCATGCAGCAGCCAAATGATCTGGCAGGAGTGTTGGAAAACTGCTTGGGAATGAATAGTCTTTTCAAGCGAACAATTAGAATGCAAGGCAACAAAAAAACCAAAAGAAAAAAAAAAGGCAAAGCAACTGAGGCTGGAATTTTCTTCTTAAAATGATTCACTAATCAGCCAAAATGTCCCCAAGAATCAACAGATGCTCTTTCTGGTGCTCGCCGTTTGTTTTTGCTCAACGTCGATCTCCACGTCGCCTGATTCTTCTGGTTAAACCTGTAGGGAACAGGCTGACAGATTGCAGAAATATGTGTCTTTATATTCAGAGTGTGTCCCGTTTTAATGCTTTATTAGATGATTCGGTATCCTGTTTTTTTTCACATGTGATGATAGATTATTACAGAAATTCTGGTGTAGACTCTGGCAGTCAGTTGAAATAGAGCGGCGAAGGCACACCCGCTTCCGGTAGAACCTCATGGTGACCTAACATCGGAAAAATTTTGAATGGGAGTCAACGGATAGAAAAGAATTATTCGCTGGTCCCGGTCGATATCGGTCTTAAATTACACGAATTTTTAACATCGTTTTTCATGTAAAGAAAGCTACAGTTCGTCTCGTAACTGTTGAATTACGGCATCGGTAAAGTTTGTAACTCCAATCACTACAAGCCCATCGGTCGCATACATGACGTCAGTACACCTTCTATCCACTCATGCCGCCCGTTCTGGTTCTGTCACATCTCAAGGTGCCGGTCTGCTTTGTTCCCGAGTGTCACCACACGAGCAAAGAGCTCGTTCTTCCGATTCCCCGCAGACGTAAAGAAGAAGGCGGCGGTGAGAGCGAGACAGCCGTGTTCCATAAGTTTCACTCGTGTGCGCGGTTGATGTAAATTACTCGCGCCAAGAGCTGTAGTTCTCTGAGCGTTTCTTACGTAAAACGTATAATTCCTCTTCCTCACGCTGAATCGTAACCGTGTTGACTTGGACTTGATTAATGTTTGAATTCACAAACGTCATACGTTAAATTCATGAAATAATTCAAACAGGAGCAGAAAATAAATTTGACCTCTCCTTTGACGCTCCATTCCTATGTTTTCCGTTAGTTAGGTCCCATGGACCGGAAGAGGAAGGGCGTGACAACGCTACTCTATAAAGCAGTGTGAGGAGGCAAACTTGAAAGGAGCCGAAGCTCAAAGCCGTCGTTCCTCCGAGTCGCGCCCGATGGAGCAGGATGAAATTTGCAGAAGTGGTATAAGATCAGAGCGACTGGAATGATGGGAAGGAAAGATTTGTGTGACAAGTCAGTGATAAATGCGAGAACGTGTCGGAAGCCCGTGGAGCAGCTGATTAAGTTGGACATATCGAGCATGGGAGATATGAGAATGTGGCTGTAAGCAGTTCAATACTAAGCAGCTGACCGGTTTAGAACATTAATAAGCGGGTCAGGAGCCGTCAGAAATGAAGGAACTGTGACTAAGAGCAAATAGATGTAAAGGCTTTCTGTGTAATCTCTCTCTCTCTCTTTTTCCCTCATATCTCAGGGCAGTCTGAAGAGCAGCAGCCATCAGATATCTCCTCAGGAGTTTCTCGGTGAGCTGAAAAGTGGAGCTACTGACGAGAGGCTGTTTGCCTGCCTAGATTCGCTCAGAGTGTCCCTCACCAGCAATCCAGTCAGGTACACACACACACACACACACAGACACACACACAGCACTTTCCCTTCTTTCCTTCCATTTCGCCCAGACGCCTAGTCAACCCTTGAAGTTTCAAACGATTTCTCTCTCTTGCTCTCGCGCGCTCTCTCTCTCTCGCTCTCGCGCTCTCTCTCTGTCTCTCTCTCTCCCTCTCCCTCTCCCCTCCCTCCCTCCCTCTAGCACTCACACACACATTCAGCACATTTTTCCTTCTTTTTGGCCAGGTACTCGATCCTGAAGTTTCTATCTCTCTATCTCTCTATCTATCTATCCATCCATCCATCCTCACTTCCTTCCCTCCCTCACACATCCACAAACCCAAGCACACTCTCTGCTGACGAATATTTCGCTCGCTCGCCAAACCCTACGGTGTCAGCCTACAGCCGCACTGCACGCTGGGAGGCATTAATATGTATTGGCGACGGACACAGCGCCGGCGCTTCCCTCCCGCCTCTTAATTGTTCGACGCCGGTAGTGACGAGCTCTCCTGCCGCTCGCCCACATTGGTAGCGCAAACATGAACCGAGCCTCTCCAGGCAGAGGAGGCAGTGATAAATAATTTCAGAATAATAAAAGGGTTTTTGACCAGTGCAACTACTTCAATTTAACACTTCTTGTTGGGCAATTTGCACCGCGAGAGAGAGGGAGGTGGGGGGGGAGATGTGGATGAGGAGGATGTGGATGAGGAAGATGAGGAGGAGGAGGGGGTGGGATGGATGGGGTTGGCCAAAAGCAGCGCAAGGATGAACTCAACCAAACGAAAACAAATGCTCATTAACCGGCATACTTTTTCTTCTGGTCCTCGGATGTTGTCGGCGGTCTTATTTTAGTTCAGCCTTCATCTGTTTTCACGCTTGGCTCTGTTGATGTCTTCGGTCCTCCAGGCTGCCTGCACATTTAAGATAATTAAATGATGATGAAGAAGAAGAACAAAATAAACAAATAAATAAATATATCTGAACTTTTCATTAAGACAAGCAGTGCATAAATGGATTAGAAACACAACACTTCCTGGAAATTTAGAGAACAAATGTAGAGCGAGGAAGGTGAAAGCGCGTCGAAATCGCTTTTCCGGCACCGTGCCTTGTTCGCCGCCCTGTTTTTTTTTTTGAAGTGCTTTTGTAATTCTGATTACGGGAATCCTGCAGATAGAGGCTGAGGGAGCCGCACGTGCTGGCGAAGTTGCAGTTTAATTTGAGCGACTACGCTAAGCAGTGTGCCTAATTTTGTGGGCTCGACTTGGCCAAATTAGCTTTCCAACCATCCTTGTACTTAGGATGTGGAGACGGAGAGAGAGAGAGGGGGAGAGAGAGAAATGATGGTAAACTGTTTTCCTCCCCTCTGCATCCTTTATTGGCGTAATTCATGAAATGTCATGATTTCTATTAGCTCTCCCCTCAGCGTTTCGACACGTTCTGGCCGTGAGTGTCGCCGGCGGAATGATCCACGACCGACGAGCGCGGCCGACCTTGCGTAGCGGCATCAGAGCGCGGCTATTACTCACGGCCGCGCCGCTTCTCCTCGTCTGTTCCCCGCGCAAGGTTAAAAAAAAACCAAACAAAACTCCGCTAACCAATCCAATCTCGCATTTAGCATGCGTTGTCCGGCTCGGGCGGCACTACAGGGATGCGCTGGCCATTTGATTAATCCGTTTCATTTCTGTCCCCTCGGCTGATTAAAGCCCCCAGTGTCCTCGGGACAGAGTTCGTTTAGTTGGCTCGCTTGTTATTCATCTCACAACAAGCGCTAAATATCGTCACGCCGCCTAGCTGAATCGGCCGCGGAAAAACAGCTCTCGAACGCGAACGCCCCGACTCGCGCCGACTCGCGTTCTTTCTCGGCGCCGCGAGCGGGGGCTCGGTGGTCCGGCGTTCAGGGACGCACTTGCAGCGCCTTGCCGGTTATTAGCGGCGAATTGAGCGGAGCGACGTGTCGACGAGACTCTGATGCAGACTTATTTGAACTAGGCTGCAGGGAAGAGAGAGGGAGCGAAACTGCTGGAGACTGATCAGTGTAATAGGGAAACATGAGCAGTGTGGGGAGGGAGAGAGAAACTCACACTGCAGGAAAGAAAACGTGGAGAGGGAGGGTGAGAGTGAAAAAGAGAGGAAAAGAAGACAGAGAGAGAGGTAGGGATGGTGGAGAGAGAAAGACGTCGAATAAGAGATAGAGGTAGAGAGATGGAGGTAAATAGAGAGTCCAGGGGCGTCAGAGGCATTCAGAATGTGGGGACACATCAAGGGGGAGTCTGGGGTCTTCCTCTCGAAATTTTAATTTAAATGGGTGCCATTTTCTGAATTGGTGGCTTTTTAACAGGTTGTTAAACACCTGATTTACCAACAAAAGTGACTTAATTCAATGACTATTTAGACCTCCACGGGTAAAACCAGTCATTATTCTCCAACGGAGGTTTCAGAAAAACGAGCGTTTATGTTACAGAAAGGAATTGGGATTTTCGTTTTAGTGTTTTGAAACAGTGGAAGGTCTTTACTGTACTGTTAAATAAATTTCACGAAAAACTTACCTTTCCATCCTAAAAACGCAGGACTTTCTTGAGGTGAGAGAATTCAATTCAGCAGAATGTTAAAGTTTCTGTTTTGACCGGCCTACTTTATTATTTACGTAAATCCACTGGTTGAGCGTGAGACATCAGAATGCAAACGTAGCCAATAATCGCACTGGGCCGCTTCAGAGCACGGCGATAGTCAACTTCTCGGCAGATTTCTCCGTTTCTCACTTGGCGTGACAGGAGAAACCCGACTCCTTTGAATGTTGATATCTCAGTCATATGTCGTCCGATTCATTCAATATAGGTATCGTTTTGAAGGTTGATTTATGCCCTTTCATGAAAACATCATAACTCAATTTTGAAAATTTGCGACAAGCGACTGGTTTTGCCGTGGAGGGTCACATTTTAGAGACAGATTCAACAATTCAACAAGTACTAATTCAACTAGTCCATATATTCATCAGCCTGTTTTTAAACCCACTGCTATGCCTAAGATAATGAAATTAATGTCACACAATTTATCACCAGCAGTGACTTTATGGGTGCATTTTACCTTTTATTTTGTGTAAACTGTCTTGTGGGGAAATTTTGACTTACTTTCCGCTTCTTTGTAAAGAATTTTCTTATGTCCATTGTGTCTGGGGAGGGAGCAAATATTGTAAACAATAGTTCATCAACCGAGAGTACCCAAGGTTTACTGTTTAAGTAGCCTAAATAAGGCAAAGCTTACTCCTAATATTTCATCGTTTAGTTGAACATTCATTTAACGTGGCCTAGGGCAGCGGTTTCCAAACTTTTTTTCTGCGCACAATGGGGCTGACGTTATCTGCTCCAGTTGTCGAGCAGCCTGTCTGTGCACTGACCATTCACTTCACTTGCATACGGTGAGTTGGAGGCAGACCCAGAGCAGATTTCCAGTGGTATGTGTATTCTCCTATCGATTAAGTGGAATGGATTCTTTCGCGAAACAGCACTGGGTGAACTAATATTTTATGTTAAAATATGGGAGGGTCCAAACGAATAATTATGAAGTGTGAAGGGGACACGCCCCCTTCAGATTGAATGGCGGCGACGCCCAAGTTGGAGTCAGAGAAAGATTGGAGAGGGGTAGAGAGACGGAAGTAGAGAGGTGGAGGTAGAGAGTGGGGGAAAGAGGGAGGAGGTGGAGGGAAAGACAGATAAAGAGGTGGAGATGGAAAGAAACAGGTAGAAAGAGGGAGTGACACAGAGGTAGGGAGGGGAAGAGAGACGGAGGTAGAGAGGGAGGAAGAGAGAGAGAGGGGTAGATGGAGGTAGAGAGAAAGACTGAGGTAAAGAAGCGAAGAGAAAGACTGAGGTAAAGAAGCGAAGAGAAAGACTGAGGTAAAGAAGCGGAGAGAAAGACTGAGATAAAGAAGCAGAGAAAAAGACAGGAGAGAAAGACAGGTAAAGAAGCGGAGAGAAAGACAGAGGTGTAGATTGAGAGGGGGAACTGAGGTAGAGAGGGGCGAGATACAGAGGTAGAAAGACAGAGAGAAAGAGACAGAGGTAGAAAGGTGAGGAGAGATGAAGAGAGAGACGGAGGAAGCGAAGAGAGATGACGTTAAATGAAGACAGATTGGAGAGAGACATGGACAGAGTTTGGAGAGAGGGGAAATAGGTAGAGCGAGAACAAGAGAGACAGGTGTAGAGAGAGGGGGAGACAGGTAGAGCGAGAGGGAAAGAGAGAAAGACAGGTAGAGCGGAGAGAGATGAGGTAGAGTGAGAGCAAGAGAGACAGAGGTAGAGGGAGTGAGAGGTAGAGCGGAGAGAGGTGGACACAGTAGACAGAGAGAGTTAGAGGTAGAGTGAAGAGAGGTGGAAACAGGTAGAGAGAGAGTGTGAAAGGGCGGCGGAGAGAGAGAACATGAAAGATGAAGAGTGACATCTTGCATTTTACGCATTCTACTGCATGTGGAAAATGTATATCTGTGTATGTGACAAATACAACTCTACATCCTTGCTCCAGATAAATAAAGACAGATAGAGACAGACGAACGGACTCGCGCTGAGACTAAACCAGCTCCCAACTTCCCCGCTCTCACTCCTCAGCAGCGTCGGGGCGAGAACACGCTAAGTGCTGGGCAGAAGAGACTCGGCCAGTCGCGTCGTCATTAGCACTGTGGTGCGGCTGCTTTCTTTCACGCCGCTCCTCCGACAGGCTGACGGCTTCTCGTTTGTTACGGGACGAGTGTCCATGTTTGCCGCAAGCTGCCCTTGAACGCGTTTAGAGTTTTCTAACGATCGGCTGGCGCGCTCGTGGAGGTGTAGAACGCTCTCCTCCACGCCACCTCCATTACGATCAAGCCCTCTGCCTTAAGAGCACTTGTGCGCTCCTGCTCCTAGAAGGAGAATAAAGGTTATTTTCCCCAGCCGAGCTTTTATGCATTCATACTTGAACACACACACCCTGACTCTAGACACACACCACGTTCCAGTGCTGCAGGACAACACAACCTGGATGCAGGGATGGGGGGATAGAGACAAAGAGGCAGGGAGGTGGAGACACAGAGAGGAAAAGTAGAGGGACTGCGGGGACAAAAGGTAGTGAGAGAGAGACGGAGATGGATGGATGGATGGAGGCAGGTAGGGCAGAAAGGGAGGGGGATATGAAGAAAGACGGCAGGAGGGAGAGGGTCTGAGAGAGACAGGGAGGGAGATGGAGGGAATGAAGGGAAGGGAGGGACAGGGAGACAGAGCGAAGGAAGGAGAGGGGATGGAGAGAGCAGGAGAGAGAATGAAGGGAAAGGAAAGGGGGAGAGAGAGGGGGAGAGAGAGAGGGAGAGAGAGAGAATGAAGGAAGGAAGTAGAGGGGGATTAGAGAGAGCAGGAGATGGAGGGAGAGAGACAAAGACAGACAGAGGTAGATGGACAGAGGGAGGAGTTGGAAAGACAGAGGGATGGAGGGAGGGGCGTAGAGAGAATGAAGGGAAAGGGAGGGAGAGAGAGGGACGGAAGGAGGGGGGGAGAGGGATGATAGAGAGAGCAGGAGCTGGAGGGAGAGAGACAAAGATAGACAGAGGTAGATAGAGGGAGGGAGGGAGGTGGACGTACAGAGGGGGTTGGAGGAAGAGAGCTAGAGAAAATGGAAGGAGAGAGAGAGAGAGAGAGAGAGAAAGACAAAGGGAGGGGGGAGGTAGTGAGACACAGAGAGAAACTGATGATGGACGGACGGAAGGAGAGAGAGAGAGAGGGAACGAGGGAGGATGAAAAAGTGGGAGTGAGCGGGGAGACTGAGATAGGCAGACATGCCTTCTTCATCTGGGGTGTTCCTAACGCTGAGGACCTGGACCTGCACCCGATTCTCAAAATATCTTGAGCCGTGTCTGATAAACGTACTTCTTCAGATCTACACAAGCTGTGGTTGAAAAGTGGGACCTGGTGATGTTTGCGGGAGTGTAGAGTTTCAAAGCTCGCGTTTTATAGGACACAATAAAAACCTGAACGTTCAGGCATGATTTGTGCCAAACAAGCAACCATTCATCAAAAGCATGTGTTTCTCTCGCTTCATTTAGTTGGAACTGGGCGCAGGATGTAGGCGGTGTTACGCTTTGCTAATTTTATTAATACTGTGCTTTTCGTTTGACTGTTTTGGGGGGTTTGATGGAAGCGTTAACCAAATGTTATATTCAGGCATGGTTTTGTGCCAGAAAGACAAAGATTCACTGCATTAATATGGTCTCCTACTTCCACTTTTGTTGGCGAATATCTGGCAACATATTGTGAATGTAAAAGTCAGTGGTTATTTGTCATTGTGAACACAGCACGCCACATCCAAAAGTGACCTTTGCCTTTGACCCATCCGTGAAGGAGCAGTGGTCGCTGCGGGAGCAGCAGTGCTTGGGGACGGTACCTTGCTCATGAGTACCTCAGTGGTACCTGTATTGCTCCAGAATTCAAACCAGCGATCTTCCGATGATGCGGTGCACACCCTAACCGTTACAATTAGAGATGTAGCCGATCCGATATGTGGATCGGTATCGGTCCGATAACCCGCTCAAACGGCTGGATCGGGTATCGGCGGGCATTGGGCCTTTCTATGGAGCCGATCTGTAAATGCGTGTACACTCAATTCGTTATGCATGGGAAGTGGCACCGCGGTAAAGTAGAGCTGAATTCCGATAACTCGAATAATTCTACTACAAAAATGGTCGAGGCAATTTATCCAGAATAGAAGCTTCGTTTAGTTCATTTTACTCGCTAGAGCAGCTCCGCTTGTATTTCACACGGACGCTTAATAGTGACACACAACGTTTTCAGTGGCGCGATCAAGACCTGATCCCTCTGTATGTGAAAGTATTTTGTGAGATGTTCCTGCACTAAAACAGAAGTAAATGCATAAAAACGCATAAATGACATTTTTCGCGATGTAAACGCGCTGTGTCAATGAGCACCATTACTCGCTAAAACGCTCCATTTCGGTCAAAATGTCGCCTTCATTACAGACACAAACCATATTTTAGCTGATAAAATAACCACAACAACCAGCGTTCTACTCACAATTCTGCCATTTATTTATATTTTCCCATAGATTTTCCATTGTTTATTCTGGAACGCGCACCCAACACTCCATTGTGACGCGGCTCCGGCGGGCGCGTGGAAGATCGTGGGAAATGTAGTTCTCTGCAAAAGCAGGTCATTTTATAGGCCAAATTGGTTCAAAATGACAAACTTAAGTATTTCATTTTCAATTGATCAAATTTCTTTCAATTTTTTAATGTTATAGTGTAATCAGTAATAAACATGAAATATTTATATGTCTAAATGAACAATTTTTGAGAACAAATAATTTAGCATATACGTGTGTGTGTAATTATTACATTGTTTTAGTAGGAAAACAGTAATTAAATCAAGCATTTCCTTAAGCATAACAATAATCTCAGTCATGTATTCAGACATTTTAAAGCATTATTTTATGTTTAAAAAAAGACTGTGACTGTATCGGATTTGTATCGGTATCGGCAGATATCCAAATTTACAATATCGGTATCGGTATCGGACATAAAAAAGTGGTATCGGCCCATCTCTAGTTACAATACCAACTGCCCCATTTTAATGGCCTCATATTAATGTTCTTGTGGAAAAAATTTATACAATTAATTTAAAGAGAAAAAAACGCCCAAACTGTTTTCAGTAGTGGAACTGGATTGCATGGCAGGGACCACCTGCATTGCGGACCACCGGTTGAAAACCCCTGTTCCACACAGGTTTAAATATAGGTCTGTGCAAAAGTTTTAGGCAGGTGTGGAAAACATGCTGTACACTAAGAATGCTTTCACAAAAAGAAGTGTTAATAGTTTATCATTCAACAATGCAGTGATCGAGCTGAAGTCTAAATCAAATCAGTGTTTGGTCTGAGCACCTTTCAAAACAGCATCAATTCCTGGAAGTACACTGGCACACAATTGTCCAAAGGAATTCACCAGCTAGGTGGTTCCGAACATCTTGGGGAACTAACCACAGATCTCCTGTGGATGTAGCCTGCCTCAAATCCTTTGGAACCCCAGACACACTCGATGACGTTGAGGTCGGTCAGTGCCGTCACTTTCGGGACTCCTTGTTCTTCTTGATGCTTAAGATGGTTCTTAATGTGGCAGTTGGTAGCGTAACGGTTAGTGACGGTTGCCAGGTTGAAGTCCCGGACCAGTAAAGGTGGAACAGATGTTCTCGTGAGCAAGGTACCGTCCACAAACACTGCTCCCTGGGTGATGCTTTATGGCCGCCCACTGCTCTGAGATGGGTGGGATAGATTTCGCTGTGATGTGTTCACAATGACAGATAATCCCTCACTTAAAAACTCATAACAACGTCGGCTGTATGTTTGGTGTCGTCGTCCTGCTGCAGAATACATTTTCGGGCCAATCAGACACCTTCCTGATGGTACTAGTTTACAATTAATCATCATCAAATCCCCAAACTCATAAGGAATCTCCACCATGCATCACTGCCTACAGACAGTCGTTGTTTTACCACTCTCTCTATCCCTTCGGTAAACAAAATGCCTTCTGCAGCTGGTAGCGTACCGGTTAGGGAGTTCGCCCCGTGACCGGAAGGTCGCAGGTTAGAATCCCGGACTGCTAAATGTACCACAGAGGTAATCATGGGCAAGGTACAGTCCCCAAGCACTGCTGCCAATGTCAGCTGCCCACTGCTCCGTCACGAACGGGTCAAATGCTGGGTCCAAATAGGACCCATGGGGAGACGTGTCACCAAACATAAAGTGCACAATATTTACCTACTCAACAAGTGAGCTGCTATGGAAGTGCTTTCCAAAATAAATCACCCTACGGATTTTGACGGTCAACAAAAATTACCTACGTTTTTTGGGAATTATGATTATTTTTGATCTTTCTGTGCGGGGCCTGCACAAACTGCCCATCGGTGGTTGGTTGATTGGCTTTGTTTGTTGATTGGCTTTGTTTCCACGTCGGTGGTATGGCTTTTTGGCCACAGTTCTTCCACGAAGACCTCATCAGGCCAGACTTCTCCGGACAAGTAGAAAGGGCATACCTGGGTCGCACAGGTTTCTGCCAGTTCTGATGGCTAATGGCTCTGCTGGACGTCTCCCGATTTTGAAGACGTGATCGTAAGCGTGATTTCACCACAGTGCACCCCGGCAGCATTCTGGTGGAAAAGAGGCATGAGAAAGAGAGAGCGCCAGACATCCAGAGAAAGAGAGAGAGACAGAGAGCATTGACTGTAATATTTTTAACCCCCTTCGTGACATGCGGTATGGGCTCCCCTCTGCCCTGCGTTCCGCTGTGAACTTTGCGACAGCAGTGACGGCACAAATCCATCGAGTTTGATCAGTGTGGTTGCACGTGTTGAACCGGCGAAATGGCGAGGTTTTATTCTGCTATCAAACCCGTAGACGCGCGGGGTCTGGGGAGGGCTTTTTACAGACGTGAGGCCCAGCCTGTGTCTTTTAACTGCAAGAAGCTGTGCTAAAACCATTCCTATTCGCATGCGGAGGCTTTATTTCGAAGACAGTTTAAGTAACCGAGCGTATTCTGATATTGGAAGCTGTCACCTGGTGCTGTTTCCGGATTTGTTGCAGTAGGTTCAGAGTCTGTTGTGTTGGAGTCAAAAAAATGGAGAAATGGCTTTGGCTTGCAATGTTTCGTGGGTTTCTCTTCATGGAAATGAATGAACACGAGACATTTCTGTTTGGCTTCTGGGTTTGTTTCAAATGTTTGCTTTTATGTTTGCCTGCATCTCTGTCTCTGTGTATGTTTGCTCTCTCTCTCTCTCTCTCTCTGTCTCTCTATATATATCTGTGTGTGTGTGTGTGAGATAAACAGATAATGATTAGATGATAAATAGTGTTTCATGCTTGTGTGTGTGTGACCCTTCAGCTGTCAAGCGTGTGATTTGTGCCGTAACCTCTCTTCCTCTTTTCCTGTGTGAACGCGCACACACACACACACACACACACACTCCCTTTCTCTCCTCCTTCTCCTCTCGGTCCCCAGACAGATGAAGGGGGAGGTTGGCATTGGCCCGTGGCGAAGGTGCAAAAGGGCCATCATTTATTCCCATACTCCTCCTCTTCCCCGGGCCTGACCGAGCCGAGTCGAGGCGTCTGATTGGACGAGTGAGTGATGTTTCCATTACCAGACTCGGTTGGCGAGTTCATCCTCGCGGCACGTTGCACGCTGCTAAATGGTTTTGAAAAGACACCTGTTCTGATTTATCCGGCTGCGGCGTGCTCGCCTGGCCGTGACTGCTTAA
Source organism: Distichodus sexfasciatus (assembly GCA_032718565.1). Taxonomy (NCBI): domain Eukaryota; kingdom Metazoa; phylum Chordata; class Actinopteri; order Characiformes; family Distichodontidae; genus Distichodus; species Distichodus sexfasciatus. The sequence goes on along the minus strand of JAVGVS010000063.1, from coordinate 2,544 downwards.
ATATTGAGCAGGTTGACCCTAACCGGCCCTGTGCCCTGGGGAGAGAGACGGTAACCCCCTTTTTTTTTTTCTTTTCACCTCTTTCGCTAGATTAGAGCAGACCTGTCGCACGTGATGAAACGGTTTGGCCGGGGAAACAATAAAACCAATAATTTGCTTGACTCCCGCCGATCTGAAGCAACGCCAAGTGTGACTAATGTCGGGCAGTAGGGGCGTGACGAGACACTCACGAGACGAAACTACGCATGAGTTTGGGTTCACGAGAACGAGACGCGATGAGATTTTAACCCGATTTTAAAGAAAAAAGTGGATTTAGTGCTGACTGATCCTCATACAGCTCTTCACACCGTTACTGGTCATCGGCTTCAAACTTCTAACTGAAGTGTAAATAATCTTATGAAGTTGTAACAGATTAACATTAACAGATACAACTTGTCTAGGATACTGGCTGAATTACACCAAAAATATTCAAATGACCAACGCCTCGTCTTCTTGTTGCTTCTTTTAGTTTCATCCTGGAAGAATGTCTGTTCCTATTCGTTATATGAACTTGGAACCATATTAGAAACCTGATTGGACATGTAATCAGTCCATCTGCTTTCTCCAAGCCTGTGGTTGACTGCTTTCTGTCACATTTCTAAAGCAGTACCGAGTGGCGCGTGTGCTGTCGGAGTTGGGCACGTACCGACCCCAGATTTTGCCTCCAAAGTTCTGTAGTTTGGCCCAAAGCTAACGCCATACTGTTTCGCGAGGCAGCTTTTCGCCTCGATGAGTCACATTTTATTTCGCGGTCAAACTTGTAACATTCTGCTGGAATTGAATTCCTCACCTCAAGAAAGTCACGTTTTTAGGGTGGAAAGGCTAAGTTTTCCAGTGAAATTTATTCCCAGCAGTACAGTATAGACCTTCAACTGTTTAAAAAAAATCCTAAATTTTACCCCACGCAACATAAACGCTTGTTTTTCTCGGAAACGTCTGTTGTGACAAGCGACTGGTTTTGCCGTGGAGGGTCACATTTAAAACAAAATAATTCTTCAGAAATGAAGGAAACAAATCAGTTAAGCAGTAGGTAGTCTGTGGTCTACTGTGTGCCTGGGGGTAGGGGTGGGGGTTATTTTTTAGATATTTCTGTTAAATTCATTATTTATAAAGATGTCCGTATGGAAATGTTTAGGAAAAGAAATCAAATAAAATAATTTTTAGTAAGCGATTTCAGTAGTGAAGAAACTGCATTGCATGTCACGGACCACCAGCATTACCGCACTCAGACCACCGGTTAAAAACCCCTGAAATGCATAAAATAAATGAGTAGCTCTGAGCCTTGTCTAGCATCTGCTATTCTGATAATATAAACCAAGAAATGAAGGCTATAAGAATGCTCTAAAATGATGAAGACCTCGGAAGGTTAATACTTTCCTGTTTGTGTGTTTATAGATTGTCCCACTTGATTGTGTGTTGTCCGTGTGGAATAATCAATCGAGGTAAAATCGTCAATTAATCGTGATATCGATTTGAGCTCGGATCACCCAGCTCTGTGCCCATATTATGGAGTCGCTAGTGGTTTGCACCAGCCAGGGCCGAGGCGATGACGAGCTGGGTTTTTTTTTTTTTTTGGCGGCTGCGGCTGTGTGCCGAGGCGGACCGGGTGCCGATTGAAATGCACGCTCCGTCTCCCCCTGTCATTTGCACTGAGGTATTAGGGGCATGATCCCCCTCGCTTCTCCCCGCCGATATTCACACTCAAACAATGTTAGATCATTTCCCCGGCCCTCCAAATAAGATCCAATCCGGCATATCACCAAAGTAACAGCCAGGTTCGGGGGCCAATTTAGCGCCGTGTGAATGCAAAATCAATACGGGCAAGAAGTAAGAAGGGGGGGGGAGGAAAAAAAGACCTTTTCCTCTCCCAGCGTGTTGGGCAAAACTCTGTTTCCTCCACTAAAGTAGTTTACGAAACTCCGGCAGAAGCCTGCCGTCGATATGTGATGCAGCTGCAGCCGCAGCGAGGCTGTACATCACTCTCACATACGCGCTCTCTCCTTCTCTCTCTCTCTCTCTCTCGGTACGTCACTTTGTGTGGTTGTCATTTTTCCTGCCTCCCTCTTCCTCTCATGCTCGTTCATTCTCTGCCTGTCTGTCTCTCTCTCACTCACTCCCTCCTTATCGTACACACACAAACACCGCTCTCTGTGCTGTTTATGTATAGAAGAGGAAGAAATATAAAGAAAATAACACCATGACAAACGCGAAGTGACAGATGCACACATCTCTTTCTCTCTCCCTCTCTCCCTTACTTTATCGCTCTCCCTCCCTCTCCCAATCTCCCACCCTCCCTCTCTCACTCCCCCCCATCTTTGTCTCTGTTTCCCTCCCCTTCATCTCTCTTTCTCCCTCCCTCAATCTCTCTGTCTCTCTCCCTCCCACCCTGTCTAACTAACTCTCCCTCCCTCGCTCCCTCCCTCCATCTCTCTCTCGCACTCCCTCCCTCCATCTCTCTCCTTCTCTCCCTCCCTCTCTTTATCTCTCTCATTCTCTCCCTTCCCC